>JAYESD010000007.1:19825105-20272074 GCA_036927565.1 Tuctoria greenei | reverse complement strand
GTCCCAGCTTGTGCTCACGCCCTCGATAAGTCGTCGCGATGTTCCGTGCCGTGGCTATGTCAGGAAGCAAAGCAAGTTATGAATAAGATGCACATGATTCGGGAACACACCTTTGACAGAATGGTATCGACAACTGGCCCAAGGTTAGCTCTGATTTGTGCAAAGATTAGTTGGAACAGTGCTGCAGCCAAGGTGTTCGATGAAATGGTTACAAGGCGAGACTAAGGTGCTGTCCCAAGGTCTATGGATTCAGGTCTATTGTGGTGTGGCAAATCGACAAGCCTATGTGCCAAGATACCCTTTGAATGGTGATGAAGCGACAGAATCAAGTACACAACCAAGATATTCGGTGAAATGCCTACAAGGTGAGCCTTGCCTTGAAATGCCTTGCTTGACGACAACGAAGTCCGTTCATGATGACCGCTAATGGTATTCATGTGTCGTCATGCCGTACGTTCATTTTCCGCATTGATATCATTCCTATCGAAATCCCCAGTTGACCTTCTCTGTCTTTTGTGTCGCATTGGCTTGTCCGTGCGTTCCTTTTAATGCTCCACCATGAGCCGTGTCGGCGTCGTTGACCACATGACGCCATCCGGGACGTTCAGAGCCGTCATCGTGCCCTAGGATTGAGATGAAGGATGCTTGTGATGTGTGTGGTGCTGGAACACAAGCACGACTCGTCGGGCAATGGTTGTCAAGCCAAATTAGGTTTTAGTCAATGTGAGGGTGATCGAGTCCTAGGTGTTGCCATGGTGATCGATAAAATGACTTCCAGGTCAAACCAAAGTGGTTGGTGATCACCGATGACCTGTGGTTGAGTAATGCTTGAACGTTGCGACCAACAAGGAAAACTAGACCAAAGGGAACCTTGGATAGGAGTTTCTTGTTGGTGTCGACGATGTTTCCTAACCGCCCGCAAAGTTGCTTAACCAGGTGTGTCGTTTCATTGACGACAGGTTTGTCGAGTCGCTTGCCGACGATCGAGTCGACATCACTAACCTTGTGACTCATAAGGTTGTGTTCGGGATTCTGCCCACCACCATGGACAAGTCCGGTTCAATGTGAACGTCGATGAGATGATCTTCCCAAGGTGACAAGGCACGTCTTCACGACCTAGTAATGCCTTAAGTTCGAGTTCCAGGAGTTCACCGAGCTCATCTGGACAATCTTGCAAAGGACACTGCAATAGTGTCATGTAAGAACTTGGACGATGCTTGTGAAGATAGTCGTAGCGATTGGTTTACCTAATGGTTCCTTAACCGTGTCGTGGTACTCACGTTAGGTTAGCAGTTCTTGTGATGACCCTTTGAGTCCAAGCAATGCAGATCTCACTTCTTTTCCATGTGTCGCTAGGGTTTCATGTCGATGCATCCTAAATCAGAACCCTGCGAACACAATTGTTACTTAATTAGGTTTACTCCTTAGCGAGTTTGTATAACTTCATTGGTCGACTTGTAAGTCGCAACCTTCTTTATTGCACACTTCACTCATACTAGAGCTTTCAATGATCCTCCTTGATTCCTTAGTGAGTCTTACACTATTCAGTCCAACACTTCCACGCCAGTTAGTCTCATCTTTCTCGAGTGGCATAGCTCCATGTGTTAAGTGAATAATGGAAATACATGCTTTCTTTGCACCTGTCAATTCACAACTCAACACTACTATGACCACTTGACTTATCCATAGTTTCTCCACCCATCCGAGACATATCTAATCTTCCTAGTCAAGCCTCTTCTTCTTAAGGCTTTTACAACTCGTCGAGTCCATTACTATATTACCTTAATTACTTATATGCATATCATGTCGATAGGAACATGAAGATAGGTGATCAACGAGAAGTTTCTCTTGGAGGAGAATGCCGAGGAGTTCCAACTTCAAGATTCCATGGCGGATTCTCCGGAGGAAGACCAAGCCATAACAACTGACATTGCTATAGAGTCGCAAACAAGGCAAGCCCCGGTTTGCATTTAAGAGCTTTTCAAAGTTTTCCAGTTTTATTCATTTACGTCTTCAGTTGATATTGTGCATTACGTTCAGTATGCTTGAATACCCCAGATGCATGACCCACAATCCCATTGGTTAATTGGGTAGTTTGATAGTTCGACGTGTAGAACTGCTATGCTAATGTTGTAGGTGATCCGGTAGAAGTCGAGTAGCTGGAATCTACTCGCGGGAGATGTAGGACATATCTCACAAGATTGGTTAGATAGACAATGGCTTAATATAATGATTCTGAGACCGGTTAGGGGATGGATAGGAAGCAATGAGAATTGGAGTCTCAGTCGCATAGCCCTGCCTATGTCGATTAAGGACCGTCTGTATGTGGCCCCTTGGATAAGTTTGACTTGTACCGGCGACATACTGGATATATGGGCTCCAGTAATCTGACGTAACTCGATAACTGGGATGTCGAGGCCATTAACTCACCATCGATAGGGGTGGGTTGAGGACAGTAAGGTGTAAATCGGTCGGCGGGCACAGAGGTGTTCCGTGCGGAGACCTTCTGTTCGCGGAGGTGAGACAGGTTCGGTGTTCGGGTTTCTTGTGAAAGGTGGCTATATACGGCTAGTATTGAAGTGTTACGTAGGTACTGATGTACTCGCTCACACTTCCGAACGTGTGTATGTGTCATGTTGTCCGAGTGTGTCCTGATTGCAATCACCGTCCCTTGCGGTAATAGAGTACCACTTGTTCACTGAGTCGTGACATAGTAAATACTGAAGAAGTTAGAAGAATATGATATATTGAATTATAATTGCTTTGCAACCTTGTATGGCTTAGAGATAGTAAAATTAAAATTTTATAGTTTCCCCATACTTTAGCTGTAATAGCATTATGCGCTTTGGGCATGTCATATCATCGGCAAAGCGTTTCTTGTTTGATTGTGGAGTCTATGATGTGCCGTGCTTGAAGAATGGCATTTGCTACTTAAAACATGATTATAAGGATCCACTTGTAGGCGAGTCTATTTATGCTATTCCTTACCTATGCTTAGTATTCACCCCTGCATATGTCTAGTGAGACGGGTTAGTCTTGTTGAGCTTTATGCTCACGTTTGCGCTTTAACGATTTTTGCTGGTATTAGGTTTATTTCTACCGTTCAGGTTGTACATGAGATCTCGAGGTATCGAGATAAATCTCATGTGAACCACGCCGCTGTTGAAAGTTCTTCATGTTGCTAGTGAGAAGCGTCCTAGGGCATGGACGTCTTCTCTCCTGCTTAGTTAGGTGAGATTATGAGTATGTATTTTCCACAGCGTGTGTACCCCTATTGTACACTCTTTTGTAAACTCTTATTATTATGAAATGAAAACTTTATATGTTTTGGTATCCTTTTCGTGTGTGCTGTTAGGTGCTGCATCGCATGGCACCACCCAATGAGATCCTCGGATGTGTGGACTTCGGTCCCCACAATGTTGTGATGAGGAACATACAAAATCTTCTTAATGGCGAGCACATCTATGGATTGAAGGATGTTGTGTTTGAAAAAGATATGCCATGTAGCACTTTCCAAGCGGGGAAACAATTAGGAGCTCAACACCTATCCAAGAATATCATGACGACGATAAGGCCTTTGGAACTGCTACACATGGACCTTTTCAGGCCAATAACCTACATTAGCATTGGCGGTAACAAATATGGTCTTGTTATTGTTGATGATTTTTCTCGTTTCACTTGGGTGTTTTTCTTGCATGATAAGGGTGAGACTCATGGTGTCCTCAAGAGGTTCTTAAAGAGTGCTCAAAATGAGTTCACCTTAAGAATCAAGGCTATAAGAAGCGACAACGGCACCGAGTTCAAGAACACATAAGTGCAAGAGTTCTTGAATGAGGAGGGCATTAAACATAAATTTTCAGCCCCCTACTCCCCTCAACAAAATGGGGTGGCGGAACGGAAAAATAGGACACCCATTGAGATGTCAAGGACAATGCTTGATGAGTACAAGACGTCGGACTGGTTTTGGCTGGAAGCGGTTAACACTGCTTGCCACGCCGTCACCCGGTTGTACCTCCAACCCCTCCCCATGAAGACCCCCTACGAGCTTCTAGTTGGTAAGAAACCCAATGTCTCTTACTTTCGTGCCTTTGGGAGCAAATGCTATATTCTTAACAAGAAGCCCAGGACTTCGAAGTTCGCTTCAAAGTCCGATGAAGGTCTCTTGCTTGGTTATGATTCGAACACCCACGCCTACCGTGTCTTCCACAAATACTCCAGGATTGTTGAAATAGCACGCGAAGTGGTGTTTGATGAAACTAATGGCTCCCAAGTAGAGCAAGTTGATCAAAGTGTGTTAGATCAAGAAGACTCTTCGCAAGAAGCCCTTAGGAGGATGGCACGTGGAGATGTTCGTCCACGAGAACAACCTCAAAACCCAAGTGATGAACCAAAAAATGATACAAGCCATCCCCCACGTGACAAAGATGAAGATGGACAAGTTGCACCTCAACATGATCAAGAAGATGAATATCAAGGGGGGGGGGGCATAAATCAAGGGGGGGACCAAGAAGAAGAAGAGGATGATGATGACTCAAGAGTTCAACCTTCACATCGCGGTGTGCATCAAAGCATTCAACGAGATCATCCCATTGACAACATCCTAGGAGACATTACAAAAGGGGTAACCACTCGTTCTTGTGTTGCAAATTTTTGTGAACATTACTACTTTGTCTCTTCTTTGGAGCCTCATATGGTTGAAGACGCATTGAGAGACCCGGATTGGGTGGTGGCCATGCAAGAGGAGCTCAACAACTTTGAGAGGAACAAAGTGTGGGAGCTTGTCAAGCGTCCACAAGCAAATGTTGTGGGCACCAAGTTGGTGTTCCGCAACAAGCAATATGAGCATGGCGTGGTGACAAGGAAAAAGGCACGACTTGTGGCTAAGGGGTACTCACAAGTCAAAGGTTTGGATTTCGATTAAACCTTTGCTCCTGTAGCTAGGCTAGAGTCAATTTGTATATTACCTGCCTTTGTTACTCACCATGATTTTAAGCTCTACCAAATGGACGTCAAGAGTGCGTTCTTAAATGGACCAATCAAGGAGGAAGTCTATGTGGAGCAACCGTCGGGTTTTGAAGACCAAGACTTCCCCAACCATGTCTTCAAATTGCGTAAGGCTCTCCATGGCCTCAAACAAACTCATAGAGCTTGGTATTAGTGCCTTAGAGACTTTTTGATCAAAAATAGTTTTAAGATTGGAAAACCTGATTATACTCTCTTTACAAAGCACTTTAATGATCATCTCTTTGTGTGCCAACTATATGTCGATGACATCATATATGGTTCTACTAACAAAGAGTTTTGTGATGAGTTTTCTAAGATAATAACGAAGAGATTTGAGATGTCCATGATGGGGGAGTTGAAGTTCTTTTTAGGTTTCCAAGTCAACCAAGTCAAAGAAGGCACGTTCATAAGTCAAACAAAGTACACTCAAGACATGTTGAAGAAGTTTGAAATGGACAAGGCCAAACCCATCAAGACTCCAATGGAAACTAATAAACACCTGGATCTCAACGAAGATGGTCCAAGTGTGGACCAAAAGGTATATCGTTCTATGATTGGTTTTTTGTTATATCTTTGTGCATCTAGACTGCATTTTATGCTTAGTGTGTGCATGTGTGCACGTTTTCAAGCTGCACCTAAGATGTGTCATTTGACCGCCGTTAAGAGAATTCTTAGATATTTAGTGCACACACCTAGCCTAGGACTTTGGTACCCCAAAGGATCCATGTTTAACCTTATTGGCTATTCCGATGCAGATTATGCGGGGTGTAAAGTTGATAGAAAGAGCACATTCGGGACATGTCAATTCTTGGGTAGATCCTTAGTGTCTGGGTCCTTCAAGAAACAAAACTCCATTGCTCTTTCCACAGCTGAAGCGGAGTATGTCGCAGCCGGAAGTTGTTGTGCACAAATTCTTTGGATGCAACAAACTCTTAGGGATTATGGTATAAACTTGCGCCATATTCCACTCCTATGTGACAATGAGAGCGCCATCAAAATAGCCCATAATCAAGTTGAGCATTCGAGGACAAAGCACATCGATATTAGGCATCACTTCTTGAGAGATCATTCCTTGAAGGGGGGCATAGTGATTTCCCATGTAAGAACAGAGAACCAACTAGCTGATATATTTACCAAGCCCGTAGATGAGAAGCACTTTTGTGAGCTTAGGAGTGAGCTCAATATCTTAGATTCTCGAAATGTGGCTTGAAACATGCACATCTGAATGTTTACTTTGCATCTTATTCAAAAGAATGCATGTGTTTGAAAAATTCATCTCTATCTCGATTTTCTCTAAATTTTTTGAAAGTATTAACTTTGTGAATTACGGTCATAGTTTGATTGTTGATTTCTTACTGACCATGTTCATAAAGTTTTCTCGTGTAAATTTGTACAAAAGGATCCTTTATAGTGACTAAAAACTCTCTCTCTCTCTCTCTCTCTCTCTCTCTATATATATATATATATATATATATATATATATATATATATATATATATATGTTTCAGCCTTTTTGCAACGGACTAGTCTGCCCGGAGGCCGGACAAGTCAGGATGCAGACTTGTCCGGGTCTGGTCCGTCGACCGGACCAGTCCGGCCCCATATCAGACTAGTACAGCGCCTGGGGACTTAAAACCCCAGGAGGCGGACCGACCCCTCCTCTCCCTCTCACTTGCCTCCCTCTCTCACCCTCACCCACGAAAACCGCCCCCTTAGGCAATTTTCAATTTCCTCACCAAAAACCTACTCCTATTCATGCACTAGACCCTCTGGAGGTGTGGGAGACTTTCCCCATGCATTCTCAACGCAATCCATAATCAATCCCCTCGATTCTTCGATATTTGAAGAGGTATTCTCAACTTTTCAAAACTCTTTCCCATTCTTGATTCGTAGAGTTATTGATAGATGCCTCTTTACAAAAGTTGTTTATAGTATCCTTGTGATCATAGCCTAGGAGTGTTGCAACTTGTTTCGAAGATTTTTTGAAAAATAGTTAGGGTTCTTCCTGCGTAACCTGGGCTAGTCCCGTCCCTAGCGGACAAGTCCAGTGTACACAGGACAAATCCTAACCTTGACCTTTCCTCGTGATCTCTTTTGCAGTATTCCACTTCCATGACCTCATCACTTCTGTCCTTAATGTGTTCGCAGTGACCATGTCGGGATCCGAGCATAGCTCCCCTCGCTCAAACTCCCAGGAGCTCTACGATGAAGAAGCAGCTATGCAGTGTGCCATTGAGGTAAGCTGCAAGGAGCTCCGAAAAAAGAAGCGAGAGGAGCCCGAAGCACACAACTCCCAGGCTGCTACAGCACAAGTCTCTAATAGTTGATGAGAAATAAAGGGCCAAGGAGCAAGCCCATTAATAGATTGCTGAACGTTGGATCGAGAGAGATCCAATGAAGGGCAAGGCTCCGGCCCCTGCAGATCCCCAGAAGAAGAAGCCCTCTGTAAAGTCTCCGGCTAAGAAAGCCAAGGGTTTTGTCGTAAAGTAGAAAGGGAAGGCCAAACCCATTGGCCCCCTAAAGATGCACTCTCCAGCTCACAACCCGAACAGGCAGCCCATCCTGGCAGCTAATATCTTTAAGGGCAAAGGAGCTAAGAAGGCCCGAAGGCTACGGACTGACAGAGTGTATGACTATGAGAAGCACACCGCCGATCCACGGTTTTGGTGTGATTTTCATTGCGATTATTATTGCTCGGTCTAGCAAGCCATGAAGACTCCTGTGATCCAAGCTCAATGGGTCGATTGGGAATACATGGCCAAGATGAAGAATGCAGCCTTTGATGAAGTGATTGAAGCTGTTGAGCGCCATAGCATCAAAGACATTCTCGGTTTCAAGTATGACTGGAACGTGGAGGTGATTGTGCAGTTTTACACAACTGTCTACTTTCACCCTCATGGCAACCGAGCCATCACATGGATGACAAATGGTGAGCAGTACTTTGCCACATTCGAAGAGTTTGCTAAGGCTATAAGACTTGAGCACCACCTGGACCACGAGATCATTATCTTGAATCTCAAGGTAGTGGACAGGGATGAGTTAGCCTATATGTATCCTAGTCATGTCCCGTGTGAGGTCGGGCTTGCAAGGAACATCAAGCCATTCTACAGCATCCTGAGAAGAATCCTAAGGAGGACCGTGGCTCCTAAAGAGGGCGATGTCGGGATCATACAGGGCAATCTGAGGCACCTTATGCTGTTGATTGATGGAGATAAGATGTTCAATCTTGTGGACTACATCTTCGATGACATCATCAACATCTCATACACTCCGAACCGTGCATGTGGGTATGCACCCTACATCATGTGCTTCATCGAGAAGGTGTGATGGCTTGTGTTTGCCAAGGATATAACTCATCAGCCCCTCCGTCCTCAGATGCCTTCGTCCACCCCGGAGCCTGCTCGTCGGAAGAATGCCGAGCCTCCTTCCCATCCGGGGATGCCAGCACCTCGCCTGTGGCACCTCCATCTCCGCCTCCGCCTCAGTCGATGAGCGCTTTCTTCAAGTGCTTCAAGGCCATCTTCACCTCCTGCCGGAGGCGAGAAGTCCATAATCAGCGGGCGCACAAGCGCCAAGAGAAGTACCTAAAGGCAGTGTGCGACAAGCTTGAGGTCTCTATATCTCCTCCGGAGGAGAGCGATGGCGAGATCACTCTATTCCCCGACTTCACTGCCGATGAGCTCGCCCAGTTCCATGAGGACGGGAGCTCTCCCCTGGTGGCTACCTCGGCACGGGTCTCCAACGACGACGATGAGGACTATGAGGATCCGACAGCCTCAGAGAGCGATGAGGCGGCCGATAGCAAGGAGGATGATGACTAGACTCTTGGCCTCTTAGTCTCCCTCTTCTTTTCCTTTTTGGTGTCTTGATGCCAAAGGGGGAAAGTTAAAGGGGGTAGTAGTATTTGTCTAGTTATTTGGATCATTGGATGTGTTGCACTCTATATCGTAACATCTATGTCAATTGGATGTTTAAATTTGTGCAAGACTATGTTTGATTGTTTAATATTAATGTGTTGCTTTGATTGTCTATCTTTTGATCACATTCATAATTATTGTCTTGTCACAAATGTTGAGCACAACACGTAGGCACCCCACCATAATGTGTGTGTGTATGATGGACTTTCTCAATCTTCTTTTCATGATGCATTCATTGAGGGGGAGTCACTCATACACCCGCACGTTATGAAAACCAGATCTTATACTCTTATATGTTGAAGACTTGATGTGTTGTCATCAATCACAAAAAAGGGGGAGATTGAAAGTGCATCTAGGATCCCCGTGGGTTTGTGATGATTGATGACGACAATTAAGTAACTAATGAGCTCAGTGATCTTAAGCACAGGTGTGGACTCAAGTGGAATCACAAAACCTCAAAAAAGGAAAAGTATGGAAACGGCGGTGTGTGCTCGAAAAGTAGAAACTAGGGTTTCTAGCGTGTCGAGTTTAGACTAGCCGTATATGTGTGAGGGTGTGTGCATAAAGTGCATTGATATCAAGTTGGGAGCTCAACGTGGTTTAGATATCAAAACCCATTGAGAGAAGAGTGTTAGAGTAGTCTGGCAGGAGTGGCCAGACTAGTCCGTGTTGGTGGTTGGACTAGTCTGCTCCTGGCCGGCCTAGTCCATTTTCAGGCGGACCAGGAGGTTCGGGCTGACTTCGGACTAGTCCGGTGTAGTCATGGAGTAGGTTTTAGGGAAAAAGTCCCAAAACCTCGTATTTGTCTGTTTTTGGCTGGACCAAGAGGTCCTGACTGAGATCAGACTTGTCCGCTTTGGGTGCGACTAGTCCGGGTCTGCAAGAGCTGGGTGCTTCAGCGACTAAGTATGGGAGGCCAGACTAGTCTGCCCTTGTGGCCGGATGTTGACGGCTCCTAAGATATACTAACAAATCATCCCTGGCAACGGCACCAGAAATGCTTGTTGGTATTTCTTATGCACCATTAACTCAACATTTTCAACTGATGTGTCAGAAATGCTTGTTAATGGTTCTAATGGATCACAAAGTTAATTCTACAGGTGCACAGAGGTACCATTGTAGCATGTCCCCTTAAGAGTATTCCCAAGGGTGTCATTTATTTGATCCCAAAGGAAGGCAGGGAAGAGATATACCAACCATCAAGTGAAAAAGGTAGAAATGTCTAGATAAGAATCTAGTAAGGATGGATAAAATAATAGTGGAGGTAGTGCGACACACACAAAAGCTTTCAAGTCTAAGGGGGATAAGGGGATCCTAGAGGTTAGTTAAGGTTGAGAGTTATGGAGGTGCTCCTACTATGCTCTATTGTACATATACATAGTCTAAACTAATTATTCATAAGCTAGATCAGTAGTGAATACTTATGCTATGTGGTTCAACACATCGGGCACGAGCTTACCCATAGCAATACTAGGGCGACTCCCGCCAAGAGCATGTGTCATAGCCGAACGTGGAGGATTACAAAGGACAGATAGGGTTGTCACCACCTACTGCCTACCTCTTCAATTTGTGGGTCTACGAGACATCCAATGCTACTTAGCTATCCTAGAACCATGCTAGCATATTAATTAATTACCTTAAGAGCCTAGGAACAATCCATCCTAATGCAATGAATTGAATCATCATTGAACCAATGTTGATACACAACATAATTATCCATAATAACCTAGTTATGTTATAATTAACTAGACTATAGTGGCGGTCTATAGGTTCTATGATAACGAGATATGTTCATGATGAAACAGTAATAGAAGCTATACCTTCCACATACATGGACTCCACAACCAAACAAGAAACACTTTGCCCAAGTATATGTATAAGTAGAGACTAAAGATACTATCTTTATTATGCATAAAGTCACAAATACAAGAAAGAATACATGAGCCATACCTTTCCCAATGTAGGATTGGGAAGAGAGAGACTCCTTACTCCTTTCCCAATTTGGACATAGGACTAGAGACACTCCTCTCTACAACCTAACTCCTCTAAGACTATGGATGATAGTGTATACAATAGAGTTGAAGCTCAAGTGGTGTGTGTTGAAGTGAGGGGTAGGGGGTCCTATTTATACTAGTGTTGAGGTTGGTTCCCGCCACCAAAAGCGTGCGAATCGATCACCATTGACTCCAGGGAGCCGGGAGGATCCAACACGTGGAGGCTGAACGAGTTTGGTGCAAAGACCAGGTCGGCCGACCCCCTGGTTTGGCCGACCTGGTCATTGCACCATTTCTCGTGCGCTTTCTCCAGGTGGCTGCCAGGTGGGTCCCATTGATGTATATGGGTGATACACCATTGGATCTCCTCGGATACTTCTGTTTGTGGGTCATTTGATCCATGGGATGCCACATGTTGTCGCCTGAATGGCTGGGATGATATTTTATAGGATTGGTTCCTCTACATTTCCTCATTTCCTGCATAAAATGCTACATACACATATTTCTCCAAGCCCAAGTGGAATTGGGTTAGATAGAAAGGTGATGTGTGCAAGAAATGACAAATCCATCACATAATTGAGTTAAATTGACGGATGAAATTGGTATATAATCGTAGACCCACGGATTGAAGAGGTAGGCAGTAGGTGGTGACAGCCCTATCTATCCTTTGTAATCCTCCACGTTCGGCTATGCCACAGGCTCTTGGAGGGAGTCGCCCTAGTATTGCTAGGGGTAAGCCCGTGACCGATGTGTTGAACCATATAGCATAAGTATTCACTATTGACCTAGCTATGAATAATTAGTTTAGACTATGTATATGTACAATAGAGCAGAGTAGGAGTACCTCAATAACTCTCAACCATAACTAACCTCTAGGATCCTCTTACCTTCCTTAGACTTGAAAGCTTTTGTGTTTGTCACACTACCTCCATTATTTTTTATCCATCCTTACTAGATTCTTACCTAGACCTTTGTACCCTTTCCACTCGATGATTGTTATATATCTACCCCACCTTCCTTTGGGATCAAATAAATGACACCCTTGGTAATACTCTTAAGGGGAAATGCTACAATGATATCTCTGTGCGCTTGCGGAAATCACTCTGTGATCCAATAGAACCATTAACAAGCATTTCTGACACATCAGTTGGAGATGTTTAGTTAATGGTGCACAAGTAATACCAACAAGCATTTCTGGCACCATTGCCGGGGTTGATTTGTTAGTATATCTTAGGAGCCGTCAACAAGCATTTCTGGCGCCGTTGTCGGGGATGATTTGTTAGTATATCTTAGGAGCCGTCAACAAGCATTTCTGGCGCCGTTGTCGTGGAAGGCTAATAGATATATAACATAACTAAGTGAATAGGATAGAACCCTGGGTAGTATTGTAGTAGGATAACCATTCTTTGATTTCACATTTATTTTAAATGTGAAAACGGGGTAGTGTGTGTCTGGTTTCCGCCTGCCGAAAAACTTTGTTGAAGATCCCGAATCTCTTCTGAGAGACCGATCCCGTGTCGTTACTCCTCAGAAGATTTGAGCGCCAAGGCAAGCCAACATTTTTGCACCAACAATCCAAACGCCAATGGCTCAGAAGACCCTTCATGTGTTCTCAGCTCCCTCTGCTAACAATGTGCCTATTGGGCCCACTGTTAACACGGGAGATGTGAACTTCGAGATCAAAACATGCCTTATCACTATGGTGCAAGCCAACCCATTCTGTGGGAAGGCTAAAGAGGATGCAAGTGCTAACCTACAACAATTCCTCGAGATCTGCACCACTTTTAAGATCAAGGACGTGTCTTCGGATGCAGTCCGTTTGAGACTGTTCCCGTTCTCTCTCCTTGGGAGAGTGAAACAGTGGTTCTACGCGAACCGATGTGCTGTAGACACTTGGGAGAAGTGTTCTACAGCATTCCTCACAAAATTCTTCTCGTTGGACAAAACCAATGCCCTACGTGGAAGGATTTCCAGCTTTCAGCAAGAGCCCATGGAATCTATTCCCGAGGCATGGGAAAGGCTTCAGGAGTACATCCTAGCCTGTCCCAAACATGGGATGGATGAATGGCTCCTTATTCAAAATTTCTATAACGGGTGATCCCATCAGCTCATGACCATTTGGATGCTGCTACTGGAGGAGCCTTCTTCTCATCGACGGTGCCAAAAGCTAAAGATCTTATTGAGAAGATGGTGTCCAACATGGGATGGAATGATGAGAGTCTCCATACCCGACAGCAAGGCATGCACACCTTGAAGGAGGTAGACATGATCGCTGCAAAATTGGACCTCCTAATGAAGAAAATTGATGGACAAGCCAGTGGTGAAGTGTCTGGCAATGCCTATGCCCTAGACTCTCACATCACGTGCGAAGTCTGTGGCAACACGGGTCATATGGGCAATGATTGCCCAGAAACTCGTGAGGATGCCTTATACCTCGCCAACAACGGAACTTTTGACAACAATGGCTATCGTCCAGGAGGTCAAGGGTGGGGTCAACAACGCCCATTCTTTCAAGGAGGGTACAACAACAATGGCAACCCATGAAATCAGCCCAACTTGAGAGAACTTGCCATTAGCCAGCTCAAGATCAACGATGCCCTATCCAAGAAGCTGTCAGCTAATGAGAAGACCCTGGAAAACATCAATGCAAAGATGGAAGGACTATCCTCAATCTTCAAGAATCAAATGAGCTTCAACAAGATGCTCAAGACTCAGTTGGCTCAGCTGGCAGATGCTATTCCTCCAATGGAGAATGGCATGATGCCAGCCAGCCAGAACCCCCGACGGAAAATGTCAACATGATTTCCGTATGAGAGAGCAACTGGCAAAAGTACTTGGGTGTCCTACCATTTCATGCTCCATTGGGGCTCACCACTTTGACAGGGCACTTTGTGATTTGGGAGCAAGTGTTAGTGTGATGCCCAAGGTTGTGTTCGACCAGCTGAACTTCACAGTACTGACTCCAACACCAATGCAGCTACAACTGGCTGACTCTTCAGTCCGTTATCCAACGGGTATTGCCGAAGACGTCCCGGTGAAGATCCGGAACTTCTTCATACCCGTGGATTTTGTGGTGCTAGACATGGACAGTGAGAAAGATACACCACTCATTCTTGGGCGTCCATTCCTAAGCACTGCAAAAGCTCGCATAGATGTGGGAGCTGGAGAAATCCACTTCCATATCAATGGCAAGGAGGAAAGGTTTAACTTTCGGCCAAAATCAGAACAATGCTCCATGATTCAAATCAAGTATGGGCCGAATGATAAACACATCAGAGAGGTCGAAGTCACACCTCCAAAGGTGGACTCACTCATTGCATTCATGAGAAGATTAATCTACGAGGAGAATCCATCGTTTCGACCACGCAGATATCCAAAGGCGATAGAATCGTCTGGACCTTCCCGAAGGCCCAAGTCCACCAAGCCGCCAAAGATGAAATGGCGGAACAAGAAAGAGAAGCCATCCGAGCCCATCTCTCTGGGCTCGGATGTGAAATGAAGATGGAGTAATGTCCATCTCATCGGACGGTGGTGAGACCTACGCCAATAGGTTAAATTGGTAGTTGTCCCACTTTATTTTTCTTTCTTTCCTTTTCCACCCCATTTGGATTTTTCCCGTTGCATATTTGATTTTTCCTAGAAAGTTGAGAATATTATATTCTCAACTATCATTTTTCTTTCTTTCTATTTAATATAAATTTTTTATTGGATTTGAGAAAAGGTTTTTATTTGAAAAACAATTTTTTCTGGGCTGCACATGTGGAATTTCACCAACGTGCTAACTTTATAGCCGTCGGGGAGCCATTTTCCAAAAGGGGAACCAGGGGGTCCACCTGTCAGGTCGGCCGAACCCCCTGGTCGGCCGAACAGGGCTTGGAGTCAAATTGGCTCCCCTTCCTCCAACGGCTATATTTTGAACCCCAAGTGACTGTTGGAGGGTGCACCCTATAAAGTGTGGCCGTGAGGAGCACTTCTCTTCACACACCACATCATTTTACACCTCCCCAAGTCACACTCTAGCTCACCTTGTTCTTCTTGCTCTTCATTGCAACACTCTTGCTCAAATCCATCCCCAAAAAGATTTTTCTTTTGTTTGCATTTGCATTTTACACTCAAGCTTCCAAGCGGAGAAAATTTGTTGAGAGTTTTGTTTTCCAAACATCACTTTATTTCGGATTTTTCTTGCCTTGTTTTGTTCTTGCTTGTTGAACTAAAAAATACATGAAGAGGTTGTTTGGAAAGAGGAAGGAGGCTGCAAGCTGAAGCCACGATGAAGATTCTAGTGCACGCCTCTCTTCCATAGGTACAAGCCCAAGGAGGAGAAGTGTGTGTGAGGACACTCCCATGGAAGAGAGAAGCAACCCACACCAACTTGTTCATGACAACGACCTCGACATACGAAGTGAAGTTGAAGATCAAGCACGCACTATACAGATTTAAAGTAGACCCAAATTTTCTGGAAATTTTGACAGAACCTCCTCTGTATATGTGGTGATTTCCACAATTTATACAGGTATATCATGACAATATTTTGAGGTAATGACAAAATAAACATTTTATAACATCAAGTTAACAATCCATTGGTAAAATATTTCGGCCATGAAACATTTGTAACATAGGTATAGGGTGCTAATTCTAAACTTGGTGCCAACTGTTGAAGTTTTGATCTGCCAGAACCAAGTTTGCAATCATAGGAATTTAACACAGCTATACCAATATTTAGGCCACGAGTACAACACGAAGTTGATTGAGGACCTGCTAATCTTTCCAGAAATGTACAAATATGACCATGTCACTATTTTGGATCAAAAGCTAAAGCTACCTAAACTTGACAGATGAACTGACTGTTGTTCAACAGCAGCCCTGCAGTTCACTATTTTAAACTCGAAATTTGAATTGCCTCAAACTTGAATCAAGAGGAACTTTAAATAACAAAACTGTAGATATGCTTCTCCCCTTCTCAGATATATATCACAATAAGGCAGAAGACTTTTCTACAGTGATTTATAGAAAATTACTGAGATTGGTACAACGGTAGGGTTATCTGGAGTAGTTTAAGCATACTCCAAATTTCAATAGATTATCAAGCTTTTCTGACTTGGTGGTCAACAGAAAAGTGTAGAGGACTTCGGGAAATTTTCATCCATATATCCTAACCCTATGTTTATTTTAAACTATCCAAAATTACAACCTGGCGAAGTTGAGCAAAATTTGGCCAGAAATCAAGAATCTTGGTGCTACCCCATGTTGAACTGAATTTTTATCTTTGCGGAGTCCAAACCTACCAGCACGTGATAGTCGGACTTTCCAAAATATAATGCATCTAATTTTGTCATTGTTGGGGTGGTCAAGTATCAATGTTGATACCGACGGTACTATGTGCCTCACCAAAGAAAATTCTAACCGGTTATTTTTGGATACGTTTATAGGTGGTCCTAGTATCGTTCACTCGCAAACGTGTGCTACACGGGTTGCTACCGTAGACAATGCTGCAAAAGACAAACAATCCCCTTTCACACCTTCACACCTCAAGGGCAGCACGGGGAAACATGACAGACAGTCACAATAATACATATGAAAATAAATGCATACGACTCTGGTGTGAGTCGCCCTCGAGCGAGGTCATGTCTCGAGGTACATGGCTGTAAATACGTCTGTACAGCAAAGACTACTGTACGAACCGGCTTATACACACTCGGGCATACATGTTTCGCATGCTCCCTTAGAATATGAATGATTCTAGAGAGGCATACTATCGGGTTATACACCACCCGACGGGGGCTCCCACTAACTTTGAAGCATACTGGGGTATCGCGTGTCATAGGTTCTCAGAAACATAGAAAGTTTTAGAGACTCCTATTAACATTTCCGTGCCAAGCCACGGAAAACTTCCATGCTACTTCCCGCATGGTGAGCTTACCGCAATTGATCCGCTTATGGTGGCATACCTTACCTCTTACCTGACGTTGGAGCGTCGTTACAGAATTAATAACATATAAGTTAGTTTACCACCTGTATATCTTATTCTAATAATACTCCTTATAAGGGCATATAGCTAATTCCTCACTCAAATAATAATTTTTGAAAATATGTTCTTTTCAAGTACACTGCTCCCAATGATGCTCTGATACCATGTCTGTGGAGACCGAAATCCCAACCTCCAAGTATCTCATTGGGTGGTGTCGTGCGATGCGACACCCAATAGTATACAAGAATAGAACGAGAACAAATTTATAATACCAAGTATTTATTGACAAGCACAACGGAAGTTTAAAAGTACTAACGGAAGAAAAGAGAACTATACATCATAGCTACGCTCTCAGCACTAGCTATGGAAAAGCAAAGTCATCCTTGTCCTGGATACTTTGCACTAGCAACACACAATTCACGGCGGCGTGCAGGGTTCCCACTCGGCTGTAAACCCTGGAGGGGGTGCAGCCTCGTCATTAAACCTGTCATCAGTCGTATAATCTGCAAAAACTCGTTAACTACAAACGTACATAAGGCTCAGCAAGACTAACCCGTCTCACTAGACATATGCAAGGATGAGTACTAAACAAAGGTAAGTAAAGCATAAGGACTTGCCTACAAGTGGACCCTTATAGTCATGTTTTATTTAGCACTTGACATTCCTCAGGCACGACACATCATAGACTCCACAATCAAACAAGAAACGCTTTGCTGATGATATGACGTGCACGAGGCACATAATACTATTACAGGTAAAGTATGGGGAAACTGTAAACTTTTAATTGTACTATCTCTAAGCCAAACAAGGTTGTTCAAGCAATTTATAAACCAATATATCATATTCTCCTGACTTCTTTAGTATTTACTATGTCACGGCGCAGTGAACAAGTGGTACTCTATTACCGCGAGGGACAGTGATTGCAATCAGGACATACCTGGAACAACAAGACACATACGCACTTTCGGAAATGCCAGCGAGTACTTTTACAAGTACCTACATAACAATTCAGTACTAGTCGTATATGGCCACCTTTCACTAAACACTCGAATGTCGAACCAGTCGATCCGTCACGAGCAGGAGGTCACTGCGTGGGGCATACTCTAATGTGCCCACTAGCTGATTTACACCTTGCTGCCCTCAACCCACGCCTATAAAACGGAACGGAATGCCTCAACAAACCAGTATCAAGCTACATCAGTTTACTGGAGCCCATTCCTCCAGCATGTCTCTAGTACAATTCAAGCTTGTCCAGCAGGACCGCAAACGAAACGGTCCTCAATCGACACAAGCAGGGCTACGCACGCGAGACCACGTCTCACTGCATCCTATCCACTGCTCGGTCTCAATTTCATATTCATGAACCATTTTTCTTATTCTAGAATCTCCCGTGTGATGAAATTCCTATCTCGCTAGTAGATTCCATCTACTCGACTTCTATGGAATTCCTATGAGCATAAGCATAGCAGGTGTCTACTCAACGGGCCGTAGACCTACTCAAGACTCCGTGGGATTTGTGGGCCATGCAAGTGGATGTCAAACACCTTAAACGTAATGCATAATCATCTGAAGACATAAGGTGAAATAAAATTGCAAAACACTATAAGGAATTTAAATGCAAATCGAGGCTTGCCTGAATGCGAGTATGAGTCTATGCTAGTTTCTGGCAGTTGGACCTCCAAGGCTTCCGGCTGCTCCTCGACTTCAGCTACTACACGATATGCATATACTAGGTATAAATGATTTTGTGAATAAATAATATGCTTAAGGTGGGAGAGTATATTAACATAAAATAAGATAATTATCTTAATTGACTTTGGGATTTTTATGGTCGATACTAGAGATTATAGATAAGACTCTTGCAAAGAATAGGAGATAATAAAGGATGTTTGTTATTCTTAACAATTACGGTAAGCAATAAGATTCTCTAAATTTTGCTTGAAATTTTTGGAGATGTATTATGGCTACCAAGGGTTTTATCATGTAGAGGGGGTCTCACTGGTTCTAGGAATTTTTTTTTTCACAATTCTCTGAGCTTCCTATGGGAAGAAACTGATTTTTAAAGTTTGGGTAAATTTCTGGAAATTGATTTTTCCATTTTTCTCAATTTATAGCTGCATAGAGGTTTGGAACATGGATAAAACCAGTATTTTAAGTCCAAAGAGCTTGAAACTTTTACTGGAGATCAAATGTATTAGTTATAAGGTTCTGACAAAAATTGGGAATTTTCCAATTAACAGAACTGTAGGAATAAATTCTTTGAGAATTTTGCTTATATGAATTATGGAGAAATTTATATGGCTTTTCATACAAATCCAAGTGCACCACTGGACAGTATTATTCATGCTGGTTCTAACAAAATTTATTTGGAAATTTTTGGTTAATTCTACTAGAAGTTATGGATTTTCTAAGTTTGGATTGAATCTGATTTATTCTCCTATTGGAACTTTCAAATAAAAGGGGCTGGTCCCACTTCATTTGAATGGGCCAATCGCATCTGGGCCACACCGCGGTCACGGAGTTCAACTGCGCAGCCATACCGGATCCAGAGCCGCAGCTGATCCCGGGCGTCCGAATAGGCGCTGACAAGTAGGGCCCAGAGGCCTTCTTCTACCTTGCGACGCGACAGTGCTCCTCGCCGGAATTGCAGCGGTGCTTCGCCGGACATAGGTGCGTCGACCTCCGTTCGGCCTTGTTGTGACCGCTCAACCCTACAGTCGACCGTGCAAGCCGATGGTGATGTCCAATCACGCCGGCGATGGCCGGAGACGGCGGCGCGACGGTGACGGCGGAGCTAGGGTTTCGGTCTTCGTCGGAAATGCTTGGGAATGGCTCAATAGCCTCTGGAAAAGCTCGGGAAGGTTCCTGGAAGCACCAGTAGTATGATTTGGGGGTCAGATTTGGGTGAAATCGCCGGCAAGGTTGAGTTCAACGGTGAAGTGCGGTTTTTCAACCAGCGGCCTTGAAAACTTGAAATCTAAGATACTCGGTTGATAACCCTCAGAGTTTTTTTGGCATGGAGCTTCCTTAGAACACAAAGGAACTATCTGCTAACCAGATTTAAGGATAAGTGCAAGAATAAAATTAATTTAAGCGTGAAGCTTCGTTGTTCTATTGAGAGACCGATCGGTTCTCGAACGAGAACTCAAGTTATACTTCATGTCATAAGCTTAGATTCTGTGAGCATGAACTTGAGAGGACTGTAAACCTTTTTGCTTAAAGGATCGAGGCTGGAGATGGTCTGGAACTGGTGTTCAACGTTGAGCTAGTGAAGGTTTCTCGGCGGCTTCCTCGGCGGCGACTGGGAAACTTCAAAATATGCCAAGCAGAAGGTATGTCACGATCAATGACCAAATGGAATACGTAGAGGAGTTCGTGACATGCCTTTCATCTACTTACAGCTTGGGAAGACACAGCTGCAATCATCGGTGAGAGCTCGGTCAAATAGGGGCGGCGAAAATGGCATGAACCGGGATGGTGTCCAATGGCGACGGCCAAGGGGTATTTATAGGGACTGAGGGGAAAGTGGAGCGCGCCACGGCATCAAGCAGGCAAGCAGCTCCGTGGATGCATGCGCATCGCGGTGTCGCGCGCTGCCGGTGTTGAACAGCGGGGTGAGCTGGAGACAGAGCACCCCCCCCCCCCCCCCCCCCCGTGGGTTTCACTCGAGTGCTTTGTCAGAAAGTGGGCTCCACCTCCTCTTATATACTTCCCTTCTCAGTAACTTCAATTCTCATACCAAATTGTGTCCAAAAATTATAGATTTTTGTTGGGAGGCTCAAATAATTATCTAGAATTTGGATTTTGAATTGGAGCAAGTTTCAATTGGATTTAGAATTCAAATTTGAGTTTGGATGGAATTCAATGGTGCCACTAACTTAAATAGCAATTGAGTTCCAAAAATTGTGAAACCATGGGGATAAGTCAAGCAAGTTATGCTGATCATGAGAGTGTGTTAAAATCTTGATGTTCAATTTAGTTGAACAGAATTCAAAACATGGTTTGAATTTGCTAAGCGTCTTAATTAAAATAGCAAATGGAGCTCAAAGTTTATGAAACTTTGCAGGAAGTCCATTTGGAATATTAGAAAACCATAGAAAAATTTGTGGCCTCTGAATTGAATGATTTTTGAGAGGGCCAAATATACAATAGTATATATTCAATTTAATTTGAATATCTATTTGGTACTGCGACCTAGAAATCTTTCCTCAAATAATTCCAAACTTTGGAGAAGGGTCAAAAGAATTAATCTATGTTTATTGGTGAAGTTCATTCCTCATGTTAATAAATTTAAACATGAGTAGAAGAAAAGATTTCATGAGATCAAGTTTATAAGCATGGCTATAATTAGTCTCCATTAGGGTTAACAACAAATTTACAACTCATCCTCATATGAAGAAAAATGTGGGATTTTACATCGCCGATGTCAGCCTCCCCTTGAACACCATCATCAGCGGTGTCGAAGTGTTAGTGCGACACTTCCCCCAGATCTGCTAAGGACCAGACCGCGGAGGTTCTTGTTCGGCAGGACTTCGTCCTCAAACTAGTGTTCTAGCGGAAGAGTATGAGACAGTGGATTTTATGTGGTTCGGGCCGCAAGGAGCATAACACCCTACTCCACGGTGGATTGTATTACTTGGTAGAGTGTATGTTTGTGTGTGTGTATCGGGGATTTTGTGTCTGTTATGGTATCGCTAGCGGTTTGGTCCTTTTATAGTCAAGGTCAGTTGACTTACAAGTGGGGTCCCGGGGCCCGATAGGTGGTCCTGGGGTGATCTTATCCTAAAGATCTAAGGCTTCTTCTGTAAGCTTTCTCTGACCGTGGACTTGAGGACTCGCCGTCTTGCTGCCTGCGTTGACAGTAGCCCACGCGCCGTTGTTGAGATTGGCAGGGAATTTCCCATCCAACTGTCTCTGGCGCCGTAAGCTACCCACTTGACGGAGTGGGATAGGCCTGTAGTGTCTTCACTGTGATACGATTGGTCATAGCGGTACCTGACATTAGTTGTGTGCCGTGCCAAGCGTCTGGGGAAGCCGCTTATCTTCATGGCTTGACGGAGACAAGGTGCATCGTCCTCTTAACTTCCTCACTATTCGCTCAGGGCAAGTGGACTAACCATGCGGCCGCCGGTTAGCTCACCACCATGGTGGACACCACACCCGTCTCGCGGGCTACGTGGCAACTCGGGAGCTCACCTTCGCGGGGGAGGCCAAGTCTCGCCCTGCGGGCCATGTGGCAGCTCGGGTGCTCGCCTCCACGTGGGAGATCGGGTCTCGACTTCGTGGGCCACCTGGCAGCTTGGGAGCTCACCTCCGCGGAGGAGGTCGGGTCTCGTCCTGCTGGACACATGGTGGCCTGGGAGCTTGTCGCCAAGTTTGAGTTTGTGAGACCTATGTGTGCTGAATACATTGGCTTGTACTGAATACATTGGCTTGGATGATAAAAGTTCTGAAATTCTGCCATCACATCTTTTTAGCAAGGTCCGACTCTACCTCCGAGCTTCTGCAAGGTCCGACAATAGGTCCGACTTTCTTTGTCTTCAGCTCAGGCATGTCTTTGATAGCTCCGGTATGTCTTTGATAGCTCAGGCATGTCTTTGTTAAGCTCTGATATGTTTTGCTAGGTCCGACTTATGTTGGTTAGCTCCGACATGTTTTTCTAGCTCCGACTTTTGGGATGACTAGTTCCGACTAGTTTTGGTTAGCTCCGACGCTAGGTCCGACTAGCTTTCGTAAGCTCCGGTGCTAGATTGTACTAGCTTTGGTAAGCTCCAGCTCAAGCTCCGGTTTGGAGCTTGATCGTATTTCTCCAAATTTTCATGTGAAATATTTCGAACTTGCTTTACACTTATGTAAATGTTGCTTAGTATTCTTTTACTAAGTTTTTGGTCCATTTTGGTTGATATGGCTGATATCGTTTTACTGTGTTTTTGCAACATGCTTATGTGAGGTGCTCACGTAAGGTGTTGTGCTCGGAACTGACTTGAGTCAAGTCGCGAACTTGGGATCGTACGGATTGGTTGTTTATTCATGTCCAGCTGTTGCTTGAGTTCAAGTCATGGCTGGTGACGGGATCCTTTGGACTAGTCTCAGGGAGGATATGAGGTTCCAACAACCAAATTCAGGAGGAATTGTGGTTGAGCGGGTCATGAGGTCGCGCAAGATGACTGAATCAAGGGCAGTGCATATGATGGTTACTGGATGTCAAATGAATGTTTTTGGATTTATGCATGCAGTGCATGACGTGGCAAAATGGTTCCTAATATGGTTTATGGATGGGAAGATCTGGTTGGAAGGATCGGATCGTACCGGTAGATGACTTTGGCTGCGGCGGAGTCGGTTATGGCTCGATATGGAAAGTATCGAGTTGGTTATGATAGGATTTCATGTGGGTCACGAATTTGAGTTGTTTTAGGAATGTGGGATACGTTCCTAAGGTGTTTGGAAGTCTTAAGATTGCTTCTATCTGCGTATAGAAGAGTCCTAAGCAGTTATGGAAAGTTTTGATTCGTGATCGGAGTAGGATTGGAGTCCTAGTTGAGATTGGGTTGACCTAAGGGCTGGTTATATAAGCAAGGGAGGCCAAAGATCGTGGTGCACGACTTTGGGGCTGTTCCTCTTGTGTTATATTGAATAAAATTCGTAGTTTGAAGGAACTTTTGTGCCTTGTTCGTCTAACTTGTTCCAGACAAGTTTTACTCATCGAGTTTCTGGACAGCACTACCTTTCGTCGGTGGTTTTATCATGACTCGAGTTTTACAGATCCTATTGACGTGATTCTTTTTGGGTTGTCTTCAAAACTTGATTATCTATCATCTGTCAAAATTACACGGTCATTGAATTTGTGGTTTCTGATCTACACGAGTTTCTTTGCAGCGTTCCAGAACTGTTTTTCTCAGGTAGGACAGAATGACCCTTGTTCGATCTTTCAATCATAACTTGAGTTTCTCTCAATGGATTTGAGTTATTCTTCTTGTGTTTTCTTCGTGACTTGACTCTCTCAGATATATATCACTTTTTTCACGGTGAAACACGTTTATATTAGTTTCACACACGATTTCTCTTACAGATCATTTTTCTGCCGAAGGGGTTGGGATTTAATTGTTTCTGCTGCGTAGGATTTTTAAATCTACCATTCACCCCCCCTCTGGTAGCTTTTCACGTGCTCTTCGATCCTAAAGAGTTGAGATCCTTATTCGGATGCGTTATGGGCACCACGGACCTCCCATCTGAGGCTGGCGGGTCCGGGTTTCTTGAACACGTGGCGCCCTTGGACCCTGTCCCTGCTGGGAGGCGAGGTACCTTGGTGGCTCTAGCTTGTGCGCGAGGGTACCCGGTATGTTGGGTACCGACAGTGGCCCCTGGGTCCACCTTGGGGTGAGGCGACGAGCCCGAGTGGTATTTTAATTTTGTCTTGATGAGCCGAAGCGATGCGTGCCCCTGCAGTTGTCACCACGCGTCCCTCTGTTGTTGAGGGGTCATGGTGATGGGATCTTCGCTTCCTGCGACATTATCACGATGGTTCCCAAGGCGCCTGCTGCACTTCTGCTGCTTTCTCTTCTGTCTTTTTGGGAACCGTTAGGTTGCCTTCTCTAGCGGAGAACTGCTCGGGTCGACTTTTTTGTCAGAGGACCTGGGTCCGTTTGTCATGGAAACTGTGGTACAAGCCATTGATTTGGAGCTCGCTCAAATTTGTACAGTGTGCCCAGACGCCACTAGGGTACTTTTAAAAAGGTACCTTTGTGGGCAATGCAGGTTCCTTCCATCCGCATGCTCCAAGCATTCGAGCATTTGACTTCCTCCTTGAGTGTCTACCCATCCTTGAGGTTCTTGACCCATGCTCCCATGGACTCAGCTCTGCCTCCTTCCCGGATGGAGGATGTCTCACCCATGAGGCGGCTTTTAGGCTGGAGGACAAGGAACGACGGGATCTGATCCATCTAGGCTCCTTGCCTCTGGAGTTGGGAGAGAAGGATATTTTCTTCTTTCAGGCGTACACATACTCTGGATTCGTCCCTCCTATTTCCTCCTTCTTGGTGACACTCCTGGAAGTCCTTGGGCTCCAGCTTCACCACCTGTTGCGGAACTCTCTGGTGGTGGCCCCGGTGTTCTCGCATTTCTAGGAGATGTTCGTCGGGGTGTACCCATGCGTGCTGGTGCTCCAGCAGTTCTTCGTGCTAAGGCGGACCGAGAAGAAGAACAAAGACAACTTCCTTGGTGGCCTCTGGTTCTAGCATCAGGCCAACAACCCCTTCAAGTACATTACTCTGCTCTCCTCGGTGAAGTGGCCTGACTGGAGGAGCGACTGGGTGGTCGTAGACGCCGATGCCCACGATCGCATGGTCCTACCCACCGGCTAGCCGGCGATTAGGAAGGCGACCTAGGAGGAACGCCCGGACCTTGAGGCGGTGTACACGCCGGTGATGGAGAGGATCTGATTCCTTGCGGACCACGGCCTGTCGGAGCTGGCGGTGATGGCCGACTTAGTTCATCACCGTGTGGCCCCTCTGCAGCACCGTTGCCGGCCTGTGTGGCTCTACTTCGAGCTCTAAGATGGTACCAGGCTGCTGAGGGGTCGCAACACCGAGATGACCCAGCAGGGTGTGTTTGAAGTAATGTCCAAGGCATGCGACGACCTTTTGTTGAATGATGTCCCAACGTTTTGCAAGGTTGACCACCGTGTTGCACGAATCGGGACCATCGGACGAAGGTTCTGAAGGAGATGCCCAACCTGGATGCGATTGGTCTTGCGCCATGGCATGTTGGCGATGAGAGCCGGGGCCTGGCCATCACCGACTCTTCGGAGGAGTCTGCAGCTTCTTCTGGCTCCAAAGCCTACAGGGCGGAGAAGGCACCTGCTAGTGGGGGAAAGGGCAAGCCGCCGGTCCCTGACATAGGTAAGGGGAAAGCACCGATCCCCAACTTAGGTAAGGGGAAAGCACCAGTACCCGACGTAGGCAAGGGGAAAGCCCTGGTGGTCGAGGTTGTGAAGGAGAAACGCCCTCAATCACCACCGAGGGCACCGCTGCAGGTAGCCTTCGCTCCAAGTCAGCATCCACCAGTGCGCCGCTCTTCAGTAATGGGTGTTGGTGTCTCCTTAGGGGTAGGTTTGGTCCGTCAAGCGACGGCTCCATCGACGTTGGTGGTCGGCATGTTATTCAACATCCCCGTCACCTGCTCGTTCCAGGGTGCTATAGGGGGCTCCAGCAGCATCACACCTATGGAGCCTCAGGCAAAAAGGCCTCATGCCGACATCATCGGAAGCCGAGAGGTGGTTCTGTTGGGATTGGTGGAAGCACATTGGCGCAGGACAGCGGCGATGCTGGTGGATTTGGCGTTGGCCCTACCGGGATGGCCTCGCCTGTTATGCCATCGCCAGGGCCCGCGGCTTTAGGGTAGCCAAAAGTGGAGGCTTGCTGGAGCTTCCGGGGACGTCGGTAAGGAATTCTTTCCCTCGCTTGCTCTATTATCTCGCTTGACTTTGTTGATTGATTAGGGCTTGATCTTGATTTGCAGGTCTACATCAGCTGTTGTGAGGCCCTTACCGCAGTGGGTAGTGCCCAGAAGCACTTCGAAGGCGGCCGAGGATGTTACAGCTATCCTGGCGGGGCAGACTGTAAAGCTTGTTCACGAGAGCGCTGCTCCAACGTTTGTGCCTAGCGTGGGTAGTGAAGCATCTCTGGCTGCATCTCCAACTGTTACGCAAGAGGCACCTCCAATTGTCACGCCAGAGGCACCTATGGCCATAATGGCAGAGGCACCTCCAGCCGTCGTGGCCGAGGCCATGTCGGAGCCGACTCTGGGGGCTAAAGGTCTGACTTCCACTGCTGCTGATTCGGCGGGCGGCTCCCCGAGTGATGGTGGCTCTGTTGCTTTAGGTGGCACCGCAACTCCTGCTCAGTCTCCGTGAGCGAAATCCCTAGTGCTGGTGGCTTCGCCTTCATCGTACGACAGGAACAGGTCCCTGAGATGATCACCAGATGACCTTCCGTAACTTCGGTGCAGCCGGAGCGCCTCTCGGATGTCATGGACTTGACGCAATCCAGCATCCTTCAGGTGCAATCCAACCTCCGTTGGACGTAGGAGGCTCTTGCAGCGGAGTGGGAGAAGCCACGTGCCGAGGGCGAGCGCCTCCGAGGCTGGGAGGATCTCCTGAGCTCCAGGATCGCCGAGGCAAAGGTAAAGTACCAGAAGGAGAGCAAGAAGCTGGAGGTGAGGCATCGCTTGGTGTGGGCCCCAGACGCCCTGACCTAGAAGATTCTGGCCGACGCCAAGGCAGCCAGCGATGCGGCTGACGCCCGCCTTTGAGCTCTTGAAGCCGGACGAGAGGCCCTGAGTCACCAAGAAGTCGCCGTTGCCAAGAGGGAGACTACTGTTGCGGGAGGTGGCGGTGCAGGCAATGATGGCCCGTGCTGAGGCTGATCGAGTCAGGCTGCAGTCCCGCCTCAAAGATCTTGAGCTCTGGAGAGCAATTTGGCGACAGATCAGGCGCAACACTTGGCTTAGCGTCAGGAACTCCTCCTACATGATATGGACGTACAAAACCATGAGCACAAAGCAGGGCACCGTACCTGGTAGGTTGATCTGCGGGAGCGTCAGCTGGCTCAATGTCTAGAAGCCGAGGGTAGGGCTGCGGCGGAAACGGTGGTGTGCCATGTCTTGGGGTGCTACCGGAGTCGGTATCCTGATCTTCCTTTGGAGCCATCTTTTGAAGGCCCTGTTGCGGAGCGCGAGGCGACGACGGTGGCAGAGGTTAAGGAAGTCGCCAAACACTTCGTAGCGCAATTCAGCCTGGGCTGAGGCTGGTAGATCGCTTTTGTGTCTGCGTTTCACCCCGATGTACAATGTCCTTAATGAATTTGAATTCGTTGTTTTTCTTCTCCGCCTTTTTGTGCCTCCCAACTGTTGTTCTGAGTCCTTAGTTGCGTAAGGATTTGTAGAAACTTTGCCGAGCCCATTAGCTTTTGAGAAGCAACGGTTGCACAATTGGTATGGCTGGGGTGTTGCTCATTGACTTCCTGCCTATAGGACCCCCTTAGAGGCCCCTTGGTCGATGTGGTTAGTTGGCAAGGCACATCTGCCATTTGATTTGCATGATGTCTTCAACGTGCCCCCAATGGAGCAGGGGAGTTGAGATGTCATAGTGCCACCATTTGTCGGAGCTGTATGCTCCGGCGTCGTCCACCATCGTCACAGAGTCGTCGACGGCAGGCTCCTTGGGAAGGGACGGAGCTGGGTGCTCTGGCATCGTCCACCATTGTCGTAGAGTCATCGACGACAGGTCCCTTGTGAGGTGCCGAGGCTGGATGCCTCAGCGCCATCCACCATCGTCTTAGAGTCGTCGACGGCAGGCCCCTTGGGAGGTGCCAAAGCTGTGCACTCCGGCATCGCCCACCATCATCGTTGAGACGTCAATGGCAGGCCTCTTGTGAGGTGCCAGAGCTTAGTGCTCCGGCATCGTCCACTATCGTCGTAGAGTTGTTGATGACAGGCCCCTTGTATACAGGCTATCACAAGGGAACCCTTTTAGCTACAAGTGCGAGGCAGGAGAGTTTACTCACTTATCCGTGCTTGGTGCTGGTGCTAACATTCCGTGAGGTCGACGGTAGGCCCCTTGGGAGGTCTCGGGGTTGGGCGCTCCGACGTTGCCAACCATCGTCGTTGAGATGTCGATGACAGGCCCCTTGGGAGGTGCCGGAGCTGGGTGCTCCGACGTCGTCCACCACCGTCATAGAGTTGTCGAGAGCAGGCCCCTTGGGAGGTGCTGGAGATCGGCGCTCCAGCATCGCCCACCATCGTCATTGAGACGTCGACGGTAGGCCCCTTGGGAGGTGCTGAAGTTGGGTGCTTTGGTGTCATCCACCATCATCGTAGAGTCATCGACGGCAGGCCCCTGTTATACAGGCTATCGCAAGGGGACCCTGTTAGCAACAAGTGCGAGGCAGGAGAGTTTACTCACATATCCGCGCTTGGTGCTGTTGCTAACATTCCGGGATGTCGACGACAGGCCCCTTTGGTGGTGTCAGGGCTGGGCGCTCTGACATCGCCCACCATCGTCGTTGAGACATCGAAGGCAGTCCCTTTGGGAGGTGCTAGAGCTGGGTGCTTTGGCGTCGTCCACCATCGTCGTAGAGTCGTCGACGGCAAGCACCTTGAAAGGTGCTGGAGCTGGGCGCTCCGGCTCGCCAACCATTGTCATTGAGACTTTGATGGCAGGCCGCTTGAGAGGTGCTGGAGTTGGGTGCTTTGGCGTCGTCCACCATCCTTGGAGAGTTGTCAACGGCAGGCCCTGGTATACAGGGTATCACAAGGGGACCCTGTTAGCATCAAGTGCGAGGCAGGAGAGTTTGCTCACTTATCCACGCTTGGTGCTATCGTGGACGTTCTTGGACGTCGGCGACATGTGTTGACGGGTGTTATATACTAATTTCATCCGTCAATTTAACTCAATTATGTGAAGGACTGATCATTTCTTGCACACATCACCTCTCTATCTAACCCAATTCCAATTGTACTTGGAGAAATATGTGTATGCAGCATTTTATGTAGGAAATGAGGAAATGTAGAGGGACCAATCTTATAAAATATCATCCCAGCCAATCAGGCGACAACACGTGGCATCCCAGGGATCAAATGGCCCACAAACAGAAGTATCCGAGGAGATCCAATGGTGTATCACCCATATACATCAATGGGACCCACCTGGCAGCCACCTCCGGGATGCTAGGTCTGGCGGCAGCCTCGGTTCAGGGAGGTCGCGAGGGTATGAGCGCGCACCAAAACACGGCTTTGCTTGAGCGGGGGCTGCTGTACTTTGGGCGGCCGAGTGGAGCCACGTTGGAGCGATGCGGGAGGAGGAAGAAAAGCGAGCGCTCGGTCCCCTTTTATACCCGACCGTCGGAGCGGGGCAGGTGGCGTCGTGGACCTCCGTGGCGCGCATGCAGGCGAAACGCATCGAGCTGGAGAGCTGCCTTGCGGTGAGCTGGAGAGGTGCTTGCCGCCTTGCGGCCAGCGGTGAGACGCGCGCTCGTGAGATAGAGCAAACAGCCTTTGGGCTCCCCTTACAGGTGGGCCCCACTCTGCTCTTGTCCCCTCCATTCTTTTTTTTTTCTTTTTGCTACCCAAGCCTAGATGTGATATGGACTCCAAATTCAGAAGAGAATTGGTCCTGTTATATTTGAATGGTTTGACAAATTTGAATATCCAAATTGGCCAAATTTGAAATTTGAATTAGATTCAAATTCATATTTATATGTTTTATGTATGTATTTGAATCTTCATCGATATTTAAGTTTAAGTTGCCATGGGATTCCAATAATGTGCTCAATAATTAGTCTACTGCAGATTTGAAATTGAACACTTAATTTGCATATATTTCCATTCCACATATAACATGTTTGTTTTATTTCTTTTGATTTTTCCCTTGTGAGCAAAGAACATAATTTCAGGTGTTTAAATTTAAAATTCAAGACCTTTGGAAATTTGAGCTTAGCTGAATTCCAATGGGATCCTAGGTTTTAACTAGAGCTTCACATTAACATTTTTACTCATGTCCATATGAATTTATTGGCTCTCATATGACCTTAGTCTTCAATGTACAGGTTTAAAACTATTATTTCATGTGCCATACATTGGAGACAAAAGCTTCCAAAAGTTGGGATTTTACATTCCTCCCACCTTAAAAGAATCTTGTACCGAGATTACAAAAGAAGAAGAAATGTTGGAGTGTATCACCGTTGATACGACGATAGCAACTCCGGATGGTTGGAGCGAAGATAGTCTTCACTCTTCTGCATGTATCACACTCGGACACGTACTTTGAAATCTCTCTCTTCATTCGTGTCCACCAGAATTTCGTTCTAATATCTTGATACATCTTATTGTTTCCTGGCTGAATTGAATACTTCAATAAGTGAGCTTCATCCAAGATCTTCTTCCTGAGTTTCATGTTTCGGGGTACCACTATACGATCGTTGAACCATAGAGTTCCTTGTTCATCTTTCCGGAAACATTTCACCTCTCCGTCTCTCATTCTCTTCTGAATGTGAGACATAGCCTTGTCTTTCTTCTGAGCTGCAATAATCTCCTCTCGGATTGTATGTATGAGAGCAAGATTATATAAAGCTCCGTACGGAACCAACCGTATACTTGTTTCTTCCTCTTCATACGGAATGATGGTTATGTTGTGAACATGAGATTTCCGACTCAAAGCATCGGCAACTACGTTTGCTTTGCCCAGATGGTAATGGATCTCAAGTTCATAATCCTTTATAATCTCTAACCATCTTCTTTGCCTCATATTCAAATCCTTTTGAGTGAATATGTACTTGAGGCTCTTGTGGTCTGTGTAGAGATGCACTAGATTTCCCATTATGAAGTGTCTCCACATTTTCAATGCCATTACCACGGCAACCAACTCCATGTCATGAGTTGGATAATGCTGCTCATTAATCCGGAGTTGTCTTGATCCATATGCGATTACACGTCCTTCTTTCATCAAGACACATACCAGACCAGTGCCTGATGCATCACAATAAATATCAAACGGCTTTGTCGTGTCTGGTTGAGCTAGAACTGGTGCCGTTGTGAGATGTTTCTTCAATATCTGGAATGCTGCTTCACAGGCTTCACTCCAGACATACTTGTTTCCTTTCTTCAGCAATTCCGTCATAGGCTTAGCTACTTTGAAGAAACTTGGAACAAATCTCCGGTAGTAGCTAGCTAAACCTAAGAAACTTTTGACCTCATGGATGGAGGTCGGAGATTCCCATTTAAGTACCTGTACCACTTTGCTTGGATCCACAACAATATCGTCTGCTGAGATAACATGATCCAGAAATGGTACCATGTTAATCCAAAATTCACATTTGCTAAATTTGGCACATAACTTATGGTCTCTCAAGCGTTGAAGCACGATATTCAGATGGTCGGCGTTTTCTTCCTCTCATTTGGAATAAACCAAGATGTCATCTATAAAGACCACCACGAACTTGTCCAACTCCGGCATGAATACTGAATTCATTAGATACATGAAGTGAGCCGGTGCGTTGGTGAGACCAAAAGACATGACAAGATACTCATATAGCCCGTATCTTGTCGAGAATGCTGTCTTGGGTATATCATCAGCCCGTATCTTGATTTGATGATAACCGGATCGAAGATCCATCTTCAAAAATACCTTAGCACCCACTAACTGATCAGAATATCAACCCGTGGTAGTGGATACATGTTCTTCATAGTCACAACATTCAGCGGACGATAATCGACACATAACCTTAGTGTCTCATCCTTCTTCTTCACGAATATAGATGAGCATCCCTAAGGTGATGAGCTGGGACGTATGAATCCCTTCTCAACTAACTCATTCAACAGTTCTTTTAGCTCCGCCAATTCCATGGGTGCCATCTTGTATGGTCTTCGAGATATGGGTGTGGTTCCTGGTATTAACTCAATCTTGAATTCCAGATCTCGCTCAGGTGGCATGCCTGACAGATCGTCAGGAAACACATCCAGGTAATCCCGAACAACTGGAATGTCCTCTAGCTTTGCGGCTTCCGTGTTATACATCACTAGAGGTTGTGGTGTCACATTCTTCAGAACCAAAGTATGCTGCCCGTGCCTTTTAGAATTCAGTTGCACAGTACGAGCACTGATATTGAAGATTGCTTCATGATGTGTCAACCAATTCATTCCCAAGATAATGTCAATTTTCTGCCCGTCCTATATAATGAAGGTGGTAGGGTAAATCCTACCATCCAAACATAAAGGTGCTCGGGCAATAATCTGGTTCGCTGACATTTTTCCTCCATGTGAATTTATTGTATACCGTGTTGAAAGCATTGTTGATGATAATTGATGCTTCAACATGAACTCCTTGTTGATGAAATCATGTGTTGCTCCAGAATCAAACAACAGAAATGCCGGTTGAGCATTTAAGCTGAACATACCCGCTAACACGGGTTCTCCTAGTGGAATATCCACGACAGCTATAGAGTTGAGGCTGCCGGCTTTCATCTTCTTCTGTTGCCTACGAGATTGAATATTTCTCGGAGGAGCAACTTCTAGACTGATGTCTTGTTTAGCTGCAGGACCTTCTAGAACTGCTCTTTATCACCACCACTATGTACTGTCCTTTGCATTGCCTGCAGTGGAGTAACTTTTCGTGCCGCTCGTGGAGGTGGTGCACAAGAACTCACTTGCTCCTGCATCTCGGGTGCTTCAATCCACTGCAATGGTGGTGACCAACTCTGCATCGGTGGCTGTCTTGCAACTACCCGAACTTCCGGTTCGGCTGGTAAATTATATACCAGTCGATATTTCCGAGGAGTACCACTATATCATCCGTTGATGTGATGCTCTTCCTCATCTCCGCCTGATAACGAAGAGAAGCATCTTCCTGATATATAGCGTTACTGACCAATTCGTTATAGTCTCCTTTGACGAATAGGACCAATCTTTCATGAAGTTTGGCATTCAAGCCTCAGAGAAATAGGTCACACCTCGAAGCTTCTGTTCTCACATAGTCTGGTGCATATTGTGCCAACCGGTTGAATTCTCTGGAGTACTCAAGAGCACTGCTCCCCCCTTGGGTCAATTCTACAAACTCTTCAAGCTTCGACTTGATAATCCCCCTCGGAATATACCGAGCACAGAACGCATCACGGAATTCATTCCAATTAACGTGATGTCCCTCAATGGTCAGGGCGAGATACTCTGCCCACCAAGCTCCAGCAGATCCATGAAGCCGCTGAACAGCAAAGTCCACCTTCTGATACTCGTAACACTGGATCAAACTGAGTTTAGCTTCAATAACCCGCATCCAATGATGTGCCTCCAACGGCTCTGTTGCTTCCGTGAAGATAGGTGGTTGAGTTGTCAGAAAATTCAAATAAGAACATTCATTCAGATCCCGTTGTCGTGATGCTAGAATAAAGCCTTGTTGCACCAATGCGTGAAGTAGCTGATTGTTCTCACGATGAGACTCAACCAATTGTGCCATAACCTCCGTCAATCGGGTCGACGGCAGTATTTGTGGTCGAGTCAAGTCATTTCCGCTGTGACTAGACTCTCCCGTTTCAGCGCCGGAACGAGTGCGAACCATACTGCAAGAGTGACCAATTACGGTTACTTTCCAAGATTGAATGACAGTCAATGCTTGAAAACATTAACCGTATATGAATCATAAAACTTTGCAGCATATTCATACACATTCAAATGACACTCTGATTCTAAACTTCTTCTAGACCTCTTGACATGTTGCACAACTTTGGCAAGTTTCAAACATACCTATCCATAAACAAGTTTCCATTTCAATTGCATTGGCCAATCTTCTGTCCCAAAATTGACCAGTTTGCAAAGAACTCAAATTCTACTACAGTAAAGAGTAGAATCAATCCTGAAATTGAATACCAAAGTTACAGCCAACTTCATTAGCTTTCGAAAAAAATCTTACTTTGCTTCCTGATCAGCTCTGGATCAAAGTTATGATATTTCAAAGTTAACAGAATTCTGGAAAAATTTCAACAGCACCTCCTTTGGAAGTGGCTGATTTGAACATCAATTTCCATACAGTTCTGCCCCAATTTTGGAAAAAAACTGAATTACAAAGTTGTAACACATATCATAAGCTTTCGAACTATATAACTTAGGATCTATAGAAATTTTTATACAGTAAGGTATGGTCGAAAAATCAAAACATTCCAGAGAGGTTTTTAACAGTTCTGTTTCCAGCAACAGTTTCTACCAATCTGGAATTTTCACCAATTTTAAGATTGATTCAGTTCTGGCAGTCTACAAACAAGTTGTAGAGAACTTCAATACCTTTCCAAAACTGTATTAAAAATACACATTGGTTAAATCTAGCAAGAGTTATGCCCTGTGCAAATTCAGCAAAAATTCTGCCAGAAAAACAGGGAACTCTGCTTTTGAATCTTTTTTGAAAATCACTAAACTCCAATTGAATCTTAGTTCAACATCAGAGTTCTGTAGTTAATATTAGATTCTAAAATTTTCTTTTGGTTCGCAATTCAAGTTTTTACTTGTCTTCAACAGAAAGGATTTTTGGGGTGAAGTAAGGTGTGAATGCATCACAACAATTATGTCGGTACTACGTTACCTCACAAACTGAAAATCTTTACCGGATTCTTAGCCGGCATAACGTGCTATAGGTGGCACTAAAACGATCACTCGCAAACGTATTCTACTCGCAATACATTCAACATGGTTAGTGTACCAGTCACTACACACAAACTACTTATCAAACATATGGTACCGTACGGTACAGTCTAGCCCGCACGGGTGATCAATTCACAAAAACGTATATGAAGGTAAAAACATTTGTCCCATATCATTCCATACGGGCCGCCTCGAGTTAAGCCACGTCTCGAGGTACATGACCGGGTTTTCTACCACCTGACAGGGTCCCACGTCTTTGCATAATGCTGCACCAGTAGGAGGCGCATCGGGTTATGTCCCACCCGACGGGGGCTCCCACTAATTTTGTGTCACGCTGGGGTACCGCGTGTCATATGTCCTCGAAAACATGGAAAGTTTCAAAGACTCATATTGACATTTCCGTGCCAAGCCACGGAAATAATCACATGCTACCTCTCGCATGGTGAGCTTACCGCAATTGATCCGCTTGCGGTGGCGTACCTTACCTCTTACCTGACGTCGGAGCGTCGTTACAGAATATAATAACACATATGTTAGTTTTGCCACCTTAAGTAACTAATACTATAATAGACCTTATGTGGGCATATAACTAATCCTCACTCGACTACTTCGTTGTTTTTGAAATTAGGCTCTTTTCGAGCGTGCTATTTCAAATGAAGCTCTGATACTATGTCTGTGGGGACCGGAGCCCACACATCAGAGGATCTCATTGGGTGGTGCCGTGCGATGTGGCACCTAACAGCACACACGAAAAGGATACCAAAATATACAAAGATTTCATTTCATAAATATATTCAGAGTTTACAAAACAGTGTACATCAGTACACATGCAGCGGAACTACATACTCATATTCTCACCTATCTAAGCATAAGAGAAAACATCCATGCCCTAGGACTCTTCTCACTAGCAACATGACGATCATTCAGCAGCGGCGTGGTTCACATGAGATTTATCTCGACACCTCGAGTCTCATGTACAACCTGAACAGCAGAAATAAAACTAATACCTGCAAAAAATCGTTAAAGTGAAAACGTGAGCATAAGGCTCAGCAAGACTAACCCGTCTCACTAGACATATGCAGGGGTAAGTACTAAGCATGGGTAAGGAATAGCGTAAAGGACTCGCCTACAAGTGGATCCTTATATTCATATTTTAAGTAGCAAATGACATTCTTCAGGCACGACACATCATAGACTCAACAATCAAACATGAAACACTTTGCCGATGATATGACATGCCCAAAGCACATAATGCTATTACAGCTAATGTATGGGGAAACTGTAAACTTTTACTTATACTATCTCTAAGCCAAACAAGGTTGTTCAAGCAATTTGTAAACCAATATATCATATTCATCTGATTTCTATAGTATTTACTACATCACAACTCAGTGAACAAGTGGTACTCTATTACCGCGAGGGACGGTGATTGCAATCAGGACACACCCGGAATACACGACACATACACCCGCTCGGAAGTACCTTTCACTGTACTCCACTCCCACGTTGTATGTGGCCACCTTTCACCCGTCATCCCAATGCCGAAACAGTTCTACCATCACAAAAGTTAAATCCCTAACCGAGCACGTCGAAGTTGCTCCTTAGAGGTTCCCACCTTACGATCATCTTCCCCCGAAGGACGGCGATATAAATTTCGACACGAGGGTGCCCGAGCTACATCAGTTTAATGGACCCCATTAATCCATAATGTAATCGGTACTGTTCAAACTTGCTCAACATGGCCGCACACGAGATGGTCCTTAACCGACACAGACGGGGCTACAGCCAACCTCCACATTTGCCTTACCCTTACAGGCCCAGGCCCAAATGTGGTCGCAAGCATTGTCCCCCTCATTCGGGATCAGACAACCTTGCGCGTCCCGTCCTACAGGAACATCCCTGTCCACAACTTCAATTATTAAGAGTGAACATTTTGGTAACATCTCGCGAGTAGATTCCCCTACTCGACTTCTCTCGCAAGTAGAATAAACTACTTGACTTGTGGTCAATAAAATGTGACCCTCTCACGAGTAGAATCCAACTACTCGACTTCTACCGAATTTCCTATACATTAGCAAAGCAGTTACTACAGGTCAAACTGTAACTCGTTCCAACCAACTCCTGGGATTTGTGGTCATGCAAGTGTAGTATCAATCACCCTATACGTAATGCACATATGAAACTTAAGACGTAATGTTAGAAATACTGCAAAACTCTGTAAGGCTTTTAAATGCAAGCCGGGGCTTGCCTTGTTTGCGACTATATAACAATGTCAGTTGTTAGGGCTTGGTCTGCCTTCGGAGAACCTGCCATGGAACTTTAGTGGAAACACCTTGGCATTCTCCTCCAAGCGAAGTTTCTTGTTGATCACCTATCAGCACGTTCCTATCGACATGATATGCATATAAGTAATTAAGTAATTAAGTAATTTAATAATATATTCCACGGGGTTGTGTAAACTTTAAGAACGAGGAGTTTGACTAGGAAGGACAGATATGCCTCTGTTGTGTGGGTAACTAGAGGATGAGTCAAGGTGGACATAGTAGTGTCGGTATGAACTGAAAGTTACCACATAAAGCTACATTGCAACTTAGCATACCACACTTCAAGCTATGCCACGCGAGATTGAAAATTCTGAATGGTGAAGAAGTGTTGGGCGAAGAAGTGTAAGGACGACCCAAAAGTCAAGGTGGGACATCGAAAGCTTGAGTATGAGTGGAGTGTACAAGACGAAGGTTGCGATTTAGCAGTCGACCAATGAACTTGACTTAACTCATAAAGGAAGTATGTTTGTAAATCAAGAATGACTTATGTACTGTTGGGTATTAAATTGGATTTGGGTAGGTTAATTTGATATTACTTCATGTTATAAGAATGTACATAAGAAATTTCTATATAGTCATGGAATAAGGAAACTATACAGAAAAAATTCCTATGCAGATGAGTTCTATTGCCTCTGATAATTTATCTCTGGTATACAGATGTGAAGAAGAAATTCTCATAAAAATTTCAGAGAATTTGATGGGAGAAAAATGATCTACAGAATTCTACCAAGCTTTCATCATTTAGGAATTTGCAGATAAAGCCTGAGTTTTATCATGTCCATAAATGGCACAGCTAGATAGTACTGATCAAAAGGAAGCTACCAAAATTGGTTTCACAATTTTTCAAGCTTCCTACAGGAAGACATTGAATTTACAAGTCCTCATGAATTTATGGATTTAATTTGTTATTTTCTGGAATTATAATTAGCCTAGGCATAGACTTTGAATTAAACCCTCTTAAACAACTTTTTTATGCCTGAAACTTTTACTGGAGCTTCTACATAACAAAATGATTGGTTGGGTAAATTTTCAGAATCATCCGAATAGAATCCTATTTTCTATATTTTTCAACAATACATTATACTAATTGATTTATAGAATATTATCAAGGTCTTTTCATGAAGATTGGGATGGACCACTGGAAAGTACAGATCCTAAGGAGAATTTTAAAATTTGTTTTACCTAATTTTGAGCATCCTAGCCATAGTTATAGCATCTCAAAGTTTAGGCATTTTCTGGAATTCTTTTTGAATGAAAAAGGACAAGCCTTTAATTAACTAACACGTGGCCTCTAAATCTTCCCACCAAGCCAATTCCACACGGGGGCCACAGAGTTTAATCGCGTTGCCACATGGAATCCCTGCACCACAGAAAATCCCACGGGGGTGTGTCTTCTTCTTCCCCCCGACTCCAGCGGCCCGTGGCGGCGCCATGGCCGGAGGCCGGCCGGCGACACGTCGGAGCATGCCGAGCTACCTTCCCTATGGCTGGGACTTGCCACACGGGGGTTTTCGACTCTCAAGAGTTCACTGGTGGCCTCGGATTGGACTGAAACGGCCCGGAAAACTGCCTACACCGGCGACCGGCGGAACTCGACGATCGGCGACGGCTTTCTCGGTGTACATGGCATGGGAAAGGTTGCTTCTTGCTCTGGAAGCTTCGTGGTGCTGCCCTGATCATTGGCCAACACTCCAAACGCTCGAAAATTGGTCGGAGTATGGGGGCACCATGGAACTGATTCTAGGCGGCGGCGAGATTTGAAATTCCGGTTAGCTGGAATGGGGATATGGCTAGCTAACGCCTCAGGAAGGATCGCACGCAAGTGTAGACACTGGGGGCAGCTGGAATTGTGAAGATACTCACCAGGGAGGAAGGGCTTCGGGTTGGAACATAGGTAGGTCGATGGCGCGCCGGAAGAAGAAACTGCGATTCCCTCCGGGATGCTAGGTCCGGTGGCAGCCTCGGTTCAGGGAGGTCGCGAGGGTATGAGCACACACCAAAACGCAGCTTTGCTTGAGCGGGGGCTGCTGTACTTTGGGCGGCCAAGTGGAGTGATGTTGGAGTGATGCGGGAGGAGGAAGAAAAGCGAGCGCTCGGTCCCCTTTTATACCTGACCGTCGGAGCGCGGCAGGTGGCATTGTGGCCCTCTGTGGCACGCATGCAGGCGAAACGGATCGAGCTGGAGAGCTGCCTTGCGGTGAGCTGGAGAGGTGCTTGCCGCCCTGCGGCTAGCGCTGAGACACGCGCTCGTGAGACAGAGCAAACAACCTTTGGGCTCCTCTTACAGGTGGGCCCCACTCTACTCTTATCCCCTCCATTCTTTTATTTCTTTTTGCTACCCAAGGCTAGATGTGATAAGGACTCCAAATTCAGAAGAGAATTGGTCCTGTTATATTTGAATGGTTTGACAAATTTGAATATCCGAATTGGCCAAATTTGAAATTTGAATTAGATTCAAATTCATATTTATATGTTTTATGTATGTATTTTAATCTTCGTCAATATTTAAGTTTAAGTTGCCATGGGTTTCCAATAATGTGCTCAATAATTAGTCTACTGCAGATTTGAAATTGAACACTTAATTTGCATATATTTCCATTCCACATATAACATGTTTGTTTTATTTCTTTTGATTTTTCCCTTGTGAGCAAAGTACATAATTTCAGGTGTTTAAATTTAAAATTCAAGACCTTTGGAAATTTGAGCTTAGCTGAATTCAAAAGGGATCCTAGGTTTTAACTAGAGCTTCACATTAACATTTTTACTCATGTCCATATGAATTTATTGGCTCTCATATGACCTTAGTCTTCAATGTACATGTTTAAAACTATTATTTCATGTGCCATACATTGGAGACAAAAGCTTCCAAAAGTTTCCGATTTTACAAGACCCCCACTATAGTCTATGTAGTTATGATATGATTATGTTAATATGAATGACTATGCTATGCAATCAACATTGGTTCAACGATGTTTAGGTTAGTCATTGCCTTAGGATGGCTTGTGCCATGGCTTCTAATGTATTTTCTTAGTATGCTAGCATGGTGCTAGGGTATTTAAGTAGTGTTGGATGTCTCGTAGACCCACGGATTGAAGAGGTATGCAGTAGGTGGTGACATCCCTATCCGTCCTTTGTAATCCTCCACGTTCGGCTATGCCACATGCTCTTGGCAGGAGTCGCCCTAGTATTGCTAGGGGTAAGCCTGTGCCCGATGTGTTGAATAGCTTTGCATAGGAATTTATCATTTGCAGGACCATTAGTATCTACCTTTGGCTATGTATATGTATTAGGAGCATTGTAGTAGCAACTCTCTAACTCTTAATCCAATCTCCCTAAATGTGGCCTAGAGGGGGGGGTGAATAGGCCTTTCTGAAAATTGTCGGAACCTGAAACACTTAACAACCAGTTCAAAACCAGAGATATCGGACTAGTCCGGTAAAGTGTGGACTAGTCCGGTGTGTACGGACTAGGTTGATCAAGTTTGATTTATTAAGTTTGATTCTAGGGTGTAGCAGCAGAAATATACTAGTAATTTACGTGTTGCAAGATTATGTACTAGGGTATATCACAAGTCAATCTTAAATTTGATATTTCAATGTAAAGTGAGCAATATTAATTGAAATCCTAGATTGATATAATGTAGAGAACGATGAACACAAATCAAGAACACAAGAGATTTATCCCGTGGTTCGGTTCCCACAGAGGCAACCTACATCCACGTTGAGGAGTCCACAAAAGGACCGGGTCTTCTCCAACCCCACCCTCGTCGGATCGCCATGAAGGACAATCCTCTTCCACTTATCACAAAGGGGTGAATAATCGAATTCAAAGGGGCCTTCTCACACGTTGATGACTCCCTTAGATTACAACACGAAATACCACCAAGAACACACTCAAAAGATTACAATGAAATCACAGGAGTGTGTTAGAGAATCAAACCAAGATCTCAATGAGTGTTGAACGTGTCTCTCCAATGATCTAGAGTGTATCCTCAAAGGATTGATCTTTGTTGCACTTAATCTCGTGGAGAGATGTGTTTTTGGATGTTCTTGGGAGGTGTGATGGCGCTAGGGTTCGAGAGTGTTTCAAGTTGGGCCGTGCACCTCTATTTATATGGGGTTTCTAAAAGTGAAATGTTAGGGTTTAGAAAGATCTGACTAGTCCATGGTGGACGCCGGACTAGTCCGGTGTGCTGTGTGTAGCAAACCCTAAATGTCCCGAAATATCGGACTAGTCCAACTAGGAGCGGACTAGTCCGATTTCGCTTCTGGAAATCTTCGAACTAGTCTGATAGTCATCGGACTTGTCCAGACATGTGAGACCCTAAGTGAATTCGGTGACAATTCTGCACTTGGAGGACTTGTCCGATTTATGTCAGAGGATTTTTCGGACTAGTCCGTGCTAACATCTGACTTATACGATTTAGATCAGAATGAATATCGGAGTAGCCTTGTGGTGATCGGACTGGTCCGATTTAGTGTGACTTGTGAGGTGTTTTGAAGACTAGTCCGCACTGCGAAGAACTAGTCTGATTTTGTGCAGAGAGGATATCAGACTAGTCTGGTGACATTCGGACTAGTCCGGTCCTGTATAACTTTGTGCAATGTGTGTTTTTAATTGTGATTGAGCTCTTGGGGTGTGTTTCCTTAACACACTCCATACACAATGATCTACTATTCTTCTTCCTTGAGCTCATTTCCACTTTGCTCCTCATTCTCCCTTCCTTTTGGCACTTTGCTTATTTTCCAGTTAAAACCTGTGCTCATCTCAACAAAGTGGTTAGGATCTCATTTGCTTGTCATAAATCATCCAAAACCCACAATGGATTCCTAGATGCACTTGCAATCTCCCCCTTTTTGGTGATTGATGACAACCAATTGAGATTTCACAAAATGTGATAAAAATTGAGATTTTCATAAAGCATACACATATGGGTCCAAAATACATCAAGCAATGAAAACATAATCGATATGTGCATTCTTTATGGTGAGATGCATAACTAAGTATGTTGAAACAATGAGAATGACATAATTGACATTAATCAATCAAAAGCAAGCATATATGTCATTCTTGGAGCAAAATCATACAACTGAACAGTTACTTCTTAAAAGATCATAACATTGCATGACAGAACCATAATTAACATAAGAACATAGTTAAAGCTTTACAACCCACAAAATAGACAAAAAGGATAAAAGAGAGCTCTCTCCTTGCATCCTGCAGCTATGGCTAAGACTCCCCCTCAATCTCTCCCCCTTTGGCATCAAGACACCAAATAGAATGAGAGGGGGGTCCTAAGGTCTTCACTCTTCGCTGTCAGTCCTCTCATCGTCGTCTTCGTCATCCTCATATTCAGCCTGATGAGGGGGAGGAGGAGGTGCGGAGCCACTCAAGCCCCGAATGCCAAAGTAGGCAAGCTTGGAGGGGGTCAAGGGTCCGAGCTCGGTGAAGTCTGAGTCTGAATCTTCAGAGATTACTAGAGACCCAATGGGTTCGATCTCCAGTTTCTGGCAAATTTGCTTCACATTTGCCTTCACATACTTCATATCTTCCTTTCTTCTCTTGTTGAGCTTATGGGCGTTCACTTCGGCCTTTTTGCGCGAAGCGAAGATGGCAGCCATGTATTTGAAGATCCCACTGGCTGATCCTCTTTGCGGGGCTGCCCTACTGGCAGGGGCAGCTCTGGCATCTTCAGTTCTTCTTGCTGGTGCCTCAGGACTGGAGGCCGGCGAGGGTGCAGCCTGGACACTTGGCTTCTGAGGCATCTGAGGCCTCAAGGGTAGGTGCTCCACTTCCTTGACGAATTCAATCCCGGTGACCTTCTCGATCACAAACATCAAATATGGGGCATACCCACAAGACCTGTTGGGTGTGCGGGATATGTTGACCATGTCATTCCAGATGTAGTCCGCCACATCGAACTGGCGGTCCTTGCTTATCACTCTCATCAATGTACGGATATAACCCTACACACTCCCGGCATCTCCATCCTTGGGAGCGATGGTCTTCCTCAAGACTCTACTGACCACCATAAAGAATGGATTTATGTTCTTCTTGGGTGGGGGGTGGAACTTGGAGTTTGGCTCTTATAGGAACTTCATCCTATCCTTCTCAATGACACTTATGTTGTGGATGACCAAGCAGTCAGATATTGAGGTGTCAAGGTGAAGCAGACTCACAAAATCTTCTTGAGTGATACTGTACTTGGATCCATGAGTCATCCAAGTAACACTTTCCTCATCTTCACTTGAGGAATTGCATGTTGTAAAGAATTGTGCAATGACCTCATCATTCCAGTTGTTCCTGAAGGAAAAGAGATCCTTTAGGCCATGCCTCTCAATGGCTTCCACCACTTCAGTGAACGGGGAGCAACCCTTCTTCTGAAAGTGTGCCCAATCAATCCATTGACTGCGGACAACCAGTATCTTCATTGGGAGATACACAGATTTGTAGAAATCTGCATGGAAGTTGCACCAAAATTTTCCGTCGGTAGCTTGCTTCGGTCGGCCATACCAATCAATACTTCTGAACTTTGCTGCCAAATCACTGCCCTTCCCGTTGGACTTCTCTTTAGTGGGGTCCCGGACCCCTTCCCATAGAGCATGGAGCTTCAACGGGCCAACTGGACCCGTCGCTATGCCTTTGCCCTTGCCTTTGGCTGGGCGGACACTTGCCGAGCTAGGGCCACCACCAGTGGTAGCCCTAGAAGCAGCCACCTTGGAGGCCGGCTTCTTTGCTAGCACTTTCCTTGAAGCCTGTGGAGGAGATGAAGCTAGCTCGGAAGGTCTCTTTTGGCGCTTCTTTCCAAGACCCGTCGAGGTCCGAGGTGCCACCTCGTGGTCCATCTCGTCCTCAAAGTCGAAGACTTCACTGTTCGAGCTCGACATGACCTGAGAATGAGTGGCATGATTGAGAATGAATGGTACAAGGCATAGATGTGAAAGGATAGCAAGGAATTGCATTGAGGAATTGAAAAGTTAGGTTTTGAGTTCAGAAAAATCAGACTTGTCCAGTGTACAGGCATGGACTGGTTCGAGGGACTGGACTTATCCGTGCACGGACCGGACTAGTCTGGTTTTCATCCTCAAAAACCTAAGACTGGACAAAAGTTGATTCCTAATGCACAACAATCGTAGCATAAATGTAATACATCAAGAAGGCATGTATATAGTGAAATATGATAGGCTATTCGATCAACAATGATGAAATTTGGAATTTCTAGGGTTTGAGTGAAAATTACAGAAGAAATCGATTGGAACTTGGATATGAGGGTGTTGAAGGTAGGACTTGTCCGAGAACTTCAATCCCGATGTGATGATGATCAAATTCCACCCAAACTTGCGAAGTTCCGATGGAGAAATCAAGGAATCGCCTTGGGAGCTCGAGTGGAAGTGAGAGAACGCGTGAGGCAAGAGTGGAGGTGAGGAAATTAGGGTTTGGCGGCAGCTAGGGTTATGGGCATGAAAAATCGGACATGTCTGGAGATGACCGAAGTAGTCTGAACTTTTCCAGAGGACTATATCGGACTAATCCGTGGTCTACTGGACTAGTGTACCCTAACCAGCGCTCTGCAGACTAGTCTGCTTGGGCGGACTAGTCCGGGTAACTACGGACTGTTCCGTGGTCACCAGGCAAGAATTTCTTAGCCCATTCATATATATTTGTAGGTACATATTTAGAAAATACGGAGGCAAATCAAATCAAATAATCTTGATGAATATGATCAGTAAGCATACAACAATCAAGCAATGATCATAATTCACCAATATCTAATAATTAACATAATTTTCGAAAGAGAATTGAGAGAGATGATTTTCACAATTCAATCAACATATTTTGAAGAATTCATACATGTATGCAACATTTCAAGCCACACTCCGAGCATCAAGGATGTTTAGCTCATTTCAGAGTTCACAAAAGCGCTTTTCATGTAGTGGCTTGGTGAATATGTCGGCCAATTGCTTTTGGGTGCTGACATGGGAAATGGCTATATCTCCATTCATGGAATGATCTCTCAAAAAGTGATGCCTTATATCTATGTGTTTTATTCTAGAGTGCTCAACAGGGTTGTGGGCAATTTTGATGGCACTCTCGTTGTCACAATGGAGTGGAATACAGTTCATATTGTAACCGTAATCCCTTAGAGTTTGTAGCATCCAAAGGAATTGGGCACAACAACTCCTGGCTGCAATATACTCCGCTTCGGCTGTGGATAAGTGTAACACCCTCATTTTCATGCATCATGCCCTACATACACTCATATACGTGTTTAACATTAACCCACAACAAGAGGAACAAGTTTAAAATTTCTTTGGAGCAAAACCGCACTTAAAATGCAGGAAGTGCGGACTAGTCTGATTTTTGGCACTGGAAACTTTCGGACTTGTCCGATTTTGTGCGGACTAGTCCGACATTCCAAGAATCCTTGAATATTTGCTAAGTCCTTGGACTTTTCCGGACTAGTCCAGTGTTCCAGCGGACTTGTCCGTTTTCCTCTCTGATTAAATTCGGACTTGTCTGATTTTTGGCCAGACTTGTCCGATTTTCTCTCTGGACGACTTCGGACTAGTCCTGTCCTTTTCGGACTTGTCCGATATTTCGTGAGTCCGAGTTGATCTTTTGTTTTACGACTTGCTTCTTGGTTTTCACGTCAAGTGGGCCTAGGGACGTCGTGCCTAACTCTTTTAAATCCCATGTGGGACTCTAAACCGGCCTCTACTCATCCCAAAACTCGAAATCCATCTAACCCTAGCTTCCACCTCTATATAAACATCCCCACCCCTTGGATTGACATCTATTTGCCACTTCTCCACCCACCCAAACCCTAGTTCGTGTGGAGCCACCATCAAGGAGGGAGGAGAAGATCCCAAGCAAGAAGAAGAGGAGGAGGAAACGAAAGAGGATCAAGATCTCCACCAAGTTTCGTCCTTCACTATCAATTCATCTCCAAGTTCATCAGCAACCCTAGATCACCAAGATCCAAGTGTTACCTCAAAGTTTCTTGATTCATTGGAGTCCTAAACACCTGGTATACCTTCTATTCTCTTTTCCTTACGTGAATTCAACCCCTAATCTCTGAATTTACGCCGATCTAGAAAACCCTAATTTGCTGATCTTATAAAGTGCGGACTTGTCCGGTCCCTAGCAGACTAGTCCGATCCTTCTGGTTAAATTGTGTTGAATTGATTCTAAAATTTGATCTAATCACATCCAAACCTGTATAAACTTGTTAAAAGCTATTAGAACTAGTTAGTGATCATTAAAAGCAATCTAGTAACAAGTTCTACCTTGCATTTGCATCAATCATGCATGTCATGTCATATTGAGTAATATTTGTGCACTCTTTGATTGTGTTTCTTGTCTTGTTTGTTTATTGTGCGGATTAGATGGATTTGTGCTAGAAAGTGCCATGGAGTATCTACAGCACAAAGAGTTTGAAGGCTTTGATCCTAATCAACAGCGAGAGCAAGGCAAGTGTCCTTGATGCATATTGACCCTGTTTTAACATAAATGTTTTGTTTGCAAAACTGCATGCTTGTGTCAAATTGATGGGAATCCTTTGGTAGGAAGTTTACTAGATTTGCTAAACCACCCTTGTCGCTTGCAATACATGATAGAGAGTCGGAAAGGGTTTTTACCTTTTTGCTTCGCTTAATCAATTGGGATGGGAAAACAACTCTACACATTTAATTGTGCATTAATGATATTTTGGTTAATATGAACTGGTTAATATGGTATGGTAATGGGTGATTTAAGCAAGCCTGGTATGTGGATGGGTTGGATGATATGGTGGTTTGCTTGCTTTAGATCTAAGGACCGGTTCATGCAAGAATAAGTCAGGATTACAGTGCCACCACGAGGCCAAGTATGGGTGTGGCATAGCTGATTAGTTAGGGCTTTGCTAGTGCTATTACTTATGATTATGATGGTTTTACTTCACATACATATAATATATTTCTTTTCAAACATTTTAATGTACTTTTCAGCACTTAACCATTATTATTGTCGTCATTTGAATCAGCCAGATGTCATACTTTCCACACTTGCTGAGTACGACATGTACTCACTCTTGCAATCCCCCCCAACAGTTGCAGGTCAGCATTGGGAGTTTAATGGTGATAATGCAGAGTTCTAGGCCGTGTCTACCGTCAGCTTTGCATGTGGTGTTATTGGAGCTGCGCTATACCCTATTGCTTATGTTGCCTAGCTGTTTAGTTTGTTTAGTTTGCTTAATTAGAGTATTTCCGCTGCATTAGTTGAACTTGTCATAAATATTCATTAGAGCTTGTATTCTAGGATAATCTGGTTTGTGTAATAAAATTTGGTTAATTAATCTTGTTCTGTGGTAATTTTCTGTATACTCTTTTGTCATTGCACTCGTGTATGTGTGATGAACATCCTGGGCACACATATGGGTTAGCTTGGTTCATTTTTCGGAACCGGACGTCACAGATTGGTATCAGAGCCACAGGTTGACCGTAGGATGCAGCCTAGATAGAATGGACACTTTAGAGCACATAGGGGCACTCAAGAATCAATGTGTTTTGGTTGGTGTGTTGGTTGCTATATATATTGTTTTCTTGTGTGCTTAATAGAGGATTTTGGGATGCTTTAGCATTGCCATGTCCACGTAGGCTAGCTAGTTGTTTAGTTTCATATCCCTTGATGCATATAGTTGCAGACATTTTCTAATTCTTGCATATTGCTTTTCTTCAAATGGTGAGGACTCGCAACCAGAGGGATGACAATGATGAGGAGGAGAACAATGGAGTACCTCAGAACAACAATGGGCAAGGACCTGCTCATGGAGCTATCAACATTGAGCAGCTTTTGGCTATGCAAAACCAGCTCATGCAGACCATGATACAGACTACGGACAGCTGCAGGCTGGCAACATCAACAATCAGCCCCACATGCCTCCACCGCCACCCCCGCCTCCTTATAACTGATTGGGAGAGTTTATGAGGACTAGGCTGCCGACCTTTGCTCAAGCTACCGACCCTATGGATGCGGATGATTGGCTCAAGTCCATGAAGAAGAAGCTAGCTATTGTCCAATGCAGTGACCGGGAGAATGTCTTGTTTGCTTCTCATCAACTAGACGGAGCAGCTGCGGATTGGTGGGATGCTTATTGCAATGCTCATGAGAACCAAGAGAGAATTACTTGGGCCGAATTCAAGGAGAATTTTTGTTCTCATTATGTGCCGGAAGGAGTTATGATTTTTAAAAGGCAAGAATTTGAGAACTTAAGGCAATGAAGATCGAGCATGAGTGAATATCTCAATAAGTTCACTCAACTCTCAAGGTATACGCCTGAGGATGTTAGTCGGGACAGCCGAAAACAATACTTGTTCATGAGGGGCTTGAACAATGAGATCCAAGTACAATTGCTCAATTGTGACTATGTAAATTTCCAGAAGCTTGTGGACAAAGCAATTGTGGTTGAGAACAAGATCCGTGAGATGGAGCAAGAAAACTAGAGGATGGAGCCATATCAAGGATAGCAACAAGGAAGTAATGTGCGCCCTCGCCTTGCACCACCCAATGCGCCCTATTACAGCTCCTCTATTCCTGCTCAGCGCCCTGGTTATGCACCACGCCCAACTCAGTTTGTGCAGCAGCGCCCTGTTATGCAAGCACCTAGGCCTCCAATGCCTTATCCACCTCGTGCTAATATTCCTGCTGCAAATGTTCAAAACCAAGCTCGTCCCAATAATTTTGGTGCAGTTAAGAAGTGTTATACTCGTGGAGAAGCTGGACACTTTGCGCATCAATGTCTTAAGTCAGGCCTTGGTCAAGGAAGCAATGCACCGAGGCAAAACCCAAGATCCAATGGAGGACAACCACAAGGGAACCATGGACAGCAGAATTTTGCTCGTGGCAACGTGAACCATGTCTCTACGGAGGATGCTCAACAAGCGGATGACGTGGTCATTGGTATGTTTCTCGCCAACTCCAATCCCGCGACTATGTTATTTGATTCTGGAGCATCGCATTCATTCATTGCATCGAAGTATGTTGCCAAGTATAGTTTGCCTATCTCTCATATGAAGATTACTCTATTGGTTAAGTCTCCTGGAGGATAGATGAGGACAAATATAGTATGTCCAAAAGTAAGCCTTAGAATAAGGGGGTAGACTTCTCCGCCAACCTCATTGTTTTGGATTCTCATGGATTGGACATTATACTTGTTATGGACTGGATGAGGAAGCATAATGGAGTTATTGAGTGTGCCACGAAGACGGTGAAGTTGACCAACGAAGAAGGGATCACCGTAGAATTTGAAGCATCTCAAACCGCACCAAAGCAATTGGAGTTGAACCATGTGGACAGTGCCGCAATTGAGGAGATTCCGGTGGTGTGTGAATTTTTGGATGTTTTTCTGGACGAGTTGCCAGGTATGCCACCTGAACGAGACATTGAGTTTGTTATTGATTTAATACATGGAACTGCACCTATAGCTAAGAGGTCGTATAGGATGCCTCCTTTGGAATTAGCGGAGCTCAAGAAGCAAATTCAAGAGCAATTAGAAAAGGGTTTTATTCGCCCTAGCTCTTCACCTTGGGGAGCGCCCGTGCTGTTCGTGGACAAGAAGGATGGATCCCAAAGGATGTGCGTGGATTACCGAGCTCTCAACGAGGTAACAATCAAGAACAAGTACACCTTGCCACACATAGAAGACTTATTTGATCAGATGAATGGTGCTTGTGTCTTCTCTAAGATTGACTTGAGGTCGGGATATTTTCAAATGAAGATTAGACCATCGGACATACCCAAGACAGCTTTTAGGACACGTTATGGATCTTATGAGTACACCGTGATGTCTTTTGGATTGACAAATGTGCCCGCCTACTTTATGTACCTCATGAATAATGTCTTCATGGAGTACTTGGACAAGTTTGTCGTGGTGTTTATTGATGATATTATGATCTACTCGAAGGATGAGAAAGAACATGAGGAACACTTGAGGCTTACATTGCAGAAATTGAGGGAGCATCAATTGTATGCCAAGATCAACAAGTGACGGTTTTGGTTGAAAGAGGTGCCATTTTTGGGTCATATCATCTCAGGAGGAGGAGTATCGGTTGACCCTGAAAAAGTGAGAGACGTGTTGAAGTTTGAACCGCCGCAAAATGTCAAGGAAATAAGGAGTTTTCTTGGGATGGCTGGATATTACCGTAGATTCATCAAGGACTTTTCCAAGATAGCCAAGCCTATGACGGAGTTGCTAATGAAGGAAAAGGTTTTCCAATGGACTCAAGCTTGTCAAAACAGTTTTGAGGAGTTGAAGAAGAGGTTGACAACAGCTCCAGTTTGGTATTGTCGGATGTAAGCAAGAGTTTTGATATTTATTGCGACGCATCGAGACAGGGATTTGGATGTGTATTGATGCAAGAAGGTCAAGTGGTCGCCTATGCATCGAGGCAACTGAAGAAACATGAGTAGAATTACCCAACACATGATTTGGAACTTGCAACCGTGGTACATGCATTGAAAATTTGGAGACACTACATTCTTGGACATAGGTGTGAAATTTATACGGATCATAAGAGTTTGAAGTATATTTTCACACAAACGGATCTGAACTTGAGGCAACGAAGATGGTTGGGGCTCATCAAAGATTATGATTTGGGGAACAACTATCATCCGGGAAAAGCCAATGTAGTGGCCGATGCTTTGAGTAGAAAGGGAGTAAGTCATCACTCCGAGCTCAAGAGTTACAATCCGAGTTATGTAAGGAGTTTGAGAGGTTGAACCTCGGGTTTGTAAATAAGATGGAGATTATGGAGCTAAATCCAACCTTGGAGCAATAAATTCGAGAGGCACAAACCGTAGATGAAGAGATCAAGGAAATCAAGGAAAGGACCGAAGAAGGGAGAGAATTCAGATTTGATGAAGACGGACATGGTACCTTATGGCTCGGAAAGAGAATCGTTGTGCCTAATGTGAAGCATATTCGGGAGACGATATTAAAAGAGGCACATGACTCACCTTACTCAATTCACCCTGGTTGTACAAAGATGTACAAAGACTTGAAGGTTTGCTATTGGTGGGATAGCATGAAAAAGGACATAGCTGAATATGTGGCATTGTGTGATGTGTGTCAACGAGTGAAGGCGGAACATCAAAGGCCAGCCGGATTATTGCAACCATTGAAGATACCGGAATGGAATTGGGAAGAAATTGGAATGGACTTTATAGTTGGTTTACCACGTACTCAGTCTGGGTATGACTCAATTTGGGTAATTGTGGATCGCTTAACCAAGTCAGCTCATTTTGTCCCTGTGAAGACCAAATATACAGCTGCACGATTGGCCGAAATATACATGGAGCATATTGTGTGTCGACATGGAGTCCCTAAGAAGATAGTCTCGGATAGAGGTTCTCAATTTACCTCCAGATTTTGGCAAAAATTGCATGAAGCCTTGGGAACGAGGTTGAATTTTAGTTCAGCATATCATCCTCAAATGGATGGACAAACCGAGAGGACCAATCAAATTTTGGAGGACATGTTAAGAGCTTGCGCTTTAAAGCACGGGAAAAGTTGGGACAAAAGCTTGCCATACGCGGAATTTTCATACAACAATAGTTACCAAGCAAGTTTGAAGATGTCACCATATGAAGCACTTTATGGAAGGAAGTGTAGGACACCTTTATTCTGGAATGAGGTAGGAGAAACTCAAGTATTTGGTACAGATGTGTTGCAAGAAGCCGAAAAGCAAGTCCAAATAATTCGTGAAAACTTGAGGGCTGCCCAATTAAGGCAAAAAGGCTATGCGGACAATAGAAGAAGGAAACTAGCCTTTGAAGTGGGAGATTTTGTTTACCTCAAGGTGTCACCAATGAGAGGTCATAAGTGGTTTAACATAAGAGGAAAACTATCACCTTGCTATATTGGACCATTCAAGATTTTGGACAAAAGAGGAGAAGTAGCATATAAGTTGGAGATGCCAGCTCATCTTTCAGATGTACATGATGTATTTCATCTTTCCCAGTTCAAGAAGTGTTTGAGAGTACCGGAAGAACAAGTTCCAATGGAAGAATTGGAGCTAGAGGAAGATTTGACTTATGCCGAGCAACCGATCAAAATCTTGGAAACCAAGGAGAGAGTCACAAGGAACAAGGTGATTCGATGGTGTAAAGTTGAATTGAAGCACCACACAGAAAAAGAAGCGACGTGGGAATTGGAGGATGATCTCAAGAAGGAATTTCCCTATCTCTTCTCTTCCGCGTCGAATCTCGAGGGCGAGATTCATTTTAAGGGGGGTAGGTTTGTAACACCCTCATTTTCATGCATCATGCCCTACATACACTCATATACGTGTTTAACATTAACTCACAACAAGAGGAACGAGTTTAAAATTTATTTGGAGTAAAACCGCACTTAAAATGCAGGAAGTGCGGACTAGTCTGATTTTTAGCACTGGAAACTTTCGTACTTGTCCGATTTTGTGCGGACTAGTCCGATATTACAAGAATCCTTGAATATTTGCTAAGTCCTTGGACTTTTCTGGACTAGTCCGATGTTCCAGCGGACTTGTCCGTTTTCCTCTCTGATTAAATTCGGACTTGTCCGATTTTCGGCCAGACTTGTCCGATTTTCTGTCTGGATGACTTCGGACTAGTCTGGTCCTTTTCGGACTTGTCCGATATTTTGTGACTCTGAGTTGATCTTTTGTTTTACAACTTGTTTCTTGGGTTTCACGTTAAGTGGGCCTAGGGACATCGTGCCTAACTCTTTTAGAGCCCATGTGGGACTCTAAATCGGCCTCTACCCATCCCAAAACTCGAAATCCATCTAACCCTAGCCTCCACCTCTATATAAAGAGCCCCACCCCATGGATTGACATCTATTTGCCACTTTTCCACCCACCCAGACCCTAGTTAGTGGGGAGCCACCATCAAGGAGGGAGGAGAAGATCCCAAGCAAGAAGAAGAAGAGGAGGAAACGAAAGAGGATCAAGATCTCCACCAAGTTTCGTCCTTGACCATCAATTCATCTCCAAGTTCATCACCAACCCTAGATCACCAAGATCCAAGTGTTACCTCCAAGTCTCTTGATTCATTGGAGTCCTAAACACCTGGTGTACCTTCTATTCTCTTTTCCTTACATGAATTCAACCCCTAATCTCTGAATTTACTTCGATCTAGAAAACCCTAATCTATTGATCTTGTAAAGTGCGGACTTGTTTGGTCCCTAGCGGACTAGTCCGATCCTTCTGGTTAAATTGTCTTGAATTGATTCTAAAATTTGATATAATCACATTCAAACCTGTATAAACTTGTTAAAAGCTATTAGAACTAGTTAGTGATCATTAAAAGCAATCTAGTAACAAGTTCTACCTTGCATTTGCATCAATCATGCATGTCATGTCATATTGAGTAATATTTGTACACTCTTTGATTGTGTTTCTTGTCTTGTTTGTTTATTGTGCGGATTAGACGAATGTGCGCTAGAAAGTGCCGCGGAGGATCTACAACACCAAGAGTTTGAAGGCTTTGATCCTAATCAACAGCAAGAGCAAGGCAAGTGTCCTTGAAGCATATTGACCCTGTTTTAAAATAAATGTTTTGTTTGCAAAACTGCATGCTTGTGTCAAATTGATGGGAATCCTTTGGTAGGAAGTTTACTAGATTTGCTAAACCACCCTTGTCGCCTGGAATACATGATAGAGAGTCGGGAAGGGTTTTTACCTTTTTGCTTCGCTTAATCAATTGGGATGGGAAAACAACTCTACACATTTAATTGTGCATTAATGGTATTTTGCTTAATATGAACTGGTTAATATGGTATGGTAATGGGTGATCTAATCAAGCCTTGTATGTGGATGGGTTGGATGTTATGGTGGTTTGCTTGCTTTAGATCTAAGGACTTGTTCATGCGAGAATAAGCCAGGATTACAGTGCCACCACGAGGCCAAGTATGGGTGCGACGTAGCTGATTAATTAGGGCTTTGCTAGTGCTGTTTGGACCATTGTGGATGCTCTGGGAAGGGGTAGTCGGATTGGGTTTGTTGATGATTGGTGGGACTACCCTGGGATCCGAATAGCTCAAGATGGGGCCCTTGGTTGAAGATGTGCTCAGTTGGAGACATTGCCACCAGTGAAACCTCAGTGGGGTCTAAATAGGCTAGTAATCACTTTGTAAAGGCTATTTTGTGATATCTTGGCCGCACACCGATGGAAGTGTGAGACGGCGTAATAGAGGCTTTAGTCATCGAAAGGTGATGAAATCACAAACATGTGGGTAAAGTGGTAAAAACTCTGCAGAGTGTGTCTAAAACTATCATGATAGCCGTGCTCCCGGTTATGAGCACCTGGGCAACTTCCATGATTAGAGGATAATTGGAATTTGGGATAGTTATGGTTTGGTAATGATTATGGATGGTTATGGATTTATTTCTGGTATTGAATATGGTTATTGGCAAATGGTGAAATCTGGAATTATTGATGAGGATGGTGAATTGTGGACTGGTATTATGATATTACTTATGATTATGATGGGTTTACTTCACATACATATAATATATTGCTTTTCAAACGTTTTAATGTACTTTTCAGCACTTAACCATTATTATTGTTGTCATTTGAATCGGCCACATGTCATACTTTCTACACTTGCTGAGTACGACATGTACTCACTCTTGCAATCCCCCCCCCCAACAGTTGCAGGTCAGGATTGGGAGTTTAATGGTGATAATGCAGAGTTCTAGGCCGTGTCTACTGTCAGCTTTGCCTGTGGTGTTATTGGAGGTGTGCTATACCCTATTGCTTATGTTGCCTAGCTGTTTAGTTTGTTTAGTTTGCTTAATTAGAGTATTTCACCTGCATTAGTTGAACTTGTCATAAATATTCATTAGAGCTTGTATTTGAGGATAATCTGCTTTGTGTAATAAAATTTGATTAATTAATCTTGTTCTGTGGTAATTTTCTGTATACTCTTTTGTGATTGCACTCGTGTATGTGTGATGAACATCTTGGGAACACATATGCGTTAGCTTGGTTCATTTTTCGGAACCGGGCGTCACAATAAGGCAATTGAATTTTGTTTCTTGGAGGACCAAGAAACTAAGGATCTCCCTAGGAATTGGCATGTACTGGAGGTTCTTTTTCTATCTACTTTGCATCCGGCATAATCTGCATCGGAGTAACCAATGAGATTGAATTTTGAGCCTTTTGGATACCAAAGACCAAGGTTGGGTGTATGAACTAAATATCTCAAGATCCTTTTTACGGCTGTCAAATGACACTCCTTAGGATTGTCTTGAAATCTTGCACACAGACACACGATCAACATAATATCTGGCCTAGATGCACATAAATAGAGTAGAGATCCAATCATGGAGCGATATACCTTTTGGTTGACGCTTGGTCCATCTTCATTGAGATCCAAGTGGCCATTTGTTGCCATGGGAGTCTTTATAGGCTTCGCCTTGTCCATACCAAACTTCTTGAGTATGTCTTGCGTGTACTTGGTTTGGCTTATGAACGTCCCTTCCTTTTGTTGCCGCACTTGGAATCCCAATAAGTACTTTAGTTCTCCCATCATTGACATTTCAAAACTACCTGTCATGATTTTACTAAATTCCTCACAAAAAGATTGATTAGTTGATCCAAAGATTATATCATCACTGTAATTTTGACAAATCAAAAGATCATTGTCAAAATTCTTTGTAAATAGTGTATAATCTATTTTGCCAATCTTAAAGCTATTTTCAATTAAGAAATCTCTAAGACACTCATACCAAGCTCTAGGAGCTTGTTGAGGCCGTAGAGAGCCTTACGCAATTTAAATATGTGGTCGAGGGACTCTTCGTCTTCAAACCAGGGGGTTGCTCCACTTACACCTCCTCCTTGATTGGTCTGTTGAGGAAGGCGCTTTTCACATCCATTTGATACAGCTTGAAATAATGGTGAGTAGCATATGCAAGTAATATTATAATGGATTCAAGTCTAGCTACGGGAGCAAAGGTCTCATCGAAATCCAAACCTTCGACTTGTGAATACCCTTTGGCCACAAGTCATGCCTTGTTCCTTGTCACCACCCCTTGTTCATCTTGTTTGTTACGGAAGACCCACTTTGTGCTGACAATGTTCGCATTGGGTCTTGCCACGAGTTTCCATACCTCGTTTTGCTTGAATTTGTTCAATTCTTCTTGCATTGCCACCACCCAGTACGGATCATTCAATGCATCCTCAACCCTACGTGGTTCCAAAAAGGATACAAATGAATAGTGCTCACAAAAGTTAGCTAAGCGAGATTTAGTGGTTACTCCCTTTTGGATGTCACCGATGATATTGTCGATTGGGTGATCCCTTGGGACGCATTGGTGTACTCTTGGGTGCGGCACTTGAGGCGTTGTATCTTCATGATCATCTTCTTCTCCCCCTAAATGGTTGCCTTCGTTGACTTGTTGATTGTCTTCATATTCTTGTGGTTGATCTTGTTTGGAAGCTCCCCCTTGATCGTTGACCTCCTCTTGAGGTTCATCTTCCTCATGTACATGTGGTGGTGACTCTTGTGGTCGAACTTCACTTAGAGCCATTCTTTTCAATGCTTGACAAGGAGCTTCTTCTTTACCTAGTTCACATGGATCAACTTGCCCCTTTTGGGAGCGATTAGTCTCATCGAACACTACGTCACGTGCTACTTCAACAAGTCCGGAGGTCTTGTTGAACACACGATAGGCGTAAGAGTTCGAATCATAACCGAGCAAGAACCCTTCGTCGGCCTTCAAAGCGAACTTTGAAGTCCTAGGCTTCTTTTTTAAGATATAACATGGAGAACCGAAAACTTGAAAATATGAAATATTAGGCTTGTTACCGGTGAGTAGCTCATATGATGTCTTCTTGAGTAGTCGATGAAAATAAAGTCGATTTACGGTGTGGCAAGCGGTGTTAATCGCTACTGCCCAAAATTGATCCGAGGTCTCATACTCATCGAGCATTGTTCTCTGCCATCTATATGAGAGTTCGGTTCTTTCTTTCGGCAACTCTGTTTTGTTGTGGGGAGTACGGAGCTGATAACTCGTGCTTTATGCCTTCTTCATCAAGGTACTCCTCCACTTGTGTGTTCTTGAATTCCATGCCGTTGTCGCTTCGAATGTTCTTGATTGTCAATGAGAATTCATTTTGAGCTCGCTTGAAGAACTTCTTGAGTATTCCTTGTGTTTCTGATTTATCATGCAAAAAGAAAACCCAAGTGAAGCGAGAAAAATCGTCAACAACTACTAAACCATATTTGTTACCGCCGATGCTTATGTAAGCAATTGGACCAAATAAGTCCATGTGAAGTAGCTCGAGCGGTCTTGTTGTAGTCATGACGTTCATGGTGGGGTGAGGTGGTCCAACTTGCTTCCCGGCTTGGCACGCGCTACAAGGCCTGTCTTTCTCAAACACAACATCCTTTAAACCTCGGATGTGATCGCCCTTGAGGAGTTTTTGAAGGTTCCTCATACCAACATGCGCTAGCCGTCTATGCCACAACCAACCCATGTAGGTTTTTGCAATCAAGCATGTGTCAAGTTCAGCTTTATCCTTGTTGAAGTCAACAAGATAGAGCTTTCCCTTTAACATACTCTTGAAAGTAGTGGAACCATCACTCCTCCTAGAAACGTTCACACCCTCGTTAGTGAACAAGCAATTATAACTTTTGTCACATAATTGAGATATGGACAGCCGGTTATAATCTAAGGATTCAACATGTAAAACATGAGAAAGTGTGTGTTTAGAAGATATTGCAATTTTACGGATACCGAGCACCTTTCCTTGACTATTATCTCCAAAGTAGATGCCCTCGTTTGGATGGTTGGTGCATGGTTTTCCTCATATTCAATAAACATTCTTCTTTCTCCGGTTACATGGTTGGTGCAGCCACTGTCTATCACCCATTTAGATCCACCGGAGGAATAGGCCTGCAAAAACAGATTATGCTTTGGTTTTAGGTACCCAATCTTGCTTAGGTCCTTGGAGGTTAGTTACAAGACATTTGGGCACCCACACATGAGACTTGGTGTTCCCATGGCGTGGCCCGAAATAATGGGCACAAACCTCTCCATAATTATTTCTCAGTAAGACATACGAGGCATCAAAGGTTCTAAACAATAACTGTTGTTGTTTATATACAGGACTAGTCTGGGAGGCCGGACTTGCCCGGAGGACCGGACTTGTCCGGACCCCGACAGGACTAGTCCGAACTTTTTCAGTTTGAGAGGGTCTTCCCTTTACAAAGGCAATCCTCTCCTTGTTATTCTTATGGCCTTTAGCATGTTGCTTTTCACCAAAAGAATAACCAATGACATATTTGACATTTGGGGGTCTTTGGACCAAGTATGCACTGCGTGCATATTTAATCTTCTCCTTGTCAAAAATTTCACTTTGGGTAGGATTCTTATACTTTGTATATGTGGACTTGTCTTTCAAACTGATGTCAATTTAGTTGCATGTACAGGTAGAAGCAACCTCGGTTTTAGTGAGTTGAGAAGGTGAACTTGAAGAGGATGAAGGTTCACCTCGTTCGAGTGACTCAACTTGCACTTCAAGGATCTTGTTAACCTTATTCAGGTCAGCAATTTTGTAGGATCGAAGAGCACGTGAAAAGCTACCAGAGGGGGTGTGAATGGTAGATTTGAAAATCTTACGCAGCGGAAACAATTAAACCCCAAACCCTTTTGGCAGAAAAACAATCTGTTAAAGTAATCATATGTGAGACTAATCTAAATGTGTTTCACCATGACAAAAGCGATAGATATCAGAGAGAATCAAGTCACGAAAAAAACACAAAAAATCACTCAAATCCGTCGAGAAAAACTCAAGTTATGGTCGAAAGATCAAACAATGGTCAATCTGCCCTACCCGAGAAAAAAACAGTTCTGGAACGCTGCAAAGAAACTCGTTTATATCATAGACCACAAATCCAATGACCGTGAAATTTTGACATATGATAGACAATCAAGTTGTGAAGACAACCCAAAAATAATCACGTTAATTGGATCTGTAAAACTCGAGTTATGATAAAACCACCGACGAAAGGTAGTGCTGTCCAGAAACTCGATGAGTAAAACTGGTCTGGAACAAGTCTGATGAACAAGGCACAAAAGTTCCTTCAACCTACGAATTTTATTCAATAGAACACAAGAGGAACAGCCCCCAAAGTCGTACACCACGAGCTCTGGGCTCCCTTGCTTATATAACCAGCCCTTAGGCCAATTAAATATCAACTAGGACTCCAATCCTACTCAGATCACGAATCGTAACTTTCCATAACTGCTCAAGATTCTTCTATACGCAGATAGAAGCAATCTTAAGACTTCCAAACACCTTAGGAACGTATCCCAAATTCCTAAACAACTCAAATTCGTGATCCACACGAAATCCTATCATAACCAACTCAAATCTTTCCATATTTGAGTCAAACCAGACTCAGCCGCAGCCTGAGTCCATAACCTATTTGGTTGGACCTTTCCGACCAACTCTTTACGTCCACATCTCTTCATCACATCTCGGAATCATGTAGCCACGTCCATGCACTCCTTGTATACGTGCAAACATCTTCCAACGACGTCCACGATACCTTCATATGCATTGTTCTTGATTCAATCATGCTGCGCAACCTCCTGATCAGCTCAACCACAATTCCTCCTGAATTTGGTTGTTGGAACCTCATCTCCTCCCTGAGACTAGTCCAATGGATCTCATCACCAGCCATGTCTTGATCTCAAGCAACACCTGCACATGAATAAAAAACCAATCCATACGAGCCCAAGTCCGCGACTTGACTCATGTTAGTTCCGAACACAACATCCTACGTGAGAACCTCACACATAAGCATGTTGCAAAACCACAGTAACACGATATCATCCATATCAACCAAAACGAACCAAAAACTTAGAAAATGAATACTAAGCAATATTTCCAATAATGTAAAGCAAGTACGAAACATTGCAAATGAAAAGCAGAAGCACTACGGTCATGTTCCGGACCTTGCCAGAGCAACCCGGACCTTGAGCCGGAGCTAACAAAAGCTAGTAGAACCTAGCGCCGGAGCATACCAAAACTAGTACAACCAAGCTCCCGCCGGAGCTTACAAAACTAGCAGGACCTAGCGCCAGAGCCAACCAGAACTAGTCGGAACTAGTAATCCCAAAAGCCGGAGCTAGAAAAATCAACTTCAGAGCTTAGCAAAAACACGGCGGAGCTATCAAAATCATGTCGGAGCTATCAAAAACATGTCGGATCTATCAAAGACATGCCAGAGCTAAAGACAAAACTTCACCAGAGCTGACCAAAGCTAGTCGGACCTAGCATCGAACGGAACCGGAGCTACCCAAACCAAGCCGGACCTACCGTCGGACCTTGCTGTAGCTCAGAGCTAGAGTCGGACCTTGATAAAAAGGTGTTTTGGTGATATTCAAAACTTTTATCATCAAAGCCAATTGTATTCACTACAAGCCAATGTATTCAGCACACATAGGTCTCACAATCTCCCCCTTGATGAATGCATTGGCAACACCACATAAAATCCGAACATTGGCTTATTCTCATTAAAAGTTTTGAAGACAATTTTTCCCTTTTTGTAAATCAGAAATAAAATGAGAAGAAAAGCAAAAATTCAAAATTCACATATTTCTTTTTCAAAATTCAAAATTCACATATTTCTTTCTCCCCCTTTATCATCTCTCCCCATGCACATTATCTTTCCCTTTTTGAATGTGTGATTAATCTCTCCCCCTTTGACAATGTATTCAGCAAGGTAAAAGAGAAATTTTAATTGTTATGAGCATATTATAACATATACATATAAAACAAAGCTCATCCAAGTCATACTATCAAGTAACTTACACTATCACATCAATGAGATACATAAAGTAGTGTAAGACATGCTAGAGATCATATGTAGTTTTCAATTTAAGCAAGTCATGATCTCACAAACTTAACTATGTCATAACTTGAAAGCATGACACTAGTTGCTGTATTTTATTATTTTTCAAAACACAAATTTAGATCATATGATATTTGCAAGAGATTATATGCGCATCTGCCTTATTCTAACCAACCAAGCCAAGCCTATGTCATTTGACAATCAGAAGCTTAAGGACATGGTTTTAGTCATACACAACTTCTTCCAAGTTCATATCTAAGTGCAATGACAAGCCATCTCAAAAGAAGAAGTGCGATGCATGCATATTCTCTTGATCTTTTCTCAATTTATATTTGTTCATAAAAACTCAACATGTGATTTTATCACTTGATTAATTCTTAATGATTAAAAGCACTTGTGAACTTGTAACAAGTTCAAAATAGCAAGAAAGTCCGATCATGACCAGTTTTAGTGTAAGTAATTATTCCAAGCACCGGAAGTACTTTTCCTATCAATCCAACAACCCCCAAAATCAGCATCCGAAAAAGCATTCAAAGTAATGGTTGAGGAAGAAGGAAGAAAAATGTCAAATTCTTGGGTTCCATGTAAGTACCTGAGAATCCTTTTGACGGCTTGACTATGTGAAACACGTGGGGAAGCTTGAAATCGTGCACAGAGACATACGCTGAATTGTATGTCCGGTCTTGATGCCGTGAGGTACAAAAGTTATCCAATCATGCTTCTATATTCTTTTTGATTCACAGATTCACCATCTTCATCAAGTTCAAGTGTTGTTGCTGTTCCCATTGGTGTCCGAAGAGGCTTGCTTTTGTCCATGTTAAAGCGCCTTAGGAGGTCTTTGGTATACTTCGTTTGATGCACAAAGGTACCCTTCTTGGTTTGCTTGATTTGCAGCCCCAAAAAGTAAGTGAGTTCACCCATCATACTCATTTCAAATTCGGAACTCATCATTGCTGAAAACTTGGACACAAAATCATGAGAAGCACCACCAAAGATAATATCATCCACATACACTTGAATGAATAATGAGTCATTGCCATGCTTAAGCACAAAAAGAGTTTTATCAACCTTGCCCATGGTAAACCCCTTTTCAAGTAAGAATGTTTTTAACCTATCATACCAGGCTCTAGGGGCTTGTTTGAGACCGCATAAGGCTTTGGACAGTTTGTAAACATGATTAGGAAAATCTGGATTTTCAAAACCCGGTGGTTGTTTGACATAAACCTCCTCATCTATGTAGCCATTAAGAAAAGCACTTTTAACATCCATTTGAAATAGCATAAAACCTTTAGATGCTGCAAAAGCTAACAAAATTCTTATGGCTTCTAATCTAGCGACAGGAGCAAAAGTTTCATCAAAATCTATACCTTCAACTTGAGTGAAACCTTGAGCAACCAACCTAGCCTTATTCCTAACCACAACCCCATCCTCACTTTGTTTATTTTTAAATACCCATTTAGTTCCAATTAAAGTGTGACCTTGAGGTGGAGGTACAAGTTTCCAAACATTATTTCTTTCAAAATTTTCTAACTCTTCTTGCATGGCAATAATCCAAGATTCATTAGTGAGTGCGTGTGATATATCTTTGGGTTCAAAAGAAGCAACAAAAGAAGAATGAGCATGAGAGTTTGGATCACAAAACCTGGACCGTGTGACTCGTTCGTGCAAGCTTCCAATCATCTGTTGTGGGGGGTGATCTTTGTAAAACCGTAGGGGAACAGATGTCTCACAAGATTCTTCTTCATTGGGTTCATCGTAGATTGATGAGCTTGTGACTTGTGGACGATCAGGACCAGCATAAGTGATAGCCGGAGCTTGTTCAATGTCCGGAGCTAGACATGTGTCAACTTCGGAACTACCAGGTAGTATCACCGGCTCTTCTTCATCTTCGAAAATACCCTCCCCCTGAGGATATGGATCTGGTCCTGCAACACCGGAGCTAGTACCTGGGCTAGCTTCATCAAAAGACACTTCACAAGTCTCCACAATTTTGTTAGTGTCAAGTAAAAGCACACGGTAGCCTCTAGTATGAGATGCATAACCAAGAAACATGCCATCAATGGATCTAGGTTCAAATTTGTCAAGATTACCATGTTTCTTAACAAAGCATTTGCAACCAAAGACCCGAAAGTGTGTAACACTAGGCCTATGTACAAACCGAAGCTCATATGGTGTTTTACCTAGCTTAGCACGCAAGAAAACACGATTTGAGACATAACAAGTGGTTGCTAACGCATCAGCCCAAAATTTCCTAGGAGTTTGATATTCAGCAAGCATAGTCCTATCCATCTCAACTAAGGTTCTGTTTTTCTTTCTACAACACCGTTTTGTTGAGGTACATATGGTGAATAAAGTTGATGATATTTTCCATTTTCAGCACAAAAGTGATGAAAAGATTGATTTTTAAATTCAGTTCTGTTATCACTTCTAATTGCTTTTAATGATCCTGGGTGATCAATTGATAATCTAAGAAATAAAGTTCTAAAGTGACTAAAAACTTTATTCTTAGACGACATAAAGTAAACCCAAGAGTATCTAGAATAATCATCAACAATAACAAGAACATACCATTTACCTCCGAAGGATTGAACACGTGAAGGTCCTACGGTGTCAAGATGCAAAAGTTGACATGGTTCAGTTGTCATGATCATTGTGAGAGGAGTATGTGAACCTGCAACCACCTTAGCATGTCTACAAGAAGAGCACACAATTTCTTTGTCCCCTTTAAGCTTAGGCAGCCCACGTATGCGATCAAGAGCACTAACACGCGTTAGGTTATCAAAGCCTACGTGACCAAGTCTACGATGCCAAAAATATACGTCCTTTGAATATTTAGCAACTAGACACCTATGCTTAGAGAAAGGCATATCAAAATCAGCTTTAAAAACTCTTCCAAACTGAGACATGTTAAAAATAAGCTCACTATTTGAACTTACAACTTTGCAGCAATTTTTATTGAAAATAATTTCTAGATTTTCATCTAGCAATTGTGAAACATAAAGCAAGTTGTATTTCAAATTTTTGACAAGTGCCACATCCTTCAAAGTGTAGTGATCATTTACTCTAACCGAACCCATAGAAATTATAGGAGTTGAAGAATTATCGGCAAAAGTAACATTTTCTACACGTGACACAAGAGAGGGAGGAGAACCAATCTTTATTACCGGTCATGTGGCGTGAGCAACCTAAATCCACAATCCAAATGTTCTCCTTCCTCAAATGTGTAACCTACATAAAAGAACAATACGTCGATGACTCAATACTGGGGTTAGTCAAAAGGCATTTAGGTATCCAGTACTGAGTCACGCGACGTGTAGCAGGAAAAACACGCGAAAGCTGAGACAAAACAGCAGGTTTATGAGTCAAAGTTTGAGATTTTTTATTCTTAGCTACTGACCTATAAGGTGTCACTTGTATAGCACAAAAATCAGTAGCTCCGGAGGCAAAAACACAAGGTCCGAGGTAAAATTTGAATGTTTTTGACTCAAAACAGCAGGTTGTACATTCGGTTTAATATGTGCAGCAAATTTTGCATGAAAGTTATGAGATCTAGCAACCACTCTTTCCCTTTTTTGTTGTTTAGGTAGTCTATAACAAAAATCTATGACATGACCATCTCAACCACAGTAGGCACAATGAAATTTAACTTTGTGTTCATGTCTAGATGAGCAAGCAATATTTTTATTTGAAACCGAATGAGACAACACTCCTGCAGATTTGAAAACCACTCCTTTTTGTTTAGGAACTGTTTGAATCAAACCACTTCCTAATGACTTTACAATTTTAGATGGATGTGTCTTAGCATGAACATGAGAATCAAAACCTAAACCAGTTTTATCATTGTAAGACTTGGAAGAATTCAGCAGCAAGTTTAGGTTCTTATTCCCATTACAAAACCGATCTAATATCCTATGCATGTCATCAAGTTTATTGGACAGATCAAGGCAATTTTCACATGAAGTTTTTCCTTTTAGTTTGCAATTGGAACAAAATTTAACTTCATGAGAACGTAAAGCATTGTTCAATATAGAAATTTCATTCATAGCATCCTGTAGTTTCTTATCAAGATCATCACAAGTAGAACAATGCAAATCAATTGTAGAACAGCTCGCATCTTTCAAGTTTTTATCATTAAGTGCAACAAGCTCTTTGTTCTTTTCAATTTCTAACTCAAGTTTATCAAGTGTGGAGGTGTGCGCAATTCTTAATGAGGACAATTGTTCATATATTAAATCACATGAGGAACATGCATCATCACTAGGAATCAAAGTTTTTAAACGGTTGATTTCAGATTCTAATGATTCAATTTTAGCAGCACTATCCCTAAGCTTTTTGTCCTTTTTCTTAACAATAATAGTGGCACGAGAAATGGCATCACACATTTCTTCGCAAGTAGGACATACCTCTTCATTGTCGCTGTTGTGTTCTGCCTCCTCCATACTTGATCTTGACTTGCCCGTCATAAAGCACAAGTTTGCCAAATCATCTTCATCTTCATCACTTCCAATGTCCACGTCGCTTGAACTGAACTCTTGAAGCGCGGTGATGAAACAGTTGATCATCTTGCGTTCTATGGTACCTTTCTTCTTCTTGTTGAAATTTCCAGAGGAGGTCCGAACCTTGCTTTGTTTTTCTTCCCGGTTGGTCGGACCTGAAAGGTTAGGGCATTCTGTACCAAAGTGTCCTGTTTTACCACATTCAAAACAGCGTTGAGGTCCGAAGCTTCCTCTCCTTCTAGTTCTCACATTTTGCAATGCTTTTGAGAATCTAGTAGAGATGAGTGCCAACTCCTCTACTGGAAATTCTTCAATCTGCTCCATGGTTAGTGAGGACAACAAAGCAAGTGTATTGCAAGATGATGATTGGCCGGAACTAGACATATCACGTTGTGAAACAAATGCAATAGACTTATTTGGGTTCTTACGTGCTAGGATATCAATTTCATGAGTTTTTAGTTTAGAATAGAGTACATCTAATGTAAGAGAACTCATGACAGTAGATTCACGAATAGATGTGACTTTCATCTCCCAAATTGACATATCTAATGCACTTAGCAATTGCCTAGCATTTTCAGCATCTGAAAAATTAACATTGACACTACGCAAGTTGCTGAGAATCTTATTAAAGTGCGCAAAAAGGTCATCAATAGACTCACCGGGTTGCATCTCAAAGCGCATGTATTCTTTCTTGAACATGTCTTGCCTTACCTCTTTGATCGTGTTGGATCCTTCGTGGTAGTCACAAAGTGTTTTCCACACATCGTATGCAGATCGGAGGTGTGCAACACGGTCGAAGTCGCTTTTGTGTTAATCCTTGTATGATCATGTTCCGAGCCTTGTTGTTGTTGTCAACATCTCTCAGATTTGTAGCTGTAACTTGATCGTTTTATGGCACTTCGTAAGGCTTGTATACCTTTTCCCATATTGCAAAGCCTTGTGCCTAGATGAAAGCCTCCATGCATGCCTTCCAAACCTGAAAATCAATACCAGCGAACACACAAGGTTTGGCAGAGTACTTCTCCATGGTGATTAGTCAAAAACACGTGCAAATCACAAAGATTAGAGAACCATGGCTCTGATACCAATTGTAGGATCGAAGAGCACGTGAAAAGCTACCAGAGGGGGTGTAAATGGTAGATTTAAAAATCTTACGCAGCGGAAACAATTAAACCCAAAACCCTTTCAACAAAAAAATGATCTATTAAAGAAATCATATGTGAGACTAATCTAAACATGTTTCGCCGTGACAAAAGTGATAGATATTAGAGATAACGAAGTCACGAAAACAACACAAAAAAATCACTCAATTCTGTCGAGAAAAACTCAAGTTATGATCGAAAGATCAAACAATAGTCAATCTGCCCTACCCGAGAAAAAAACAGTTCTAGTACGCTGCAAAGAAACTCGTGTAGATCATAGACCACAAATCAAATTACCGTGAAATTTTGAAATATGATAAACAATAAAGTAGTGAAGACAACCCAAAAAGAATCACGTCAATTGGATCTGTAAAACTCGAGTTATGATAAAACCACCGACGAAAGGTAGTGCTGTCCAGAAACTCGATGAGTAAAACTTGTCTGGAACAAGTCTGACGAACAAGGCACAAAAGTTCCTTCAACCTCAGAAATTTATTCAATAGAACACAAGAGGAACAGCCCCCAAAGTCGTACACCATGAGCTCTGGGCTCCCTTGCTTATATAACCAGCCCTTAGGCCAACCCAATATCAACTAGGACTCCAATCCTACTCAGATCACGAATCGTAACTTTCCATAACTGCTCAAGATTCTTCTATACGCAGATAAAAGCAATCTTAAAACTTCCAAACACCTTAGGAACGTATCCCACATTCCTAAACAACTCAAATTCGTGACCCACACGAAATCCTATCATAACCAACTCAAATCTTTCCATATTTGAGTCAAACCCGACTCAGCCGCAGCCTGAGTCCATAACCTAGTCGGTTGGACCTTTCCGACCAACTCTTTATGTACACATCTCTTCATCACGTCTCAGAATCATGTAGCCACGTCCATGCACCCTTTGTATACGTGCAAACATCTTCCAACGACGTCCACGATACCTTCATATGCATTGTTCTTGATTCAATCATGTTGCGCAACCTCCTGATCAGCTCAACCACAATTCCTCCTGGATTTGGTTGTTAGAACCTCATCTCCTCCCTGAGACTAGTCCAATGGTTCTCATCACTAGCCATGTCTTGAACTCAAGCAACACGTGCACATGAATAAACAACCAATCCACACGAGCCCAAGTCCGCGACTTGACTCACGTTAGTTCCGAACACAACACCCTATGTGAGAACCTCACACATAAGCATGTTGCAAATTCACAGTAATACGATATCATCCATATCAACCAAAACGCAACAAAAACTTAGCAAATGAATACTAAGAAATCTTTCCAACAATGTAAAGCAAGTACGAAATATTGCATATGAAAAGCAGAAGCACTACGGTCAAGTTCCGGACCTTGCCAGAGCAACCCGGACCTTGAGCCGGAGCTAACAAAAGCTAGTAGAACCTAGCGCTGGAGCTTACCAAAACTAGTACAACCAAGCTCCCGCCGGAGCTTACAAAACTAGCAGGACCTAGCGTCGGAGCTAACCAGAACTAGTCGGAACTAGTAATCCCAAAAGCCGGAGCTAGAAAAATCAACTTCGGAGCTTAGCAAAAACACGGCGGAGCTATCAAAATCATGTCGGAGCTATCAAAAACATGTCGGATCTATCAAAGACATGCCGGAGCTAAAGATAAAACTTCACCGGAGCTGACCAAAGCTAGTCAGACCTAGCATCGAACGGAACCGGAGCTACCCAAACCAAGTCGGACCTACCGTCTGACCTTGCTGTAGCTTAGAGCTAGAGTCGGACCTTGATAAAAAGGTGTTTTGGTGATATTCAAAACTTTGATCATCAAAGCCAAGTGTATTCACTACAATCCAATGTATTCAGCACACATAGGTCTCACAAAGTTGGTCCTTGATTGTAGCATTTTAGTCGGCTAACTCCAAGCAAGTTTCCTTGCTTGAAGCTAACTCAAGATCCAGTGATTTGGTTCGTTCCTTTTGAAGTTCTAGAAGCTTGTCAAGTTCGACATATTTCTCGTTTTGGGAGATGATCATGTCCTCTTGATGATGTATTAAACTCTCCTTCTCGACAAGTTGATCAAGTAAAAATTTCATTTTGTGGCAGTTTTCCTATCTAGTCCAATAAGCATATCCTCATTATCACTATTGATTTCATCATCACTAGAATAGGAATGCATGGAAGGGGGTTTAATGGTTACCTTGCGTTTACCTTCCTTTGCCATAAGGCAAGTGCCATCTCCCTTCCATGCGCCGAGTGCAGGGAAGAGAGTAGACTTCTTGGATGTCTTCTTGATGGCTATGCTACCCATCTCTTCTCCTTCGGATGATGAGGACTAATCATTTGAGTCCCACTCTTTACCAATATGTGCTTGTTCAGCTTGTTTCTTCTTCTTGAAGAATTTCTTGGGTTGAGGCTTGGCTTCTTTGGTCTTCCTCTTGTTCTCTTCATATGGGCAATTAACTATGAAGTGGCTATACTCACCACAATTATAGCATGCCCGCCTCAACTTTGGCTTTGTTCTTTCCTTGTACTTTCCTTCGCTTTACTTTGTACCTTGTCTCTTTTTCATTATTCTCTTGAATTTCGTCACGAACAATATCATGTCTTCTTTGTCTAATTCACTGCTATCGTCGTCACTGTCTTCTTCTAGTTGTGATTCTCTAGCTTCTTTAGATAGGGGCTTGAGGGTGAACTTCAAGGCAACCCCTTTCTTCTTTGTCGAGGTGAGGTTGGCAATCTCCTTGACATGCTTTGCTTGTTTTTCCATCATCTCGAAGTTGATGATCTTTCCAAGAAACTCATCTGGAGTCATCCTTTTGTATCCGGGGCTTTCTCTGATCATGGAGCATAGGGTAAAGTTGTAAGACATGAAAGCTTTAAGGATGAGCTTTACCACCTCGTGGTCATTCCACTTCTTACTTATGTATGATCTGACCTTGTTGAAAAGTGTCTTCAATTGTTTGTACATGTCTTGGGGTGACTCGTATTCTCCAATTGCGAATCTTCCTAACTGGCCTTCGATCATTTCGATCTTTGCTTCACGCACATGACGGTCACCTTCATGTGCAGTTTGCAGTGTGTCCCTGTCGATGTTTGGATCCGGCAGATCTCCTGACACTACTTTTGGTAGATCGAGGAGTTGTAGTTCGGTAATGGGCGCGCAAAGATTCAAGAAGGTGAAAGACACGTGTACAAAGAGATTTACGTGGTTCGGGCCGCCTGAGCGTAATACCCTACTCCACGGGGTGTGTTGGTGATGTATTATGCTTGTGAGTCTAGAAGAAGCTCCAGAAGAAGAAGCTCGTCTAGCTCAGGGTGTTCAATAGTGGTCTCGAACGTCCCTTGTGTATCGTCGACTATTCCTTTAATAGTACAAGGACTGGTCGTTACAATGTTACCCTGGCCCAGCAGGTGGCCCCAGCGGTTACACTTGCTTGATACACAATAAATGGGGTTAATTACCCTTAATATCCTGGTAACGGGCCTTAATAATGCCGTTACTAGTATTAAGGGCCATCCGATCATGTGTCATTAATATGGTATTAATGACACTTAATCAGGTCTTGAAGTCTTTGATTGCTCCTAGAAGGTCCGGAGCCATTGGGGTGTCCACCAGCCTGATTGTTGAAGTTGAATGTCCGGCGGTCACCACGTGGCAGCATCGAAGCTAATAATTGTGGACGAGTAGGCCCGGTGCTACTGGACATGTGTCAATACTAGAGCTTCCCTCTGTCTGGGGTTAGGTCTAGGGTGCCATATTGGTATACCGACCGGAGCTTCCCACGTGTGGGTGATAGCTCCGGTCTTATGATACACATGGCGGGTCTGGGACTAACCGTGTCGGGGAAGCAGGTCCGGTTACACCTGACATGTGGGGCCTTCGGAGGTCTTCAAATCTGGTAGATGGAGTTTCCTTGTGATCTTTGCAATCCCAAGGGGTATCCGGTACGGAGGGTACCGACAGTGGCCCCCTGGACTCACCTGCGGGAGAGACCTTTTTGGATGTGGTCATTTCGCCAGAGGTGGGTCCATTTTTCGGTTTCTGAGCCGTGTCTTCAAGGGTCTTTGGTTGTGTCGTTGGTGGTAGTTTGCAGTTAAACTTCTGCCGCGTGGCGTATCTCAGAGGCGGCAGGTGAGATCTCAGCGTGCGGATCTCAGGCAATTGAAGGTCGCCGGTTCCCAATACGAAACTCGTATCAGTTCTGCGCGCCTTGTCAGGCCGCCGCCTTCGGGTTTCCCGCCTTTAATGATGACAACCGTTCGCCTGGGGTAAGAACCTTAACTAGATCGTTGGGTGGCCCCGGGCCCCCTTGTCATTGGCGGGGTGAAAATTTTGACTGGTATCGTTGGCTCCTCTGCGGTTTCCATCCAGGCATTGCGGGGGCTTACTTAAGAAGGAAAGCACGCACCGTTTGGGGTTCTTTACGCCTCTCGATCGATCTTGTGCTCAAACCTTCTGTAAAAGCCCGCTTTTCAGAAGAACAAAAACGCAAAAATGCAAACTTAAAAATTTTGAAAATGGACTTGGAAATCCAAACTCACATGAACCATATGAGTTAACCAATGTTCACTGAAAATAGGGACTTGTTAAAATTTCACATATAGAACATGTTTGCTAATGTATTGGAACTTAAGGTGTAAAATCTTTAATTTCCAAGTATTCACATCTTCAATGAAAAATTAAAGGAGAAAAAAAAACAAAATAGAGAGAAAGAAAAAGGAATTATTCCAACCCTAAAATGGGACATTCACAAAAATTCAAATCTACGGTTGTAAATTTTTCCATGACCTTCTAATATTCCAAATAGACTCTCAGTAAAGTTTCAAAATTTTTGAAGCACGTTTTCCATTTATTGGACACATACGGAGAGTTTAATTAGGGTCAACTTCAAATTTAAACTTTGTACTTAATCTTGTCCAAATCAACTTCAAATTTTTCTTGAGGTCCCTTATTGTTCAAAAAGGGTAACTTCAAAGTTTCAGGATTTTTGAACCTAATCTACCATTTATTTCATTGAATCAAGTATCACCGCTTGAATTCAAATTCAAACCTGAGTTCGAAATTCAACTTGCTCAGTTTTGAAATCTGGTTGCACCATAAAGTTCTTCACATTTTATTTAGTCATTGGCCAAAGTTGACTATTTTTGAAGCATGTTTGCTAGCCCTAATTGAAATTAGAAAGAGGAAGGAGGGAGGTGGGTCCCACAGGTGGTGCCCACATGTTTGGTCGGCACCTCCTTTCTCTTCCCTCCCCTGCCTCCACGCAGACGGGCTGCATGTGCCACTGCAACGTCTCACCGGTCCTTATCCCCAGCGCCGTGCCTTGTCCCGGTCCTATCCATGGAACTTCGCCAGTGCCCACGCCACCGCTTGCTCCTCGCCGGCGCTCCACCTCCCGGCCTGCGCGCGCCCCACTCCCGCTCGCCAACGCCAGCCACCGGCGCGCATCTTCCCGCCGGACCGCGCGCGTCGTGCCTCTCCTCCCGTCGGCCCGTGTGCCTCTCCCTCCGGCCCCTATGCCATGGCGCCGGCACACCGCCCCATGGCGATTGCGCCGTCCCATAACGGTCGCCGGCTTGCCCCGCACGCCCTGGCCGCTGCTCACGTCTCCTCGCATTCCAGCTCCGGTGCACGACGCTTGCTCCCTCGCCGCAACCCTGCTGCGTGCCGCTCGCCGCCGGCGCCTCTGCTCCACGGCACGGTGCCCATTTCCATGGCCGCACAACGCTGGCGCACCACGGCTGAGCACACCGCCAGCTCTACTCGCGCCTAGCTGCCCCGCATCTACCGCGCCGCAGTCGCACCCGCACCAGGCCAGCAGCGGTGATGGCCGCCCACATCTTGCCTAAGCTAACTGCGGTGCCTGCTGCGAGCACCCTCGCCGTGCTGAGCACGACCGGCCGCCGAGCTCCTACCGCGTCCTGCCCGCTGCTACTTGCTGAACTCTGCTCGCGCAATCTCGCCGCCCTAACGCTATTGCTCCTCACCCCGCCCACGAGCTCTGAATGCTGTAGCGCTGCACCCATGCCGGCCGTGCGCCATGGCCGTGTCGCTGTCTGTCCCTGCTCTTCCTCCCTCCGGCTACAGCGCACTCACGCCCTGCCTCTCGCTTGTGTTGCACCACACCACGGCCGTGCGCTGAGCCATGTCCAAGCAGTGCTTTGAGTGATGGACGTGGTTCGCAAGATGCAGGAACACGTGAAAGACACAACGACAACAACATTTAGGTCGAGGTTAGCTCTGATTTGTACAAGATTGGCTGAGACAATGTTGCAGCCAAGGTGTTCGATGAAATGTTCACGAGGAAAGTACCAACTTTGTTGATGTTTAGAACTGGTCTGTGATGCAGGGGTAGGATGATGTTGCAATCGACAAGCCTAAGTGCCAAGATACCCTTTGAATGGCGATAAAGCGACGAAAATCAAGTACAACCCCAAGATTTTCGGCGAAATGCCTACAAGGTGAGCCTTGCCTTGAAATGTCTTCCTTGACGTCATCCAAGACCGTTCGTGGTGACTGCTAATGGTACTCATGTGTCTTCAAGTTGTACGCCCATGTTCCACATTGATATCATTCCTATAGAAATCCCTAAGTTGACCTCCTTTGTCATTTGTGTCGCGTTGGCTGTCCGTGCATGCTCGTGATGCTCCACCATGAGCCGCGTCGACGCCGTTGACCACATGACATCATCGTGACGCTACGAGCCGTCATCGTGCCCTGGCATCGAGATGAAGGATGCTTGTGATGTGTGTGGTGCTAGAACACAAGTACGACTCGTCGGACAATAGTTGTCAAGCCAAATTAGGTTTGAGTCGATGTGAGGATGATCGAGTCCTAGGTGTAGCCATGGTGCTCGATAAAAGGCCTTCTAGGTCAAACCACGGGTATTGGTGATCACCAATCACCTATGGTTGAGTAATGCGAGAATGTTGCGACCGACAAGGAAAACTAGACCAAGGGGAACCTTGGATAAAGAGTTTCTTGTCCGTGTCGACGATGTTTCTTAACCGTCTGCGGAATTGCTTAACTAGGTGTGTCGTTTCATCGACGACAGGTTCATCGAGATGCTTATCGACAACCGAGTTGACATCGCTAGCCTTAAGACTCACAAGGTGGTGTTCGGGATTCCGCTCACCCCATTGACGAGTCTGGGTCGATGTGGACCTCGATAATCCGATCTTCTCGTGATGGCAAAGCATGACCGTCACGACATGTCTCGCATCATGTTCTAGTTCCAGGAGTTCGCCGAGCTCATCTGGACAATCTTGCAAAGGACACTGCAATAGTCTCATGTAAGCAATTGAACGATGCTCGAGAAGCTTGCCGTAGAAACTACTTTACCTAAAAGTCATTTGACGTTGTCTTGGTACTCATGCTAGGTTAACAGTGCTTGTAATGACTTCTTAAGTCCAAGCCATGTTGACCCCAATTCAGTCCCAAGTGTCGTTAGGTTCCATCATGGTTCATCCTAAGTCAGGACCCTACGACAGCACTGCTCACTTAACGAGGTTTACCCCTTTATGAGTTAAGTCAAGTTCATTGGTCGACTACTGAATCGACCTTCGTCTCGTACACTCCACTCATATTCAAGCTTTCGATGCCCCCCTTAATTCTTTAGTCATCCTTACACTACCAGTCCAACACTTCCACACCATTCAGCTTTATCATCCTTGAGTGGCATAGCATCGAGTGTTGAGTGCCAAGTTGCAATGTGTGCTTACGTTGCACCTTTCAACATCTCGATACTACTATGACCACTTGACTCCATCCTTTGTTTATCCACACAACAGAGGCATATCTGTCCTTCCTAGTCAAACTCCTCATTCTTAGAGTTTACACAACCCCGTGGAGTCTATTATTAAATTACTTAATTACTTATATGCATATCATGTCGATAGGAACACGCTGATAGGTGATCGACAAGAAACTTCGCTTGGATGAGAAGGCCAAGGTGTTTCCACTGAAGTTCCATGGCAGGTTCTCTGGAGGAAGACTAAGCCCTAACAATTGACATTTATTCAAGTCGCAAACTAAGGCAAGCCCCGGTTTGCATTTAAGTCGTTTATAAAATTTTGCTTTATCACTATGATGAGTAGTATATGAATTGTGCATTACGTTTAGGATGATTGATACTCTACTTGCATGACCAAAAATCCCAGGGATTGGTTGGAACGAGTTACAGTTTGACCTGTAGTAACTGCTTTGCTAATGTATAGGGAATCCGGTAGAAGTCGAGTAGTTGGAATCTACTCACGAGAAATGTAGGACATATCTCACAGGATTGGTTAATGGCTTAATATAATAAAACTATGACCGGGCAGGGGATGGATAGGAAGCGGTGAGAATTGAGTCTCGGTCGCATAGCCCTGCCTATGTCGATTAAGGCCCGTCTGTATGCGGCCCCTTCGGACAAGCTTGAATTGTACCGGCGACATAATGGACATATGGAATCCAGTAAACTGATGTAACTCGATAACTGGGGTGTCGAGGCCCATTAACGCACCATCAATAGGGGTGGGTTGAGGACAGTAAGGTGTAAATCGGTCGGCGGACACATGAGGTGTTCCGTGCGGAGACCTTCTGTTTGCGGAGGTGAGACGGACTCGGCGTTCGGGTTTCTTGTGAAAGGTGGCCATATACGCCTAGTACTGAAGTGTTACGTAGGTACAACTATGCTCGCTGACACTTTCAAACGACGTATGTGTCATGTTGTCCGGGTGTGTCCTGATTGCAATCACCGTCCCTCGCGGTAATAGAGTACCACTTGTTCACCGCGCCGTGACGTAGTAAATACTAAAGAAGCCAGAAAATATATTGTATTGAATTATAATTGTTTTTCAACCTTGTATGACTTAGAGATAGTACAATTAAAAGTTTACAGTTTCCCCATACTTTACCTGTAATAGCACTATGTGCTTTGGGCATGTCATATCATAGGGAAAGAGTTTCTTGTTTGATTGTGGAGTCTATGATGTGCCGTGCCTGAAGAATGTCATTTGCTGCTTACATTATTATAAGGATTCACATGTAGGCGAGTCTATTTATGCTATTCCTTACCTATGCTTAGTACTTACCCCTGCATATGTCTAGTGAGACGGGTTAGTCTTGCTGAGCCTTATGCTCACGTTTGCGCTTTAACGATTTTTGCAGGTATTAGTTTTATTTCTGCTGTTCAGGTTTTACATGAGACTCGAGGTGTCGAGATAAATCTCATGTGAACCACGCCGCTGCTGAATGTTCTTCATGTTGCTAGTGAGAATCGTCCAAGGGCATGGACGTCTTCTCTCCCGCTTAGTTAGGTGAGATTATGAGTATGTATTTTTCCGCTGCGTGTGTACCCCTATCGTACACTCTTTTGTAAACTCTTCTTATTATGAAATGAAAATTTTTAATCTCTTGGTATCCTTTTCGTGTGTGCTGTTAGGTGCAGCATCGCACGGCACCACCCAATGAGATCCTCGGATGTGTGGACCCCGATCCCCACAGACATGGTATCAGAGCTTCATTGGGAATAGCACGCTCGAAAAGAGCCTATTTTCGAAAACTCCGAAGTAGTCGAGTGAGAATTAGCTATATGCCCATTAAGGACTATTACTAGTATAAGTTATAAAGGTGGTGAACTAACTTGTTATATTATTCTGTAACGATGCTCCGTCTTCAAGGTAAGAGGTAAGGTACGCCACGGAGAGCGGATCAATCTCGGTAAACTCTGCATACGAGATATGGTATGTGATATTTCCGTGGCTTGGCACGGAAAGTAAATATGAGTCTCTGAAACTTTCCATGTTTCTGAGAACATATGACACCCGGTACAACAGCGTGACACAAAATTAGTGGGAGCCCCCGTCGGGTGGTGTATAACCCAATAGTATGCATCTCTAGAACTATTCATGTTCTATGGGAGCATGCGAAACACGTATGCCCGAGCGTGTATAAGCCGGTTCGTGCGGGAGTCTTTGCTGTACAGACGTATTTACAGCCATGTACCTCGAGACATGACCTCGCTCGAGGACGACCCACACCAGAGTCGTATGCATTTACTTTTGATTATACCTTATTGTGACTGCCTGTCGTGTTTGCCCGTGCCGCCCTTGAGGTGTGAAGGTGTGAAAGCGGATTGTTTGTCTTCTGTAGGTACACTAACTCCGGTAGCGACCCGTGTAGCAAAGGTTTGCGAGTGATCGTTATTAGAACCACCTATAGACGTATCCGGATATACCGGGTTAGACTTTTCTTTGGTAAGGAACGTAGTACCGTTAGTATCACAATGGATACTTTGACCATTCCCCATGAAAGAATGGCTTCATCATCATCTTGTAAGATCCAACTACCAGTTGCTGGTAAGTTTTGGGTCAAAGTTTCGACATGGATAGTGCAATGTAAAGAAGGATGAAGATTAAGGCTTTTGTGTACGCTTGACAGAATCTAGCTCGATGATGTCAAGATGTGCTTCTAGTTAAACTTCATAGGACATCGTAGTATGCTATAGGGATGGGGGAGATCTTCAGGTCTTCGACGATTTCTCTATGGACGAGGTGGACAGAACAACACTGGGAAACTCGTCCAAATCATTAGAAACTAGCATTTCTTCACCTCTTTGATATAATGAACTAGCCTCGGCATTTCAACCATAACTCTTTGTAGAATCGTCGAATACCTTCGTGTAATACAATTCCGGAAACCTTGCGACTTGTAAAACAAGTTTGTAATAGGACTTGCTGTCAAATTGTAAGGTTATCCATCTGAAAATCAGTGGCCATATCAGCTTTAAACAACCATGATCTATCAAACAAAATTCTAAAACCCGAACCAATTGTTCCACTTCAAAAATCCGGATCCCTTCAACCTGGAGGGCTTTGGAGGCAAGTGAATACTTTTTGGAAATCTTTTGAAGTCTTCTATAAGTTTTCTATTGGCCTCCAAGGCAAAAGACGCTTTTATGGTGATGAAAATGCAGCGTTATCACAGCAGCTGCTGTTCTGAAACGACATGGACCAGCAACTGAATTTTTGCCATAACTCTTTGTAAAAAGCTCTTCTATTCTATTATAATACATTTCTGGAAAGGGGAAGAGATATTCTACAACTTTTTTATTCATTGTTATCTCATATTCAGTTTAGAACTAATTAGAAACTGGAGTTGAAGATAGTACATGTATATAGGTGCTATCTGAAACAGTCAGAAAAAAAAAATTCTGAACTTTGAACGGCCATAACTCTTAGACCAGAAATGCAACCTAATCATATTTATAAATGCCTGGAAAGCTTAAAGAGTCCTCTATCAACTTCCTATTCAACACGAAGGCTAAAACTCATATTAACAAAATCAAATTGAAGTGACGTTTAAGAGGTTCTGGCAGCCCGGAAGAGGGGACAGAATCTGAACTCTTCACCAATTGAATCATAACTTTTTGCAGACTTCACCTCTGCAGGCCTACTTTATGGGGTTGGAAAGTATAGAGAGTACTCTACTATAGAACTCCAGAGCAGAATCCATCTCTAACATACTCAAAATTTCAGATTTCTAAACTTGATCAAATCAGGACAGCGAGTGGACAGTCCTGTATACAGTTACTTTTTCTCGCATAACTCGCTGTAGAATTGTCGAAAGACTTCATAATTTTCATTTCTGGAATCTTGAGAATGTATGCAACAAGTTTTCTATGTATTATTTTTGCAAATGTTGAAGCTTGTATATCTGAAAATTGTGGACAAAATCAGCCTTAAACAAAGGAGGTGCTGTCCAAATTTTCAGAAAAACTGTCAACTTGCAAATGCCATATCTTCTCAACCAGAAGTGCTATGAGGGCAAGTAAATACTCCTTATAATGATTTGGAAGTACTTTACAAGTTCTCTATTCATCTCCAGACCAAAATCCTTTTCGGGTGAAATTTGGATAATCGCAGAGACTGTCCAGGCACACCCAAACTGGACAGCAATCTGTACACCTCAGAATTTAATCCATAACTCGCAGACCCTTGATCCAATGGTGTCACGCGAGTAACGGTTGGAAAGGTTAGTGAGTCAGATACAATTTTTGTAATTGGCTCCAGAGCTGAATCTGTCGTCTACTTTTTCCAAATCGAGTTTGAATGCAGAGTGGTCAATCTTAACTGAATTCAAATTCTGAACGCTGAAATTTTACCCAACTTCAGAAATTCATATCTTTTGAACCAGGACTGATATGAAGACAAGTAAATACATTATGGAAAGATAATTACATTTACTACAACATTGTCCATAATAATATTTCCAGATTTCCATCAGAACAGCCTGAAAACTTTAGATCGAAAGTGCTACTTTTTAAGCAGGTTCTGCTGAAAGTGCAGAAAAATTCTGCTGACTTTAAAATAGCATAACATGCAAACCAGAGATGATCTAGAGGCGAACCAATACTTTTTGGAAAGATATCGAAGTGTACTTTAACTTTGTTGTTCACCTTAATATCTGATTTTACCATTAACTGGATCAAAATCGAGTTCGCATCCAGGCTGGTCGTTTGTCACCATAGCCTGGCCAGTTTGAACCTTTTGGTTTTTGTTAGGCATTCGGTTCTCGATATCAATTCGAAGAGTGTCGTAACCTACCAAGAGTTAGGACTCAAGTATTTACCAAGTTGAATAGAGTGTTTAACTCAATTGAAACCCTTTTCCCTTGGATAGGCATACTAGTGTCTGACTTATGTGACTTGCCACATCACATCTTGTGATATTGAACGCAGGTCCCAATTACTCGAGTTGCATCTCGTCTTTCCATGAGGACTGTTTGGAGTACGCTTCGACATCCTGGATTGGAACTTTAAGGGGGAAGGCGAGCACTTAAGTAATAGTGGTGTTCAACCATGAACCTTGGTTACAACGAGTCGTGTCAACAAAAAGACGATCAAGTAAGATTACATCTTCAAGAGGATCCAACATCCACCACCAGATTGAGTTACTTAAAGAAGAAGTGTTACTTCAACTCCACTAAAGTGATCACTAAGGATATCAGTTTCTCTTGCCAGATCGAAGCGAAGGTTAATTGGAGCATCACTAGAGACATATAGTTAGTTGTTTTTCTCCTGATGAAGATACAATCAAGTTGAGTAGAACATGAACAAGCTTTCGAAAGGTCGAGGTAACGTGGTATATTTCCCACATTCCTTGTCAATCGTTCTGCTACTCATTGAGTGTCTTTCACGACCATGGTATCCAATCCTTGCAAATCATCAGACCGTACTTGAGTTTTGTGGGTGTGGTTCATTTAGTCTTGCTCAAACTATAAAAGCTACTGCACCATGCATGTGCACCATTTGCACCATACATCTGCATCATTTGCACCATACATATGCACCATTTGCACCGTACCATGTGCATATTCATTGGACCATACAACATATGCTGCATCATGAAGCATCATTACCAATGTAACACCAATGATAGACTGCATGGTAATACTAAAATTTAAAGCAAGACTGTGTACCCCATTCAAACTATTCTAAGGTGTCTAATGACTACGGTCATTTCACCATCTTCATTTGACTTCTTACATTATTGATCTCCTTTCTATTGAGTGATACATGGGCAACCGATCACTCAACCTCCCTTGCAACTAAACAAACACTTGAACTACCATCCTTGACTTGTTTAGGTTCAAGTACCTTGATTGTTGCAACTATACTGTTTGTCATCGAATGGTCATCAGTTTGATGATCAACCTTGTAAAATCCATGAAATCTCCTAACTCGCGAGGATACCGTTCGATTGTCAACCTCGTGAAACTCTTTGGGTCCATCTAAGATCTTGCATTGGTATATGGTAACCTTGATACTCCAAGAACCTTGTAGTTACCATATGATTTAGTTCTTTGTTGTGTTGAAATATATGAGGATGCTGAATCCTTAAATCCTTGTGTGCCACCGCAAAGAGTCTTCATCTTCTATTTCTTATGTTTGAAGATGTTGATAAATCAAAAAAGAAACCTTGTAGTCGCCATATTTTCAGTATTCCTGCTATTCGGCCCCCATAAGAGTGTTGAGTGCTTTGCTACTCTTATGATACAGCTAAGGGATCCTATGGTTGACTAAACATCAAACGAGGTTAATGATTGTTGTTTAACCTCGTAAACCATCTTAACTCATGTCAGGGGAAATACCACATTAGGTTGTAAGGACCTATGCAAAACCAAGGAAGCAACCAAGAGTCAATGCAAAGATAGTTTCAAATTGTCATGGTAACCCAGAGAAGCAAAGAACAAGTCTTGATGTCAGTGTAAGAGTACAATAATGAAGGGCCAGTAATAGATGTGAGAGTTTTACGACGTGACATTCTCATGTCGAGCATCCTGTCAAGATTTTCAACCTAAAGACTGGAATCACTTGAAGCAAACTTTGGAATTTCTTAAGATGCCTAGAAATAATCACTATTTTGTAGAACCCATGTCTTTAAGGGCATTGCCATTTTCCTTAGTCAATGACCCTCTTTTACGAATAATCCCCTCATCGTTTCTGTTATCCTACTTGTTAGAATCTCGGGATGAGATTCCTTTAAGGGGGAAGGACTGTAAAAGCTCTCTTTTCAGAAGAACAAAAACGCAAAAATGCGAACTTAAAAATTTTGAAAATGGACTTGGAAATCCAAACTCACATGAACCATATGAGTTAACCAATGTTCACTAAAAATAAGGACTTGTTAAAATTTCACATATAGAACATGTTTGCTAATTTATTGCAACTTAAGGAGTAAAATCTTTAATTTCCAAGCATTCACATCTTCAATGAAAAATTAAAGGAGAAAAGAAAACAAAATAGAGAGAAAGAAAAAGGAATTATTCCAACCCTAAAATGGGACATTCACAAAAATTCAAATCTACGACTGTAAATTTTTCCATGACCTTCTAATATTCCAAATAGACTCTCGGAAAAGTTTCAAAATTTTTGAAGCACGTTTTCCATTTATTGGACACGTACTGAGAGTTTAATCAGGGTCGACTTCAAATTTAAACTTTGTACTTAATCTTGTCCAAATCAACTTCAATTTTTTCCTGAGGTCCCTTATTGTTCAAAAAGGGTAACTTCAAAGTTTCAGGATTTTTGAACCTAATCTACCATTTATTTCATTGAATCAAGTATCACCGCTTGAATTCAAATTCAAACCTGAGTTCGAAATTCAATTTGCTCAGTTTTGAAATCTGGTTGCACCATAAAATTATTCACATTTTATTTAGTCATTGGGCCAAAGTTGACTATTTTTGAAGCATGTTTGCTAGGATTAATTGAAATTAGAAAGAGGAAGGAGGGAGGTGGGTCCCACAGGTGGTGCCCACATGTCTGGTCGGCACCTCCTTTCTTTTCCCTCCCCTGGCTCCACGCAGACGGGCTACATGTGCCACCACGACGTCTCACCGGTCCTTATCCCCAGCGCCGTGCCTTCTCCCGGTCCTATCCACGGCACTTCGCCACCGCCCACGCCACCGCTTGCTCCTCGTCGGCGCTCCACCTCCCGGCCTACGCGCGCCCCACTCCCGCTCGCCAACGCCAGCCACCAGCGCACGTCTTCCTGCCGGCCCGTGCGTGTCGCGCCGCTCCTCCCATCGGCCCGCGCGCCTCTCCCTCCGACCCCTGTGCCATGGCGCCGGCACACCGCCCCATGGCGACTGCACCGCCCCACGACGGCCGCCGGCTTGCCCCGCGCGCCCTGGCCGCCGCTCACATCTCCTCGCCTCCCAGCTCCGGTGCACGGCGCCTGCTCCCTCGCCGCAACCCTGCTGCGTGCCACTCGCCGCCGGCCGCCTCTGCTCCATGGCACGCCCCCCGTTTCCATGGCCGCGCCCCGCTGGTGCACCACGGCTGAGCTCACGCCGGCTCTACTCGCGCGCGCCTAGCTGCCCTGCATCTACCGCGCTGCAGCCGCACCCGCACCAGGCTAGCAGCGGCGATGGCCGCCCACATCTTGCCTAAGCTAACTGTAGTGCCTGCTGCCAGCGCCCTCGCCGTGCTGAGCACGCCCGGCCGCCGAGCTCCAACCGCGTCCTGCCCGCTGCTACTTGCCGATCTCTGCTTGCGCAATCTCTCCGCCCTAACGCTATTGCTCCTCACCCCGCCCGCGAGCTCTGAACGCTGTAGCGCTGCACCCATGCCGGCCACGCGCCATGGCCGTGTTGCCGTCCGTCCCTGCTCTTCCTCCCTCCGGCTACAGCGCACTCGCGCCCTGACTCACGCTTGTGTTGCGCCACGCCACAGTCGTGCGCCGAGCCATGTCCAAGCAGTGCTGGGAGTGATGGATGTGGTTCGCAAGATGCAGGAACACGTGAAAGACACAACGGCAACGACATTTAGGTCGAGGTTAGCTCTGATTTGTACAAGATTGGCTGAGACAATGTTGCAGCCAAGTTGTTCGATGAAATGTTCACGAGGAAAGAACCAACTTTGTTGATGTTTAGAACTGGTCTGTGATGCAGGGGTAGGATGATGTTGCGACCGACAAGCCTAAGTGCCAAGATATTCTTTGAATGGTGATGAAGCGACGGAAATCAAGTACAACCCCAATATGTTCGGCGAAATGCCTACAAAGTGAGCCTTGCCCTGAAATGTCTTCCTTGACGTCATCGAAGTCCGTTCATGGTGACCGCTAATGTTACTCATGTGTCGAGAAGTTGTACGCCGATGTTCCGCATTGATATCATTCCTATAGAAATCCCTAAGTTGACCTCCTTTGTCATTTGTGTCGCATTGGCTGTCCGTGCGTGCTTGTGATGCTCCACCATGAGCCGCGTCGACGTCGTTGACCAAATGACATCATCATGACGCTCCGAGCCGTCATCGTGCCCTCGCATCGAGATGAAGGATGCTTGTGATGTGTGTGGTGCTGGAACACAAGCACGACTCGTCGGACAATAGTTGTCAAGCCAAATTAGGTTTTAGTCGATGTGAGGGTGATCGAGTCCTAGGTGTAGCCAAGGTGCTCGACAAAAGGCCTTCTAGGTCAAACCACGGGTATTGGTGATCACGGATCACCTATGGTTGAGTAATGCGAGAACGTTGCGACCGATAAGGAAAACTAGACCAAGGGGAACCTTGGATAAAGAGTTTCTTGTCCGTGTCGACGATGTTTCTTAACCGTCCGCGGAATTTCTTAACTAGGTGTGATGTTTCATTGACGACAGGTTCGTCGAGTCGCTTATCAACAACCGAGTCGACATCAGTACCCTTAAGACTCACAAGGTGGTGTTCGGGATTCCGCCCACCCCATTGATGAGTCTGGGTCGATGTTGACCTCGCTAATCCGATCTTCTCGTGATGGCAAAGCATGACCATCACGACAAGGTCTTGCATCATGTTCGAGTTCCAGGAGTTCACCGAGCTCATCTGGACAATCTTGCAAAGGACACTGCAATAGTGTCATGTAAGCACTTGAACGATACTCGAGAAGTTTGCCGTAGAAACTACATTACCTAAAAGTCATTTGACGTTGTCTTGGTACTCATGCTAGGTTAACATTGCTTGTAATGACTTCTTAAGTCCAAGCCATGTTGACCCCAATTCAGTACCAAGTGTCGTTAGGTTCCATCATGGTTCATCCTAAGTCAGGACCGTACGACAACACTACTCACTTAACTAGGTTTACTCCTTTATGAGTTAAGTCAAGTTCATTGGTCGACTGCTGAATCGCGACCTTCGTCTTGTACACTCCACTCATACTCAAGCTTTCGATGTCCCCCTTAATTCTTTAGTCATCCTTACACTACCAGTCCAACACTTCCACACCATTCAACTTTATCATCCTTGAGTGGCATAGCATCGAGTGTTGAGTGCCAAGTTGCAATGTGTGCTTACGTTGCACCTTTCAACATCTCGATACTACTATGACCACCTTACTCCATCCTTTGTTTATCAACACAACAGAGGCATATCTGTCCTTCCTATTCAAACTCATCATTCTTAGAGTTTACACAACCCCGTGGAGTCTATTATTAAATTACTTAATTACTTATATGCATATCATGTCGATAGGAACGCGCTCATAGGTGATCGACAAGAAACTTTGCTTGGAGGAGAAGGCCAAGGTGTTTCCACTGAAGTTCCATGGCAGGTTCTCCGGAGGAAGACTAAGCCCTAACAATTGACATTTATTCGAGTTGCAAACTAAGGCAAGCCCTGGTTTGCATTTAAGTCATTTATAAAATTTTGCTTTATCACTATGATGAGTAGTATATGAATTGTGCATTACATTTAGGATGATTGATACTCCACTTGCATGACCAAAAATCCCAGAGATTGGTTGCAACGAGTGACAGTTTGACCTGTAGTAACTGCTTTGCTAATGTATAGGGAATCCGGTAGATGTCGAGTAGTTGGAATCTAATCGCGAGAAATGTAGGACATATCTCACGGGAATGGTTAATGGCTTAATATAATAAAACTGAGACTGGGCAGGGGATGGATAGGAAGCGGCGAGAATTGAGTCTCGATCGCATATCCCTGCCTGTGTCGATTAAGGCCCGTCTGTATGCGGCCCATTCGGACAAGCTTGAATTGTACCGGCGACATAATGGACATATGGAATCCAGTAAACGGATGTAACTCGATAACTAGGGTGTCGAGGCCCATTAACTCACCATCGATAGGGGTGGGTTGAGGACAGTAAGGTGTAAATCGGTCGGCGGACACATGAGGTGTTCCGTGCGGAGACCTTCTGTTTGTGGAGGTGAGACGGGCTTGGCGTTCGGGTTTCTTGCGAAAGGTGGCCATATGCACCTAGTACTGAAGTGTTACGTAGGTATTGGTGTGCTCGCCGACACTTCCGAACGACGTATTTTTTGTGTTGTCCGGGTGTGTCCTGATTGCAATCACCGTCCCTCGCGGTAATAGAGTACCATTTGTTCACTGCGCCGTGACGTAGTAAATACTAAAGAAGCCAGGAAAATATATTGTATTGAATTCTAATTGTTTTGCAACCTTGTATGGCTTTGAGATAGTACAATTAAAAGTTTAAAGTTTCCCCATACTTTACCTGTAATAGCACTATGTGCTTTGGGCATGTTATATCATCGGCAAGCGTTTCTTGTTTGATTGTGGAGTCTATGATGTGAAATGCCTGAAGAATGTCATTTGCACTTAAAACATGATTATAAGGATTCACTTGTAGGCAAGTCTATTTATGCTATTCCTTACCTATGCTTAGTACTTACCCCTGCATATGTCTAGTGAGACGGGTTATTCTTGCTAAGCCTTATGCTCACGTTTGCGCTTTAACGATTTTTGCAGGTATTATTTTTATTTCTGCTGTTCAGGTTGTACATGAGACTCGAGGTGTCAAGATAAATCTCATGTGAACCATGCCACTGTTGAATGTTCTTCATGTTGCTAGTGAGAATAATCCTAGGGCATGGACGTCTTCTCTCCTGCTTAGTTAGGTGAGATTATGAGTATGTATTTTTCCGCTGCGTGTGTACCCCTTTCGTACACTCTTTTGTAAACTCTTATTATTATGAAATGAAAATTTTATATCTGTTGGTATCCTTTTCATGTGTGTTGTTAGGTGTCGCATCGCACGGCACCACCCAATGAGATCCTCAGATGTGTGGACCCCGGTCCCCACACCTTCCAAACTTTCGCTTGCCTTTCCTCTCTTGCCTCGCTGTGCCGTGATGGAGTTGGGTCTCCGTCAGAGCTGACTGAAGTCCGATGATGATTTGAAGAAGGTCCGGGCCCTCATGGGATGGTCCCCTGACTTCTTCAACCATTTGGTCCGCGCCGGCAAGCTTCCGTTCGAGAAGGAACACACCGGCGACATGGTGTACTTCTCTGCGTACGCCATGGTGGGACTGATCCCACCTTTCTCCTCCTTCTTCTTGATGCTGCTAGACTTATATGGTCTGCAGCTTTACCACCTTGGCCCCCACTCCATTCTGCTAGTGTCCGTATTTGTCCACTTCTGCGAGATGTGGTTGGGCATTCCCCCCTGCATTGAGCTCTTCCGCACCTTCTTCACTATCCAAACCACAGGTCGGAGCGATGAGTACCTTGGCTTCTACTATTTTTTGAAGCGCAAGAAATGTTCGTACAAGTGCTTGCGGTCGTTCCCTTCTGGGAAGTGGGACGACTGGAAGAAGGATTGGATTGTAATTAGGGTGGAGGAGCATGAGAAGCTGGAGCTGCCAGAAGGCCTCCCCAACATCGACACTGCAGTTTGGAGTGAAGCTCCGGTGCTATGGGATACCTTCGATCCAGCTCTGACCAGGATCCACCTGTGTGTGGAAGGAGGGGTGACTCCCCAGGCGGTGTTTTGAAACATCCTGACCAACAGGTGGGCTCCGTTGAAGAGGAGGGAGAAGTTTGCTTGGGCCCTCAACAGTATGCTAGATGACGACCGGATCGAGACCGGTTTGAAGTCCAACATGAAGGGTTCAACTTTGGAGTTTCACCTGAAGAAATTCTAGCACGGCATCGACGTTGAGGGCGACGACTTGGCTTCGCCGCCAGCTTTCCTCCCACTGAACATGGAGGCAGCATTCAGTAGGGAGCTCCGGCGGATGATGCCGGTGCTTGATGACCTTGGTGTCGTTGATACGCACTCGACCACTGGGTTGGCGATCTCCGAAGCTCTGGAAGGTGGCCCCGTTCCCGCCCCTAAGCCATGAACCAATGTCGTCGGCAAGGGCAAGGAATTGGCCGAGCCCTCGAGCCGTAAGAGGAAGCATGCCGACAGAAGGGCCAGGCATACTTCTTCCATGGCGTCTCCTTCTCCCTGGAGGGGGAGGTCTACCATGGTGGCATCTACTCCAGTAGAGGCTTCTTCTCAGGCTACTAGCTCCAGCCAAGTGACTCCGGTACCAGGGCTAGCTGAGGGCTCTGGGCCGGAGGTCCTTCCCGATCGAGGGGGGCCTCGACCAGAGCAACGCCGACAGCTGCAGCAAGCTCCGGGGGGCCCTCCGGGACTACCACGCAAGTGCCGGCTGGGGCAAGGACGGAGCATACGGAGAAGAGGTTCTGCGGTAACTGGTGCGGAAGCCTTCCGATGTAATTTTTGATTTTTTACCTCAGTCAGTTGTTTTATTGTTAACTGTATTTTGAGTCTCTACGTCCTTCATCCACAGTGTGCCCAAGAAAAGGTCTGAAGCTCTGGTCCCTGCAGCAGTGGTCGAGGCTGTGCAGGCTAAAGCTCCGGCTCCGATTCCAGCACCGCCCCAAGTGGTGGCTGAGGCTACGGCAGCCCCAGCACCGGCTGTCGTTGTTTTGGATGACTCATCCCCAAAAGCTCACGTGGTAGTGCCGGACCACGGGACTGAAGATGTACCAACAGCGCCAGCCTCGGAGGTTGAAGCTCCGGGCTTGGATGCTGTGATGTTGGATGCTCTGGCCGCAGAGCCGGAGGAAGCTGTGATTCTGGCCCTAGAGACGGATGATGTTGAAGCCCTGGTAGTCGAGCTGGTTGTTGTTGAGCTCCCAGCGGTAGAGCCGGGAGTTGATGAAGCTCCAGCATTTGAGCTGGTTGCTGAGGAAGCTCTGGCAGCAGAGTCGGTTGCAGCAGAAGTTCCAACTATGGAGCCGGCCGTTGAAGAGGTTACAGCGTTCGAGCCAGTTGCTGTGGAGGTGTCAGCGCCTGAGCCTTTGGTGGTCGAAGCGCAAGCGCCGGAGCCTATGATGGTCGAAGCGCCAGCACCTAAGCCAGCGGCGGAGGAGGCGCCTGCGCCGGGGCCAGAAGTAGCTTCTGCTTCGACCGAACCTTCAACACCCTCTACAGAAGTGGTGATCCCGGAGGTGCCCACTGCTGAGCCAAAGTGCTGGCCCCCTACCGGAGGGGCCAGTTGTTGATGACCTAGCGGCTGGGCCTTCGAAACCAATTCTGGAGGTTGGAACTTCGGCTGCAGATACTTCCTCGACGACGGCCGAGGCTATCCTGGAGGACGGCCCTAGTGCTGTGGAAGCTCAAGGGACCGTTCTCGTAGAGTGGGACCCAATTTTTGTTGCTGAAGATCCGCAGGAGCCAGCGGAGAGGACCCTAGCAGGTCTGGACCCGATCCCTCTATCGTTGTCTATTGACAACGCCTGCCCCAGTCATCACCAAGTCCAGTTGGCCTTCTACCACGACGTAAGGCCCTCGAGGAGGAGCGCCAAACCCTTAGGAGGTGGCGCAACTGACTCTATTTCGAGACCAAGCTAGCACAGTCGAGGCTGGCTGACGACAAGGAGTGGGTGCAAAGGGAGAAGGTACGCCTGGAGTACTGGGGAAAGTTGTTGGATGAGAGGGAAACCATGACGCGGACCCTCTACAACCAGTCCCTGGCCATCTATAAGTAGGCCAAGGCTACAAATAGCGCGGCGGATGATTGCCAGGAAAGGCTCACCGCCACCCACGATAGTCTCGTCAAGCGCCGGCAGGCTCTTAAAGCGCAGGAAAGACGGCTCGAAGATGAAGAGCAGAAATTCCTGAATCTTCGAGACGACCTCATGAAGAGGGAGGAGGAGCTTGTCCAAAAGACAGCTCTGGCAGACAAGAGCCTCGAAGAACGCATCGAGAAATTGGATGAGCGTTCCAAGGAGGAGGAGAAGAAGGTCTGGGAGCGAGGGCAAGAACTCTACAAGCAAGAGAATGCCATCGTCGCCCGAGAGAAGAAGGTGCAGGGCCGAGAGAAAGATCTGGTCAACCGCCGGAATGAGATCCACCTCCGGGAGGAAGAGCTCAGCAAGCTCGAAAGGCAGGTTGCCGAAACGATCCAACAGAATGCCAAAGAGGTGGAGCGTCTTGCTCGGGAGAGCTCGGAGCTAACGGCGGCCAAAAGACCCTTGGCGGAGATGCGTGGTGCAAGGGGTTCGGAGTCCCAAAAAGTTTGGGACTTCCTGGGCAAGGCCAACGACGTGCTGACTCCAATGGGCTTCAGTCCTGTGCATCCGGATGATCCGGAGCCGGAGCTGGACCAGGCGTTGGAGGCGCTGAGTTCAGCGGCAACGAGCTCTCCATGGTGGGCGATGTCATCTCAAACCAATTGGATATGGGGGGTCAGTACCTGGCGAAGAACATCGCAGAGTTTGTGCTAACGTGCTACACCAGCCGGGACCCTCAATTCCCTCTGGACCCAGTGCTTGAAGGCCTCATCAAAGGAGAGTGTGAAGCCGCCTGAGCCAGCATGTCGGAGGTGGCCCAGAAGGTCGCCCAGTTCTTCCATAGGGTCTAGGACCGTCTCTCTGTAGCTCCCGCTTGTATTCTCTCTTCTTCTTCTCCAATTTTGTAATCTCTTGACTACAGATGAATGAAATCCAAATTTTTGTGAATTTGAATTTCATTTTTTGTCTTCAACACCTTTGTCTCGTTTGGCCCCTGGTAGATGTACACAATTTGATTGTGAACATGTACCAAGAGGATGTAACAGTTGATGAAGACTTGCGTGATTCAAACTTTTAGAATGTAGGTCCGAAGTCTTTGATAGTGTAGGCTCCCTGAGGTTGTCATAGCTTAGCGGCTCTGGCATTGACCATCGCTGGAGCTTAGTAGCTCTGGAGCATCGATGGTTCGTCCTCTAGGGTGTCGGAGCTTTGGCAGCTCCGGCAGTGACCTCCGTCAACACGTGTTGTGTCAACGTTAGACTCCACTTTAGAGTCTTTCCACCATCTTCACGTTGATGACTTGCCCCCTTTCTTTACCGGAGCTGAGTAGCTCCGGAGATGCTCAATGTTAATGTTTGAACATAGAGCGCAAGATGCCTGGAGGATGTCGGGGTTTTTTATTTTTCCTGCACACTAAAGTCAAGAAAAACAGTAAAATTCGTTTCCTATCTATAACTTCATTGCGGCTTACTGTTCCTGAGAAGGTTTTAGGTCGAACACAATCCTAAGTACAATCAAAGGCACCATCTTGCTTCCTTCACGTCCGATTGTTTCTGGAATCGCCTTACTTCGGCCTGCTGGGGTGCAGGTAGAGTGGCGTACTTAGGGTGCATGACCAGGCTAAGTCAATAGCACACTCTGGCCCTAGATTGGCTTGGTGGCATTCAGACAAGTAGGCCATCAACAATATTTGAAACCGAAAGGATAGATAATACAACTCGAATTGTACATGAACTGGTCGAGCTAAAGTTTCTTAAGACCTATACAACTTTGTTATAGACAAGAAGGAGAAAAATAAAAAATATTTCACCTGTACAAAGTAAATGCACGTGGAGTCTGTTTTCACACAATGATGTCTTTCATTATAAGTCCGAGGTACAGGGGAAACAAATACACTCTTAGGTTACGGAACCAGGCTAAGTGTGTTTCGTTTCTCATTTGAGCCAAGGTAGCTAGCTACACTTTTAGTTCTGAGACTGTGACAAGTGTTGCATGGACGTTGCAGACCTAGCAGGCTAGGTCCGGCTGCCCTCCCAGAGGAGCTAACCCAACTTTGTACAATGACTCTATAACATACATCACATGTAATTACAGACTCACGTTCGTGATACTAAGCGTAGAACTTACGGAGGTGCTCAATGTTCCAAGGATTTGGGAGAGGTGTCCCATCCTCAGTTGCCAAGCGAACGCATACGGGACGGGATACTTTGATCACTCGGAAGGGTCACTCGAGATCACTTGGCCATTGCTTGCCGGATGGGCTACGGAGGCGTAGATGGCTTGGATGCCGAGGTCTTCGCAGTATACTTGGAAAGCAGAGCTTGTGAATTGGGTCCCATTATCTGTTATGATTTTGTTTAGGACTCCAAATCTGCATACAATGGACTACAAGAAATTGATAGTTGATTGCTTGTTTATTGTCACAACTGGAGTTGCTTCCGGCCATTTGGTGAACTTGTTGATGGCAACATACAGGAACATGTAACCTCCAACAGCTCTTGGGAAAGGTCCCAAGATGTCCATCCCCCACACAGCGAAGGGCCATGTAGGAGGTATCATTTGTAGAGGCTAAGCCAGTGTGAGAATTTGCTTTGCATGAAACTGACATGCTTTGCATTTCTTCACCAGCTCAGTTGCATCCTGGAGCGCTGTAGGCCAATAGAAGCCATACCGAAAGGCTTTACCGACCAGCGTGTGGGAAGACGCGTGGTTCCCACACTCGCCTCCATGGATTTCTGCGAGGAGCTCGCAGCCTTCTTCCCTTGTGATGCACCGGATTAGGACGCCGTTGTCACCACGCCGGTAGAGATCCCCTTCTACTAGCATGTATCTTTTAGCCAATCTGACTATCCGGTCAGCGGATACATCATCGTCAGGAAGGATATTGTCTTTCAAGTAGCTCCAGATCTACGAGATCCATGCATCGGAGCTTGCTTGAGCGTTTGAGTCTTGTGTGCTGGGTTGCTCGGAGCTTCCGGCAGCACCTACGACCCTTGATGGCTGCCATGGTAACAGGGTCATCGGGACCGCCAGCTTCGGGATGCTGGTCTCGCCCCCTTCGCTCAGTTCGGCAGGCTAAGCTTTGGGTTTTGACAACCTCCGAACGAAGGTTCCGTCATGAGCTGGAGCTTTGGTTGACACTTTCGTCGATAGTTCGTCAGCTTCAGCGTTATGGACACGATGGACATGTTGGAGATCCAGGACTTCGAAGGCCTTCTGAAGCCTCTGGTCTTCAAGGAGATACGCAGCTAGTTGAGGATTGTTACAGGAGCATTCACCCTTCACCTGTTTAATGATGAGCTGCGAATCTCCCTTGACCAACAACTGCTTGACACCGTATGATAATGCCACCTTTAATCCATAAATGAGTGGTTCATACTCTGCCATGTTGTTGGTCGCCTTGAAGTCTAGGTGGACCATGTATTTTACCTTCTCTTGGTTGGAGCGAGTAGAAGGACTCCAGCTCCGGCCTCCTGCTTTTGCATGGAACCATCAAAGTAAAGGGTCCAGTGAGGTTCGGTGAAGACCGGAGCCTTGAGTTCCTACTTCCGCTCACTAGGGCCCCCAGAGTTTGATGGAGAGGGGGTCCATTCCACCACGAAATCTACCAATGCTTGACTCTTGATCGCTTGCCTTGGGACGAATTCAAGATCGAATTCTACCAATTCCGCTGCCCACTTTGCAATGTTTCCAGTAAAGTTGGGATTATGCAAGATCGCACATAGTGGGTAAGAGGTCACCACTGAGATCTTGTGAGCTTGGAAGTAATGGCGAAGCTTCCTGGAGGCGATGAGAACTGCGTAAAGCAGCTTGTGCACCTCTAAGTATCGAGTCTTGGCATCATGTAGTACTTCGCTGATGAAGTACACTGGTTGTTGGACTGTCCAGACCCTCCCGGAGGGGCCCAGAGCATCCTCCACATCGCCCCGGACCCTCCCAAAGGGGTCCGAATCTGCATCGGGGACTTCTGGGTCCCTGCTAGAGGAGCCCGGAGTTTCTACTGGAGTGACCCGGACTCTCCTGGAGGGGTCCAAGTCTTCTCGGATAACTCACTGTTGATCCAAGTCTGGGGGCTGGGACCCAGACTCACCTTCAGGGACCTCCGGACCCTCCCGGAGGGGTCTGGATTCCTGAGGCTGAGATGGTTCTGGTCTCTCCGCGACCAGGACCATGTTGACAACCACGTCGGTTGCTGAAATGTAAAGCAGTAAGGGCTCATCAGGGTTCAGAGCTACCAAGGTTGGTAGGGTGGTGAGGAGCTGCTTTAGCTCTTGGAATGCCTTTTCTGCTTCTTCAGACCATTGAAATGGTCTGGACTTCCTCAATAGCTTGAAGAAGGGTAGCGCCCGTTCCACCAGTCTTGAGATGAACCGGCTGAGGGCGGCTAGACATCCAGTTAGTTTTTGGACATCTTTGATGCAGGCTGGTGTCCGCGTCTCCTCTATGGCTTTAATCTTCGCTAAATTTGCCTCTATGCCCCGGTGGTTTACCAGGAAACCGAGAAGCTTTCTAGAGCTAACCGCGAAGACGCACTTGTCTGGGTCCAGCTTCGTGCGGGTGACCCGCAGCTTGTCGAAGATAGCTTTTAAGGTGTCAAGGATTGACTCCTTGTCCTTGATCTTGACGACGATGTCATCATCATACACTTCCACTACGTCTCTGATGAGCTCTCCAAAGGTTTTGTACATAGCTCGTACAAATGTTGAAGCTGCATTCTTGAGACCAAATGGCATGGCAGTATAAAAGTACAATCCATCTATTGTGATAAAAGAAGTATGTTCTTGATCTTCCCTAGACATTCTGATTTGATGGTACCCAGAATATGCGTCTAGGAAACACAGTAATTCACACCCAGAGGTGGAATCCACTATCTGATCTATTCTAGGTAGTGGGAATGGATCTTTTGGGCATGCCTTATTTAGTGTTGTGTAGTCAATACACATCCGAAGCTTCCCGCCGGCCTTGGGTACAATGACTGGGTTTGCCAGCCATTTTGGATGGAAGACTTCTCGGATGAATCTAGATTCGAGCAACTTCTTCACTTGTCGTATGAAGTTCTGTCGCTCTACGGATTGCTTTCGAGGCTTCTGATGTACGGGCCGAGCGTCGGGATAGATCTTCAGATTATGCCCGATCACTTCCCTAGGGATCCCAGGCATTTGTGATGGTTGCCAGGCAAACACGTTGACGTTAGCCTGGAGGAAAGTGATGAGCACGAGTTCCTATTTGGCATTCAAACCTCCCGATATACGGGTGGTCTGAGCGGCATTGGAACCGATTTGGACGACTTTAACAGGGATGTCGGTGTCGCCACTTGGTTGCACGCGAGGTGCAGAGGTTGAGCCTCGTTGACAAATGCTCGGGGGTTTTGGAGCTTGCTCCTGCCTGGATTCTTCCTCCTGCGCTGTAGCAAGTGCATGAAGTTCCTCAAGAGCAATTACTCTGGCAGTACGGTCTCCGCGGATTTGGAGAACACCAGATGGTGTCAGCATCTTCAACACTAGGTATCCATAATGAGTAGCAGCCATGAATTTGTACAAGGCGGGCCTGCCCAAAATGGCGTTGAAGATCAAGTTGATCTGAGCGACGTCAAAGATCAACTTCTCAGTGCGATAATTCTCCCGAGTCCCGAAGGTCACGGGGAGAGTAATGGCACCGGGTGGTGTTATGGCCCCCGGACATACTCTGGAGAAAGGTCGGGAGGGGCGAAGGTCCGAAGGTCGGAGCTGAAGCTTGACGAAAGCTTCGAAGCTTATGAGGTTCAGCCCCGAACCTCGGTCCACCATTACATGGTGGAGTTGAATGTTATTGATGGTAGGTCATACCATCAAAGGTAGCTGACCAGCTCCGATCATGTTCCGAGGGTAGTCTAAAGTATCAAAAACGATGGGTGTGTCCATCCACTATCGATGAGGCTCCGCCCTGGCTGTAGGAGCTACTGAGGCCATGTCCCGCCGCATAGTCTTGAGGACACGGCAGGAGCTGATGTCCCACGAACCACCATAAATGGTGTTCATGGTCTTCCGACGCTAATTGTCGGAGACGTCGGAGTCGTCATCGACGGAGGTGTAGACAGCCTTCAGGACCTTTTGGGGTCCTGGAAGCCCAACTCCTCTTCAGTCGGAGCTTCATCGACTTTCTGTTTTCCTTCCCTCCGACGGAAAGGAACTTCTTCTCGGCGCCTGTGGTAGCGCTCGGAAAGGTTTTGGACCTCCCAGCATTCCTCCAAGTTGTGGTCGTTCGACTTGTGGATAGGACACCATATTTTGGAGTTGCCACCGTCTTCAGAGGACGATCGAGGTCATTTCTCGGGGCATGGCCCCCTGCCACCCGGAGCTGCTGCAGCTACAGTAGTGGATGTGCCAGCCGACGACTTCTTCTTGCTGTTGGGCTTTTTCTTCTTTTTGCCACTCCCGGAGGTGGTGGCTTTGCCTTTGGAGGATTTTTTGCCATCCTCCGGAGGTGGTTTGGAGTGCATTTCATGGCCCTCTGCAGCTTTGGCACATTTGTCTACCAAGCTGAAGAGCTCCGTGACGCTGGTGATCTCCTTGACCGCTAGCTTCTCCAGCATCTTCTTACCCCGTATGTCCTGTCTAAATGCCAAAATAATAGAAGCGCTAGAGATAGAAGGAATGGTGTTTCATACTTCGGGGAACCTCTGGATAAATGAGCGCAGGGATTCCCCCCCCCTTATGCACAACTGCAAAAAGGTCCAGTTCGGTGCCTGGTCGGGTGTATGAACTCCCGAAATTGGCAGTGAACTGTTGGCACAATTCCTCCCAACTATTGATAGAGTTGTGAAGAAGCCTCCATGTACCAGGACCTGGTGGTCCCAGTCAAAGCCACTGGGAAGTAGTTGGCCATTACGGCCTCGTTACTCCGGCCGCAAGGATTGCGGTGGTGTAAATTTGGAGAAACTCGGCGGGGTTAACTGTCCCGTCAAATTTCTTGGGCAGGTGAGGCTGGAACTTTTGTGGCCATCTGACCATGCATAGGTGCATGGCCAGTGCAGAACAGTCTCCTCCTAATCCCTTGGGAGCAGGGCTATCTCGAGCCTCTTGCCTTTCGCGAGCACGCTCGATATGGACACAACCGTCCTGTTGACGGTAATGGCGATCAAGCTCCGCCCGGAGGTCATGAGTTGACATCCTGGTTACCGTATGAGTACGTCGCGCCCCGAAGGGTAGCGACGTAACTTGCCATGATGCAGCATGCCTCCTATTCTGGGAAGCATGCCGACCTAGTCTGCCAGACACGATCCGGTGCTACGATGGGGCCTGCCCTGAAGGAGGAGGACCTTGGTTGTTGATGCGGTCAGCTGCTGCTGCAACCAAATTTTCCACATCAGCTCTCCACTACTCCATTGCACCCTGGGATGCACCTGGAGGTGGTGGACGTTGGAGGAGAGCACGCGCTGCATGAAGCGCGTGTTTAGGGTTGTTGTTATTTGCCGATGCAGTGACCGACGCCGATGCACCGTCACGTTGCTCAGCTTGACGTGCTGGTGCAGGCGGTGGTGGTGGAGGCATGACTCCTCCTGTAGCCACAGCATCTGCTGGTTGATGCATGTTGGAGGGATTGCCTCCAGCGGGTTGAACGGCAGGATTGCCGTTGGATGATCCAGCAGCTGCGTTCACCATTCTCGAAATCTCGGGTGCCCCCTACCTGGTGCGCCAACTGTCGGTGTTTGGATCCGCTAGATCTCCCGACACTACCTTTGGTAGATCGAGGAGTTTTAGTTCAGTAATGGGTGCGCAGAGATTCAAGAAGGTGAAAGACACGTGTACACAGAGATTTACGTGGTTCGGGCCGCCTGAGCGTAATACCCCACTCCACGGGGTGTGTTGGTGATGTATTAAGCTTGTGAGTCTAGAAGAAGCTCCAGAAGAAGACGCTCTTCTAGCTCAGGTTGTTCAGTAGTGGTCTCGAACCGTCCCTTGTGTATCATCGACCAGTCCTTTTATAGTACAAGGACTGGTCGTTACTACGTTAGCCTGGCCCGACAGGTGGCCCCAGCGGTTACACTTGCTTGATACACAATAAATGGGGTTAATTACCCTTAGTAGCCTGGTAACGGGCCTTAATAGTGCCGTTACTAGTATTAAGGGCCATACGATCGTGTGTCATTAATATGGTATTAATGACACTTAATCGGGTCTTGAAGTCTTTGATTGCTCCTTGATGGTCCAGAGCCGTTGGGGGTCCACCAGCCTGATCGTTGAAGTTGAAGGTCCGGCAGTCGCCACGTGGCAGCACAGGAGCTTATCGTTGTGGATGAGTAGGTCCGGTGCTACTGGACATGTGTCAGTACCAGAGCTTCCCTCTGTTTGGGGTTAGGTCCGGGGTGCCATATTGCTATACCGACCGGAGATTCCCATGTGTGGGTGATAGCTCTGGTCTTATGATACACGTAGCAGCCCTGGGACTAACCATGTCGGGGAAGCGGGTCTAGTTACGCCTGACATGTGGGGCCTTCGTAGGTCTTCAAATCTGTTAGATGGAGTTTCCTTGTGATCTTTGCATTCCCAAGGGGTATCCGGAACGGAAGGTACCGAGGGTCCCAATTCTCCTTAGCAATCTCGAGTCCATCCACCTTGGTGAACTCGTCCCGACTGAGCGAAGAGGTAATTACTGCCGCGTCTTGAGCATTTCGATGAATAGCCTGCTCTTGGCTTTGTGTGAGCTCTTCGTCGTCATCCGGGATATCTATCCCTGTGCACACAATATGCCATAAACTTGGATTTAGGGAAATTAGATGCATTTTCATATTTTTCCTCCACATTGAGTAATCACTTCCATCGAAATGTGGGGCTTTTCCAAGTGGGATAGACTAGTAATGATTATTGTTGGAATTCAGACGATCATAGTTAAAAGGATATCGGGAGTAGTCGGTGTGACTACTCCCCTTCTTCTTTTCTTCAATCTTCAGTTTCCCTTTGGAAAGTGTCTTCTTTCTTAGGAGCGCCTTTAGTTCTAGCATCTCCTCATTGTCATCCTCGAAGTCTTGAATGGCTTCGAGGAGCTTCTCCACCTTTAGGTTCTTGTCATCATCAACCTTTTCTTGGTTGTTGCTCTTATGGATGTCCTTCATGTCCGACATGATCTTCTTCGAGCGATTAGTCTCTTTCTTGAAGAACCGGCTCTGATACCAATTGAATGTGGCCTAGAGAGGGGTGAATAGGCCTTTTTGAAATTTGTCAGAACCTACAACACATAACAACTAGTTCAAAACTAGAGATATCGAACTAGTCCGGTAAAGTGCGGACTAGTCCAGTGTGTAAGGACTAGGTTGATCAAGTTCAGTTTATTATGTTTGATTCTAGGGTGTAGCATCGGAAATATACTTGTAATTTATGTGTTGCAAGATTATGTACTAGGGTATATCACAAGTCAATCTTAAATTTGATATTTCAACGTAATGTGAGCAATATTAATTGAAACCCTAGATTGATATAATGTAGAGAACGATGAACACAAAACAAGAACACAAGAGATTTATCTCGTGGTTCCGTTCCCACAGAGGCAACCTACATCCACATTGAGGAGTCCACGAAAGGACCGGGTCTTCTCCAACCCTACCCTCGTCGGATCGCCACGAAGGTCAATCCTCTTCCACTTATCACAGAGGGGTGAATAACCAAATTCAAAGGGGCCTTCTCACACGTTGAGGGCTCCCTTAGATTACAACACGAAATACCACCAAGAACACACTCAAAAGATTACAATGAAATCATAGGAGTGTGTTAGAGAATCAAACCAAGAGATCAATGAGTGTTGAATGTGTCTCTCCAATGATATAGAGTGTATCCTCAAAGGATTGATCTTTGTTGCACTTAATCTCATGGAGAGATGTGTTTTTGGAGGCTCTTGGGAGGTGTGACGGCGCTAGTGTCCGAGAGTGTTTCAAGTTGAGTCGTGCACCTCTATTTATATGGGGTTTCTAAAAGTGATCGTTAGGGTTTAGAAAGATCGGACTAGTCCGTGGTGGACACCGGACTACTCCGGTATGCTGTTTGTAGCAAACCCTAAGTGTCCCGAAATATCGGACTAGTCCGGCTAGGAGCGGACTTGTCCGATTTCGCTTCTGGAAATCTTCGGACTAGTCCGATAGTCATCGAAGTTGTCCGAACATGTGAAACCCTAAGTGAGTTGGGTGACAAGTCCGCACTTGGAGGACTTGTCCAATTTAGATCAGAGGATTTTTCATACTAGTCCGTGCTAACATCAGACTTGTCCGATTTAGATCAGAATGAGTATCGCACTAGTCCGATGGTGATCAGACTTGTCCGATTTTGTGTGACTTATGAAGTGTTTTGAGGACTAGTCCGCACTTGGAAGGACTAGTCCGATGTTGTGCAGAGAGGATATCGGACTAGTCCGCTGACATTCGGACTAGTCCGGTCCTGTATAACTTTGTGTAATGTGTGTGTTTAATTGTGATTGAGCTCTTGGGGTGTTTCCTTAACACACTTTATACACAATGATCTACTATTCTTCTTCCTTGAGCTCATTTCCACTTTGCTCCTCATTCTCCCTCCCTTTTGGCACTTTGCTTATTTTGCTGTTAAAACCTGTGCTCATCTCAACAAAGAGGTTAGGATCTCATTTTCTTGTCATAAATCATTCAAAACCCACAAGGGATTCCTAGATGCACTTTCACTCCCTCTAGGACCCATTTACCCTTTAGAATAGATTGCCTAGGTGTGTGTCACACTACCCCTATTATCAACTTACCCCTGTCTGGATAATCAATTAGTATCCCATAGCTTGACCATAAGAGTAGTATATACTTTACTCCATTGCCTTCCTTTGGTATAAATACGATACCCTTGGGAGTACTCATGGGTGAAATGCTACAACGGTATCTTCCGTGCGCTTGCATATCTCATCTCTTTACCGGAGATGATCTGTTGTGTTATGAAATACCAACAAGCATTTCTGGCGCCGTTGTCGGGGATGATTTGTTAGTATATCTTAGGAGACATCAACAGCAGGCCCCTTGGGAGGTGCCGGAGCTTGGTGCTTTGGTGTCGTCCACCATCGTCGTAGAGTCGTCGACGGCAGGCCCCTTGGGAGGTGCTGGGGCTGGGCGCTCCAACGTCGCCCACCATCATCGTTGAGACGTCAACGGCAGACCCCTTAGGAGCTGCTGGAGCTGGGTGCTCTGGCGTTGTCCACCATCGTTGTAGAGTCGTCAACGGCAGGCCCCTTGGAAGGTGCTAGAGATGGGCGCTCTGGCATTGCCCACCATCGTCATTGAAACGTCAACGATAGGCCCCTTGGGAGGTGCTGGAGCTGGGTGCCTCGGCGTGATCACCATCGTCGTAGAGTCGTCGACGGCAGGTTCCTTGTATACAGGCTATCGCAAGGGGACCCTCTTAGCAACAAGTGCGAGGTAGGAGAGTTTACTCAATGATCTGCGCTTGGTGCTGTTGCTGATGTTCTGGGACGTCGACGGCATGCCCATTGGGAGGTACCAGGGCTGGGCGCTCCAATGTCGCCCACCATAGTCATTGAGACGTCTACGGCAGGCTCTTTGGGAGGTGCCGGAGCTGGGTGCCCCGTCGTCGTCCACCATCATCATAGAGTAGTTGACGGTAGGCCCCTATATAAGGTGCTGGAGCTGGGTGCTCTGGTATCTCCCACCATCATCATTGAGACGTCGACGGCAGGCCCCTTGGGAGGTGCTGGAGCTGGGTGCTTTGGCGTCGTCCACCATCATCGTAGAGTCATCGACGATAGGCCCCTGGTATACGGGCTATCTCAAAGGGATCCTGTTAGCAACAAGTGCGAGGCAGGAGAGTTTACTCACTTATCCATGCTTGGTGCTGTCATTGACGTTCTGGGACGTCGATTGCAGGCCCCATGGGAGGTGCCAAAGCTGGGTGCTCTGACGTCGTCCCCCATCATTGTAGTGTCATCGACAGCAGGCCCCTTGGGAGGTGCCAGGGCTGGGCGCTCTGACGTTGCCCACCATCATCGTTGAGATGTCGACGGCAGGCCCCTTGGGAGGTGCTGGATCTGGGTGGACGCTCTGTTCGCTTGTCCTGCACAAAGGAATAAGGGGGGGGGGGGTAGCCTTGCTCGTCGGTCATACTTGTTCCTCTCCTTATCTCTATCATGTCTTACAGTCCTGGACTGACGCACAGGGCTTTGGTCATTCGATGCATTGCTGCTCTAGGGTCCGGCTCCTGTCGTCTTTAGGGAGTGAGCTTTCTGATTCCAGTACTCAGCTGTAGCATTGGGAGGCAGGGTGTGTTTGCTTAGGGTGTAGGACCAGGCTAAGCAATTTACACCCCTAGACCTCCTGTTCGGGACAAACCTTTCTTGGGAGCCTTCTTGCGCGACGGGACCCTAATGATAAGAGCAGCCGGAAGAACCTCTCACACATTGTAGGTCCCTCAAGTTGGCCCGCCAGTAGCTGGATTGCATGACTCTAGCAAGGACGAGTTACAGAGTATGTAACCATGACTATGAAGGTAACATATGATAAATGGGGCTATTGCGGTATGATCATAAAATTAATGCGTAATTAAATGAAAAATGTTTTTATGAAGCCTTTAAGTAAAACAGTGAATTTTTCATAGGAGTTTGTAGGGGGAGACAGGCTTTCACAAAAGAGGGCAACTGCTAGCTTCCAGATGATGAGGGAGGCAGGGTGCACAGGCATAGGCTTCGGAACCAAGCTAAGCTAGCTGCACACTCTGGACCTGACCCTCCCAGTGCTCAGTTGTCCTTAGTACTGGTCCTAAGCCCTACAAAATCCTTTACACTGTTCTACTAAGCCTAGTATTTATAATAGGAGTGCGCAAAGCTCCATGGGTAGCTGCGATGGTTGGCGGGCAACCTTGCTGTCAACAGCAACTTAGAGGGGTGATGAGCGAGCATCCCTATTTCCTGCCTTGACCGCCTGTCTTGCGAGTGGTCCTAGTAGAGCAAGGACAGGGCTTGCCAGCTTTGAAGGAGGTGTCGGTGCTGCCGGAGGGCTACTGCTGAAGCGTGGCGGGTTCTCTATGCTAACGCGAGCTTTGCGGAGGCCGACTTGATTCGGCACCGACCAGGACAGGTGTTGGGTCTGCTGTGAGTGCTTGGAGCTGCTCCAAAGCTAACACTGCGGCAGTACGATCTCTGCGGATTCTGAGGATGCCATAGGGGGTTGGCATCTTCAGGACGAGGTAGCCGTAGTGGGCTACAACCATGAACTGGTATAGAGCAGGCCTACTGATGATGGCGTTGAAGGGAAGGATAACATCGGCGACATCAAAGAGGATGTTCTCCGTCATGTAGTTTTCAGGTGTCCCGAAGGTCACTCGAGGTGGATGTTGCCGTACGGGATGATGCTCCCAAGTCCCACCCTCGAGAATGGGCTCGAGCGAGCGAGCTTGGACACCAGGATCTGCAACTGCTCGAAGGATGCACGGCTGAGGAGGTGGAGGCTAGCCCCGCCATCTATCAAGAGTAGTGGACCTTGATGTTGGCTATGGTAGGGGCGACTAGGAGAGGTAGGACCTCTGCGCTAGCCATTATTCTTGGGGGGGTCAGAGGGGTCGAAGCTGATGGGCGTCTCCTTCCATCGGTGATGCTGCGCCGGAGTGGGTACAGGGGCTATCGAAGCCACTGCACGGCGAAGGGTCTTGACTGTGTTTCGGGACACGGGCTGCTGCGCCCACTCTTGGCAGCGTTCGGCGCACCTTTTTATCTCTCGGCACTCGCTCGTGGTGTGTTTGCGAGTCATTTGCACTGGGCAGGGCTCGACGTCTTCAGCTGTGGCAGGTAGCTGACGAGGGCGTTTATCCAAACGTGGGGGTTCGCCTTCTCCGGTTGTCGCTGCTGCCGCGATGGGGGATCCATGCAGCGGCTTGTTCTGGCCGCCACACCGGTTCTTGTTCTTCTTTTTGCCGCTACCAGGGGTAGTGGCTCTCTCTCCAGTCTAACCGTCCCTGCCCACTTCGGAAGCGGGTGAGCGTGCCAGTCGCGGCCTTCTGCCGCTCTGGCACAACGATCGGCGATGGAGAAGATCTCGGAGACGTCTTGCATGTTGTGCGTGGCTAACTTCTTGAGCATCTTGCGGTCACACACTCCCTGGCAAAATGCCACTATTACAGAGGCTTTCGAGATGTTGGGAATGGAGTTGCGTACCTAGGAGAAACGCTGGATGAATGATCATAGTGTCTCCTTGGGTTGTTGTCGCACGGTGTGGAGGTCGAGCTCGATGCAGGGGCGCGTGTAGGAGCTATCGAAGTTCGATGTGAACTGCTGGCACTGCTCATCCCAAAAGGTTGTGGACCCCTCGGCAAGGTTCATCAGCCATGAGCGGGCTGATCCAATCAAGGCGACTTAGAAGTAGTTCGCCAGGATGGTCTCATCTGCTCCTGTAGCAAGGAGTGTTGTGGTGTAGATCTGCATGAACTCCGTCGGGTTGATGATTTCGTCGAACTTCTCCGGGATATGCGGCAAGAACTTGCGTGGCCACATCTCGAAGCGGAGGTGAAGAGCCAACGCCACGCATCCTCTGACAGGCTTTATCAGAGAGCCAAATGGGACGACATACGTCAAGGTGGTCTGCTGCACGACGTGCGATACATGTTGGACCTGCGGTTGTGGCATGGTTTGTGCCTTGCATTGCTCCACTGGTACTGTCTGCACCAAGTATTGTTGTTGCACATCCTGCTGCACCGAGTACTGTAGAGGAGCTGTCGAGCCGACGTACTCCTGGTCAGGTGTTGGAGGGTTTACCTGCGGTGCACCTTGTATGGAGGACGCCTCGTGAACACGGCATTGTGTGCCATATTCTACGTCGAGGTTGCGCCGCCTCTCTCGCTGCCATTCGATGATGACACTACCGTCCATGTGAGCTTGGCGACAGTCAAACTCAGCCCTGAGTTCCTCCGTGGGGAGCCGGCCAACACTCGTAGGCTTGGAGGAGCGGGAGTTGGCGCTGTGACGGTCGATGGACGGCGTGTGTGAAACAACACGAGGCGCCTTCCCCTATTCGCGGAGTTGATGGCTGCAACGATGAAGTGGTCGATGTCTTGGAGCCACTGTTGGGCCGCCCCCTGAGAGGCGTTCTACGACGGTGGGTGGTGGAGGAGAGCTCTGGCCGCCGCCAAAGCGCTCTCCGAGATTGATGTTGGGGGTGCTGGTGGAGTCGACGGAGCTGGGCCGTGTCTCGACGTGCCATCTTGGCCAGTCGTACCTACGCGGGGGCGAGACGGTCTAGAGAGTGCCTCTCGAGCCACGGATCTAGTCACTAGACGATAGCCTCAAAAACCGTCTTCCACGGGCCTTATGAACACCATGGTGGTGAAAGAGCTACCACTTTTTGAGGGAAAAAGCTCCTACTTGGCATGCCAAATGTCGAAGTATTAATGCGACACTTTCCCCCAGGTCTGCTAAGAAGCAGCCAGCAAAGGTTCTTGTTCAGCGGGGCTTAGGGCTCAAACTAGTGTTCTAGCAGAAGAGTATTAGACAGTGGATTTTTCGTGGTTCGGGCCGCAAGGAGCATAACACCCTACTCCACGGTGGATTGTATTTCTTGGTGAGTGTGTATGCTTGGGTGTGTTTATCATGGATTTTGCGTCTGTTCTGGTATTGGTGGCGGTCTGGGCCTTTTATAGTCAAGGTCGGCTGCCTTACAAGTGGGGTCCTGGGGCCCAATAGGTGGTCCCTGAGCGATCTTATCCTAAAGATCTAAGGCTTCTTCTGTAAGCTTGCTCTGACGACGGACTTGAGGACTCGTTGTCTTGCCACCTGCGTTGTCAGTAGCCCACGCGCTGTTGCTAACATTGGCAGGGAATGTCCCATCCAACTATCTCTTGTGCCGTAAGCTACCCACTCGGTGGACTGGGATAGGCCTGCGGCGTCTTCACTATAATGCGATTGGTCGTAGCGGTACCTGACATTAGTTGTGTGCCATGCCATGCGTCTGGGGAAGTCGCGTATCTTCAAGGCTTGACGGAGACAAGGCGCACCACCCTATTAACTTCCTCACTATCCGCTCAGGGCATGTAGACTGACCATGCGGCCGTTGGGGAGCTCATCACCATGGTGGAGTCCACGCCCATCTCGTGGGCCACGTGGTAGCTCAAGAGCTCACCTCTGTGGGGGAGGCCAGGTCTCGCACCGCGGGCCACGTGGCAGCTCGGGTGCTCGCCTCTCTGGGGGAGATCGGGTCTGCACTTCGTGGGCCACGTGGAAGCTTGGGAGCTCACCTCCGCAGAGGAGGTCGGGTCCCATCCTGATGGACATGTGGTTGCCTGGGAGCTTGTCGCCAAGGTGCAGATGTGCTCCTCCTTCGGGATGTGTTGTGGCACCCCGAACCTCCCATCTGAGGCAGGCTGGTTTGGGTTTCTTGAACACGTGGTGTCCTTAGTGAAAGTTGCTAGAGGGGGGGGGGGGGGGGTGAATAGGCTAATCGACCTAAAATGACCTAATAAAACGAAATCAGTACTTAGGGGGCGAACTAGTCCGGTGCAGGGGTGAAATAGTCCGGTCCACCTGCAGGGAAAACCTAAAAAGAGTTTCTAACAAGTTTTATTTGGATTTTCGTGATGCACAAAGTGTTAGGATGATTCACTGAACCTTAACAAGTTATGTAGCAAGTATGAAGCTAAGGATCACAATGAAATGAAAACGATGAACAAAAAACAGTAAAGCTAACCCTAGAAGCAATGTGCGATAAATGAAGGCGAAGTACACAAGGGACCCAAGGATTTTATCCCGGCATTTGATTACACACAGGAATCTACGTCCCTGTTGAGGAGTCCACGAAGGACCGAGTTCAACAACCCTTCCCTCACCGACTTTGCCACAAGGGCCAAACCAGTTCTCCACTATCACAAGGGTGATTACAAGATCCGTTGGGGCTTCTCACAATCTAAGGCTCCCACCACAAATATGATCACAAATCACAAAGAACAACTCAAGACACAGATCACAAAGATTCAACAAGTACAAGAGATCAACCCGAGAGCCAAAGAGCGGTGTTGTTCCTTTCTCACCAAACCCTAATCCACACAAGAATTAGTTTTTGAGGGAAAGTAGGCAAGAAGGAGGCTTTAAAAGGCTCAAAATTTGTTGTGGCGGCGCTAGGGTTTCGGGAGAGTTCAAATGAACCTACAAAATATCATCCCAGCCAATCAAACGACGACATGTGGCATCCCATGGATCAAATGGCCCACAAACAGAAATATTCAAGGAGATCCAATGGTGTATCACTCATATACATCAATGGAACCCACGTGGGAGCCACATGGAGAAAGGACACGAGAAATGGTGCAATGACCAGGTCGGCCGAACCAGGGGGTTGGCCGACCTGGTCTTTGCACCAAACTCCGTCAGCCTCCACGTGTTGGCTCCTCCCGGCTCCCTGGAGTAATGGTGACTGATTCGCGCGCTTTTAGTGGCGGGAACCGACCTCAACACTAGTATAAATAGGACCCCCTACCCCTCACATCAACACACACCACTTGAGCTTCATCTCTATTGAATACACTATCATCCATAGTCTTAGAGGAGTTAGGGTTTTGAGAGGAGAGTCTCTAGTCCCAAGTCCAAATTGGGAAAGGAGTAAGGAGTCTCTCTTTTCCCAATCCTACATTGGGAAAGGTATAACTCATGTATTCTTTCTTGTATTTGTGTCTTAATGCACAATAAAGATTGTATCTTTAGTCTCTAGTTATACATATACTTGGGCAAAGCGTTTCTTGTTTGATTGTGGAGTCCATGTATGTGGAAGGTAAAGCTTCTATGTATGTTTCATCATGAACATATCTCGTTATCATAGAACCTATAGACACCCACTATAGTCTAGTTAATTATAACATAACTAGGTTAGTATTGATAATTATGTTGTGTATCAACATTGGTTCAATGATGATTCAATTCATTGCCTTAGGATGGATTGTGCCTAGGCTCTTAAGGTAATTACTTAATATGCTAGCATGGTGCTAGGATAGCTAAGTAGCATTGGATGTCTCGTAGACCCACAGATTGAAGAGGTAGGCAGTAGGTGGTGACAGCCCTATCTGTCCTTTGTAATCCTCCACGTTCAGCTATGCCAAAGACTCTTGGCCGGAGTCACCCAAGTATTGGTAGGGGTAAGCCCATGCCCAATGTGTTGAACCACATAGCATAAGTATTCACTATTGATCTAGCTTATCAATAATTAGTTTAGACTATGTATATGTACAATAGAGCATAGTAGGAGCACCTCCATAACTCTCACCTTAACTAACTTCTAGGATCCCCTTACCCCCCTTAGACTTGAAAGCTATTGTGTGTGTCGCACTACCCCCACTATTATTTTATCCATCCTTACTAGATTCTTATCCAGACCTTTCTACCTTTTTCACTTGATGATTGTTATATCTCTTCCCTGCCTTCCTTTGGGATCAAATAAATGACACCCTTGGAAATACTCTTAAGGGGAAATGCTACAATGATACCTCCGTGCGCTTGTGAAATTCACTCTGTGATCCATTAGAACCGTTAACAAGCATTTCTGACACATCAGTTGGATATGTTTAGTTCATGGTGCATAAGAAATACCAACAAGCATTTCTGGCTCCGTTGCCAGGGATGATTTGTTAGTATATCTTAGGAGCCATCAAAAGCATTTCTGGCGCCATTGCCGGGGAAGGCAAATAGATATATAACATGACTAAGTGAATAGGATAGAACCCTGGGTAGGACTGTAGTAGGATAACCATTCTTTGTTTTCACATTTATTTTAAATGTGAAAATAGGGTAGTGTATGTCTGGTTTCCGCCTGCCGGAAAACTTTGTTGAAGATCTCGAATCTCTTCTGAGAGACCGACCCCGTGTCATTACTCCTCAGAAGATTCGAGCGGCAAAGTAAGCCAGCATTTTTGCACCAACAATCCAAACGCCAATGGCTCAGAAGACCCTTTGTGAGTTCTCAGCTCTCTCTGATAACAATGTGCCTATTGGGCCCACTCTTAACACGGGAGATGTGAACTTCGAGATCAAAATTGGCCTTATCACTATGGTGCAAGCCAACCCATTCTTTGGGAAGCCTAACGAGGTTGCAAGTGCTCACCTGCAACAATTCCTAGAGACCTGCAACACTCTTAAGATCAAGGACGTGTCTCCGGATGCGGTCCGTCTGAGACTGTTCTTGTTCTCTCTCCCAGGGAGAGTGAACAGTGGTTCTACGCGGACTGAAGTGTTGTAGACAATTGGGAGAAGTGTTCTATGGCATTCCTCGCAAAATTCTTCCAGTTGGGCAAAACCAATGCCCTACGTGGAAGGATTTTCAGCTTTCAGCAAGAGCTCAATGAATCTATTCACGACGAATGGCAAAGGCTTCACAAGTACATCCTAGCCTGTCCCCACCATTGGATGGATGACTGGCTCCTTATTCAGAATTTCTATAATGGGTTGATCCCATCAGCTCGTGACCATTTGGATGCTACTGCTAGAGGAGCCTTCTTCTCATTGACGGTTCCAAAAGCTAAAGATCTTATTGAGAAGATGGTGTCCAACATGGGATTGAACGATGAGCGTCTCCATACCCGACAGCAAGGAATGCACACCTTGAAGGAGGTGGACATGATCGCAGCAAAATTGGACCTTCTAATGAAGAAAATTGATGGACAAGCCAGTGATGAAGTGTCTGGCAATGCCTATGCCCTAGACTCTCACATCAAGTGTGAAGTCTATGGCAACACGGGTAATATGGGAAATTATTGCCCATAAACTCTTGAGGATGCGCTATACCTCGCCCACAACAAAAATTTCAACAACAACAATGGCTATCATCCAAGAGAGTGTGGAGTCAACAATGGCCATTCTTTCAAGTAGGGTACAACAACAATGGCAACCCTAGAAATCAGCCCAACTTGAGAGAACTTGCCATTAGCCAGGTCAAGATCAACGATGCCCTATCCAAAAAGTTGTCAGCTACTAACAAGACCCTGGAAAACATCAATGCCAAGATTGAAGGACTATCCTCAACATTCAAGAATCAACTAAGCTTCAACAAGATGCTCGATACTCGGTTGGCTCAATTGGCAGCTACTATTCCTCCGATGGAGAATGGCAAGATGCCAAGCCAGCTAGAAGCTCCGACAAAAAATGTCAACATGATTTCCATACGAGAGAGCAAATGGCAGAAGGACCCTGGGTGTCCTACCATTTCATGCTCAATTGGGGCTCACCACTTTGATAAGACACTTTGTGAGCTGGGAGCAAGTGTTAGTGTGATTCCCAAGGTTGTGTTCGACCAGCTGAACTTCCTATAGCTGACTCAAACACCAATGTAGCTACAACTAGCTGACTCTTCAGTCCGTTATTCAGCAGGTATTGCTGAAGACGTCCCGGTGAAGATCCGGAACTGCTTCATACCAGTGGATTTTGTGGTGCTAGACATGGACACTGAGAAAGATACGCCACTCATTCATGGGCGTCCATTCCTAAGCACTACAAAAGCTCGCATAGATGTGGGAGCTGGAGAAATCCACTTCCATATCAATGGCACGGAGGAAAATTTTAACTTTCGGCCAAGATTAGAGCAATGCTCCATGATTCGAATCAAGTATGGGCCGAATGATAAACACATCAGAGAGGTCAAAGTCACACCTCCAAAGGTGCACTCACTCATTGCATTCATGAGAAGAATAATCTATGAGGAGAATCTGTCATCCCGACCACGCCGATATCCAAAGGCGACAGAATCATGTGGACCTTCCCGAAGGCCCAAGTCCACCAAGCCGCCAAAGAAGGAATGGCGGAAGAAGCAAGACAAGCCGTCCGAGCCCATCCCTCCAAGCCCGGATGTAAAATGAAGATGGAGGAATGTCCATCTCATCAGACGGTGGTGAGACCTACGCCAATAGGTTAAATTGGTAGTTATCCCACTTTATTTTTCTTACTTTCTTTTTCCACCCCATTTGGATTATTCCCATTGCATATTTGATTTTTCCTAGCAAGTTGAGAATCTTATGTTCTCAACTATAATTTTTCTTTCTTTCTTTCCAAAAGAAATTTTTTTATTGGATTTGAAAAAAAAAGGTTTTTATTTGAAAAACATCTTTTTCGGAGCTGCACTTGTGGCATTTCACCAACGTGCTAACTTTATAGCCGTTGGGGAGCCACTTGCCAAAAGGGGAACCAGGGGGGCCACTTGTCAGGTCGGCCAAACCCCCAGGTTGGTCGAACAGGGAGTGGAGCCAAATTGGCTCCCCTTCCTCCAACGGCTATATTTTGAACACCAAGTGACCTTTGGAGGGTGAACCCTATAAATTGTGGCCGTGAGGAGCACCTCTCTTCACACACCACTGTTGACGGCTCCTAAGATTTACTAACAAATCATCCCCGGCAATGGTGCCAAAAATGCTTGTTGGTATTACTTATGCACCATTAACTAAACATCTCCAACTTATGTGTTAGAAATGCTTGTTAATGGTTCTATTGGATCACAGAGTGAATTCCGCAAGCGCACGGAGATATCATTGTAGCATTTCCCCTTAAGAGTATTTCCAAGGGTGTCATTTATTTGATCCCAAAGGAAGGCGTGGTAGAGATATAACAATCATCGAGTGGAAAGGGTAGAAAGGTCTAGGTATGAATCTGGTAATGATGGATAAAATAATAATGGATGTAGTGTGACACACACAAAAGATTTCAAGTCTAAGGAGGGTAAGAGGATCCTAGAGGTTAGTTAAGGTTGAGAGTTATGGAGGTACTTCTACTATGCTCTATTGTACATATACATAGTCTAAACTAATTATTCATAAGCTAGGTCAATAGTGAATACTTATGCTATGTGGTTCAACACATCGTGCACGGTCTTACCCCTAGCAATACTAGGGCGACTCCCGCCAAGAGCTTGTGGCATAGTCGAACGTGGGGGATTACAAAGGACAAATAGGGCTATCACCACCTACTTCCTACCTCTTCGATCCGTGGGTTTACGAGACATCCAATGCTACTTAGCTATCCTAGCACCATGCTAGCATATTAAGTAATTACCTTAAGAGCCTAGGCACAATCCATCCTAAGGCAATGAATTGAATCATCATTGAACCAATGTTGATACACGACATAATTATCCATACTAACCTAGTTATGTTATAATTAACTAGACTATAGTGGGGGTCTATAGGTTCTATGATAGTGAGATATGTTCATGATGAAATAGTCATAGAAGCTATACCTTACACATACATGGACACCACAATCAAACAAGAAACGCTTTGCCCAGGTATATGTATAAGCAGAGACTAAAGATACTATCTTTATTATGCATAAAGTCACAATTACAAGAAAGAATACATGAGCCATACTTTTCCCAATGTAGGATTGGGAAGAGAGAGACTCCTTACCCCTTTCCCAATTTGGACTTGGGACTAGAGACTCTCCTCTCTACAACCTAACTCCTCTAAGACTATGGATGATAGTGTATACAATAGAGATGAAGCTCAAGTGGTGTGTGTTGAAGTGAGGGTAGGGGTTCCTATTTATACTAGTGTTGAGGTCGGTTCCTGCCACCAAATGTGCGCGAATCTGTCACTATTGACTCCAGGGAGCAGGGAGGAGCCAACATGTGGAGGCTGACCGAGTTTGGTGCAAAGACCAGGTCGGCCGACCAGGTCATTGCACCAATTCTCGTGTGATTTCTCCAGGTGGCTGCCAGGTGGGTCCCATTGATGTATATGGGTGATACACCATTGGATCTCCTCGGATACTTCTGTTTGTGGGCCATTTGATCAATGGTATGCCACATGTCATCGCCTGAATTGCTGGGATAATATTTTATAGGATTGGTCCTTCTACGTTTCCTCATTTCCTGCATAAAATGCTGCATACACATATTTCTCCAAGTCCAAGTGGAATTGGGTTAGATAGAAAGGTGATGTGTGCAAGAAATGACAAATCCTTCACATAATTGAGTTAAATTGACGGATGAAATTGGTATATAATAGCCGTCAACAAACTCCCCCAAGCTTATCCTTTGCTCGTCCCGAGCAAAGTCAAGACTTTAGTTTGATGATCAGGAGTTGCTACAATGTCTTATTTTCAAAAGTATCTAATGCACAACAAGATACTCTACCTAGTATTGCAGAAATTGGCTATGAGAATCTACCTTTCTTAAGTTATCATGGGGCTTATGCTTTTTCATATTCATGAATAGCAAATGGAGCAAACATAGCCTAGAAATCAAGTTCCACTTAAATCCCAGAGAATTCAATTTAGATATTAAGTACCTCAATTTGATTCTCTCAATCACTCCTTTAAGCATTGTGCCTCTACTATTCCTACTCACTGAATATGGCTTATTTGTGGAGCTTGGTAAGGAAAGTAAGTAGTCATATTTGCATCACATATATTGCTAAGTCAAAAGAGTAAGCCTTAGGAGAATTCAAATGAAAACTTTTTGATTCAAGACTAGTGCATGTGTGATGGAGTGGAAGTGGATGTGGATACTTGAGATAAATCCTTTTTGGTATAATCCCTCTTTCTTTTACAGGGATGAAACATGGCTACTTTTATTTTCTCTTTTTTCTCTTTTTTTTCTTTCTCATGCTTATGATGTAAGCATGTTTTTTTTTCATTTTTGTAGCCATGTCTTCTACTCCCTTTCTTTGCAATGAATTTTGAAGAGGTTGCTAAACATGTATAACATGGATTTTCTCTTTTTTTTTGTGGTATGGTTGATATGATGGACGTTTTTCTTACTTCTAGTGTAGAAGTATAGCATGTGCAAGTGAAGACTTGAATTCAAAAAGAGTTGAATGATTTCTCACAGAGGTCTATACTAGTTTGACTATGCTAAATGTGAAAGCAAATAGCATATGCATAAGATTTTGTCTATGTAGGAACATCATATGTGTAGGATCGAAGAGCACGTGAAAAGCTACCAGAGGGGGGGTGAATGGTTGATTTAAAAATCTTACGCAGCGGAAACAATTAAATCCCAACCCCTTCGGTAGAAAAACTATTTGTTAGAGAAATCATGAGTGAGACTAGTCTAAATTTGTTTCACCGTGACAAAAGTAATATATATCAGAGAGTATCAATTAACTAAGACAACACAACAAGAATAACTAAATCCGTTGAGAGAAACTCAAGTTATGATCAAAAGAACGAACAAAGGTCAATCTGTCCTACCCGAGAAAAACAGCTCTGGAACGCTGCAAAGAAACTCGTGTAGATCAGAACCCACAACTCCAATGACCGCAAAATTTTGAAAGATGATAGATAATCAAGTTTTGAAGACAACCAAAAAAGAATCACGTCAATTGGATCTGTAAAACTCGAGTTATGATAAAACCACTAACAAAAGGCAGTGCTGTCCAGAAACTTGACGAGTAAAACTTGTCCGGAACAAGTCGGACGAACAAGGCACAAAAGTTCCTTCAAACTACGAATTTTACTCAATAGAACACAAGAGTAACAGCCCCAAAGTCGTGCAACATGAGCTCTGGCCCCCCTTGCTTATATATCCAGCCCTTTAGGTTAACCCAATCTCAACTAGGACTCCAATCCTACTCAAATCATGAATTGAAACATTCCATAACTGCTTAGGACTCTTCTATACGCAGATAGAAGCAATCTTAAGACTTCCAAACACCTTAGGAACGTATCCCACATTCCTAAAACAACTCAAATTCGTGACCCACACGAAATTCTAACATAACCAACTCGATACTTTCCATACCGAGCCGTAACCGACTCCGCCGCAGCCAAAGTCATCAACCGATATGATCCGATCCTTCCAACCAGATCTTCCCATTCATAAACCATCTTCGGAACCATGTTGCCACGTTATGCACCGCATGCATACGTGCAAACACCTTTCTTCGATGTCCAGTAACCTTCATATGCACTGCCCTTGATTCAATCATTCTGCGCGACCTCCTGACCCGCTGAACAACAATTCCTCTTGAATTTGGTTGTTGGAACCTCATCTCTTCCCTGAGACTAGTCCAAAGGATCCTGTCACCAGCCATGACTTGAACTCAAGCAACACCTGCACATGAACAAATAACCAATCAGTATGAGCCCAAGTCTGCGACTAGACTCAAGTTAGTTCCGAACACAACACCTTACGTGAGCACCTCAAATAAGCATGTTGCAAAGCATAGCAAAATGATATCATCCATATGAACCAAAACACACCAAAAACTTAGCAAATGAATTTTAAGCAGTCTTTCCAAGAATATAAAGCAAGTTCAAAACATTGCAAGATAAAAGCAGGAACATTGCGATCAAGCTCCGAACCTTGCCAGAGCTAACCGGAGCTTGAGCCAGAGCTTAACAGAGCTAGTACAACCTAGCGCCGGAGCTTACCAAAGCTAGTACAACCTAGCGTCGGAGCTTACCAAAGCTAGTACAACCTAGCGCCAGAGCTTACCAAAGCTAGTACAACCTAGCACCGTAGCTTACCAAAGGTAGTACAACCTAGCGCCGGAGCTTACAAAAGCTAGTAGGACCTAATGAAACATATCGGAGCATAACAAAGACATGTCGGAGCTATCAAAGACATGCCAGAGCTAAGGAAGACATGACTCACTGGAGCTACCCAAAAACATGTCGGATCTAAACAAAGAAAGTCGGACCTATTGTCGGACCTTGCAGAAGCTCGGAGCTAGAGTCGGACCTTGCTAAAAAGATGTTATGGCAGCATTCAAAACATTTATTGTCAAAGCCAATGTATTCAGCACACATAGGTCTCACAATCTCCCCCTTGATGAATGCATTGGCAACACCACATAAGATCCGAACATTTGCTTATTCACATTAAAAGTTTTGAAAACAATTTCTCCCCCTTTGTAAAACAGAAATAAAATCATAAAAAGAAATTCTCCCCCCAGAAAGGAATCATGCCAAAAACAATTGTGAATATGTGCAATGTGTAATCAATTTCTCCCCCTTACATACTTATCTTTTAAAAATTCACATATTATATCTCCCCCTTTGATAATGTATTCAGCAAGGTTCAAAAGAGATTTTAATTGTTATGAGCATATTATAACATATACATATAAAACAAAGCTCATCCAAGTAATACTATCAAGTAACTTACACTATCACATCAATGAGATACATAAAGTAGTGTAATCCATGCTAGAGATCAAGTGTAATTTTCAATTTTAGCAGGTCATGATCTCACAAACTTAATTATTTCAAAACCTGAAAGCATGACACTTGTTGCTGCATTTTATTATTTTTCAAAGCACAAATTTAGATCATATGATATTTGCAAGAGATTATATGCGCATCTGCCTTATTCTAACCAACCAAGCCAAGCCTATGTCATTTGACAATCAAAAGCTTAAGGACATGGTTTTAGTCATACACAACTTCTTCCAAGTTTATATCTAAGTGCAATGATAAGCCATCTCAAAAGAAGAAGTGCGATGCATGCATATTCTCTTGTTCTTTTCTCAACTTATGTTTATTCATAAAAACTCAACATGTGAGTTGATTACTTGATTAATTCCTTATGATTTAAAGCACTTGTGAGCATGCAACAAGTTCAAAACAATAACAAAGTTTGACCATGACCAGATTTAGTTTAAGTAATTATTCCAATTACTAGACATGGCAAAAACTACAAAACGTATAACACGAGTAATGTAGTAAGAACTTTCAACATGTAAAAGAAATCACAAAGTCATATATGTATGAAATACTATGCTCATATTATTTTAATTTCAGCTTCACACATAGACTTCTAGGGTTTGAAAACTCCCCCTCAATGTAAGCCATGAGGATGCATAACCCTTATTTCACTACGAATAAAACAAAAACGAGTGAAATCAAAAGGTTTTGTAAAAATGTCAGCCAATTGTTGTTCGGTATCTACATGGTGAAGCACAATGTTTCCTTTTTCAACATTATCACTGAGAAAGTGATACCTAATATCAATGTGCTTAGTTCTAGAATGTTGCACGGGGTTTTTGGCAATGCAAATGGCACTAGAGTTATCATAAGATAGTGGAACACTATCTAGATCAACCCCATAGTCCTTAAGTGTTTGAGCAATCCAAAGAATTTGTGAGCAAGCACTAGCAGCGGCTATATATTCAGATTTGTCTGTGGATTGTGCAACTGAATTTTGTTTTCTAGAGGACCAAACTACAAGCGAATTTCCAAGAAAATGACAAGCACTAGAAGTACTCTTCCTATCAATCCTACAACCTCCAAAATCAGCATTGGAAAAAGCTTTCAAAGTGACGGTCGAGGAAGAAGGAAGAAAATTGCCAAATTCTTGAGTTCCCTGTAAGTACCTGAGAATCCTTTTGACGGCTTGACGATGTGAATCACGTGGGGAGGCTTGAAACCGTGCACAAAGACATACGCTGAATTGTATGTCCGGTCTTGATGCCGTGAGGTACAAAAGTGATTCAATCATGCTTCTATATTCTTTTTGATCCACGGGTTCACCATCTTCATCCAGTTCAAGTTTTGTTGTTGTTCCCATTGGTGTCCAAAGAGGCTTTCTTTTGTCCATGTTGAAGCACCTTAGGAGGTCTTTTGTATACTTCGTTTGATGCACAAAGGTACCCTCCTTGGTTTGCTTGATTTGCAGCACCAAAAAGTACGTGAGTTCTCCCATCAAACTCATCTCAAATCTTGAACTCATCATAGCTAAAAACATGGACACAAGATCATGAGAAGCACAACCAAAGATAATATCATCCACATACACTTGAACGAATAATGAGTCATTGCCATTCTTAAGCACAAAAGGAGTTTTATCAACCTTGCCCATGGTAAACCCCTTTTCATGTAAGAATGTTTTTAACCTATTATACCATGCTCTAGTAGCTTGTTTGAGACCGTACAAGGCTTTGGACAGTTTGTAAACATGATTAGGAAAATCTGAATTTTCAAAACCCGATGGTTGTTGACATAAACCTCCTCATCTATGTAGACATTAAGAAAAGCACTTTTAACATCCATTTGATATAGCTTATAACCTTTAGATGCAGCAAAAGCTAACAAAATTCTTATGGTTTCTAATCTAGAAACAGGAGCAAAGGTTTCCTCAAAATCTAGACCTTCAACTTGAGTGAAACCTTGAGCAACCAACCTAGCCTTATTCCTAACCACAACCCCATCCTCACTTTGTTTATTTTTAAACACCCACTTAGTTCCAATTAAAGTGTGGCCTTGAGGTGGAGGTACAAGTTTCCAAACATTATTTCTTTCATAATTTTCTAACTCTTCTTGCATGGCAATAATCCAAGATTCATTGGTGAGTGCGTGTGATATATCTTTGGGTTTAAAAGAAGCATCAAAAGAAGAATGAGCATGAGAGTTTGGATCGCAAAACCTGGACCGTGTAACTCGTTCGTGCAAGCTTCCAATAATCTGTTGTAGAGGATGAATTTTGAGAACCCGGAGGGGAGTGGACACTTCACAAGCTTCTTCTTCTTCTTCATGTTCATCACAAATCGATGAGCTTGTGACTTGAGGAGGATCTGGACCAGCAATGTTGGTTGTCGGTGCTGGCTATGAATCAAAATCAGGAGCTCGAACAATGTCATTAGCTGCTGAATTTTTGGGCAGCAGCTCTACCTCTTCCTCATCTTCAACGAAAATGCTCTCCGCCTGCAGATATGGATTTGGACCTGCAATGTTTGAGCTAGTACCTGGGCTAGATTCATCAAAAGACACTTCACAAGTCTCCACAATTTTGTTAGTGTCAAGTAAAAGCACACGGTAGCCTCTAGTATTAGATGGATAACCAAGAAACATGCCATCAATGGATCTAGGTTCAAATTCATCAAGATTACCATGTTTCTTAACAAAGCATTTGCAACCAAAGACCCGAAAGTGCGTAACACTAGGCCTATGTCCAAACCGGAGCTCATATGGTGTTTTACCTAGCTTAGGGCGCAAGAAAACACAATTTGAGACATAACAAGCGGTTGCAATCGCATCAGCCCAAAATTTCCTAGGAGTTTGATATTCATCAAGCATAGTCCTAGCCATCTAAAATAAGGTTATGTTCCTTCTTTCTACAACACCATTTTGTTGAGGTACATATGGTGAAGAAAATTGATGATCTATTCCATTTTCAGCACAAAAGTGATCAAAAGATTGATTTTAAAATTCAGTTCCGTTATCACTTCTAATTGCTTTTAAAGATCCCAGGTGATCAATTTATAATTTAAGAAATAAAGTTCTAAAGTGACTAAAAGATTTATTCTTAGATGCCATAAAGTAAACCCAAGAGTATCTCGAATAATCATCAACAATCACAAGAACATACCATTTACCTCCGAAGGATTGAACACGTGAAGGTCATACGGTGTCAAGGTGCAAAAGTTGACCCTTTTCAGTTCTCATGATCATTGTGAGAGGAGTATATGAACCTGCAACCATATTAGCATGTGTACAAGAAGACCACACAATTTCTTTTTCCCCTTTAAGCTTAGGCAGCCCACATATGCGATCAAGAGCACTAACACGTGTTAGGTGATCAAAGCTTACGTGACCAAGTCTATGATGCCAAAAATATAAATCTTTGGAACCATTTGCAACTAGACACCTATGCTTAGAGGAAGACATATCAAAATCAGCTTTAAAAACTCTTCCAAACTGAGACATGTTAAAAATAATCTCACTATTTGAACCTACAACTTTGCAGCAGTTTTTATTGAAAATAATTTCCAGATTTTCATCTAGCAATTGTGAAACATAAAGCAAGTTGTATTTCAAATTTTTGACAAGTGCCACATCCTTCAAACAGTAGTGATCATTTACTCTACCCGAACCCTTAGCAATTATAGGAGTTGAATAATTATCGGCAAAAGTAACATTCTCTACACGTGACACAAAAGAGAGGGAGGAGAACCATTCTTTGTTACCGGTCATGTGGCGTGAGCAACCTGAATCCACAATCCAAATGTTCTCCTTCCTCAAGCATGTAACCTACATAGAAGCACAATACGTCGATGACTCAATACTGGGGTCAGTCAAAAGGCATTTAGGTATCCAGTACTGAGTCACACGACGTGTAGCAGGAAAAACACGCGAAAGCTGAGATAAAACAGCAGATTTATGAGTCAAAGTTTGTGGTTTTTTATTCTTAACTACTGAGCTATAAGGTGTTACTTGTGTAGCATAAAAATCAGTAGCCCCGGAGGCAAAAACAGAAGGTCCGGAGGTAAACTTTGAATGTTTTTGACTCAAAACAGCAGGTTGCATGTTCCTGGCATTCGGCCATCTTTACCACAGTAGATACAATGGAATTTAACTTTGTGTTCATGTCTAGATGAGCAAACAACATTTTTATTTGAAACCGAATGAGACCACACCCTTGCAGATTTGAAAACCACTTCTTTTTGTTTAGGAACTGTTTGAATCAAACCACTTCCTAATGACTTTACATTTTTAGGTGGATGTGCCTTAGCATGAGCATGTGAATCAAAACCTATACCAGTTTTATCTTTGCAACACTTGGAAGAATTCAGCAGCAAGTTTAGGTTCTTATTCCCAATACAAAACCAATCTAATGTCCTATGCATGTTATCATGTTTATTGGACAAATCAAGGCAATTTTCACATGAAGTTTTTCCTTTTAATTTTCAATTGCAACAATATTTAACTTCATGAGAACGTAAAGCATTATTAAATATTGAAATTTCATTCATAGCATCTTTTAGTTTCTTTTCAATATCTTCACAACTAGAACAATGCAAATCAATTGTAGAACAAGAAGCATCTTTTAAGTTTCCAATTTCAAGTGCAGCAAGCATTTTGTTCTTTTCAATTTCAAGTTCAAGTCTATCTAGATAAGAGGAATGTGCAATTCTTAATATGGACAATTGTTCATAGATTAAATCTCACGAGGGACAAGATTCATCACTAGGAATCAAGGTTTTCAAATGGTTGATTTCAGGTTCTAGTGATTCAATTTTAGCAGCATTATCTCTAAGCTTCTTGTCCTTTTTCTTAACAATAATAGTTGCACGAGAAATTGCATCACACATTCCATTACAGGTAGAACATACCTCATCGTTGTCACAGTTGTGTTCTGCATCCTCCTGACTTGATCTTGATCTTGTTTTGCCCGCCATGAAGCATAAGTTGGCCAAATAATCTTCATCTTCGTCACTTCCAATGTCCACGTCGCTTGAGCAATGTTCCTGGAGTGCGGAGATAAAATTGTTCACCAGTTGGCGACCTGTAAAGCCCTTCTTCTTCTTCTTATCATCTGTTGATGAGTGCTTCGTCCTTGATTGTTTTTCTTCTCAGGAAGTAGAACCTGAAAGGTTAGGGCATTATGTACGAAAGTGTCATGTCTTACCACATTCGAAGCATCGTTGAGGTCTGGAGCTTCCTCTCCTTCTAGTTCTCACATTTTGCAATGCTTTTGAGAACCTAGTAGAGAGAAGTGCTAGCTCCTTCTTTGGAAATTCCTCGATCTGCTCTAGGGTTAGTGAGGACAACAAAGCAAGAGTATTGCAAGATGATGATTGGCCGGAGCTAGGCATATCACGTTGTGAGAAAAATGCAATAGACTTATTTGGGTTCTTACGTGATAAGATGTCAATTTCATGAGTTTTTAACTTGGAATATGACACATCTAAAGTAAGTGTAATCATGACAGTAGATTCACGAATGGATGTAACTTTCATCTCCCAAATTGACATGTCTAATGAACTAAGAAGTTGCCTAGCATTTTCAGCATCAGAAAAATTAACGTTGACACTACGCAAGTTACTGAGAATTTTGTTAAAGCGAGCAAAGAGATGGACTCACCGGGTTGCATCCCGAAGCGCATGTATACTTTCTTGAACATGTCTTTCCTTACCTCCTTGATCGTGTTGGATCCTTCGTGAAAGTCACAAAGTGCTCTCCATACATCGTATGCCGATCGGAGATGTGCAACGCGGTCGAAGTTGCTCTGAGTGAGTCCTTGGATGATCAAGTTTCGGGCTTTGTTGTTGTTGTCAACGTCCTGTAGGTTTGTAGCCGTAACTTGATCGTTATGTGGCACTTTGTAAGGCTTGTACACCTTGTCCCATATTGTGAAGCCTTGCGCCTAGATGAAAACCTCCATGCGTGCCTTCCAAACCTGAAAATCTATACCAGCAAACACACAAGGTTTGGCGGAGTATTTCTCCATGATGATTAGTTAAAAACACATGCAAATCACAATGATTGGAGCACCGTGGCTCTGATAGCAATTGTAGGATCGAAGAGCACGTAAAAAGTTACCAGAGGGGGGGTGAATGGTAGATTTAAAAATCTTACGCAGCGGAAACAATAAAATCTTAACCCCTTCGGTAGAAAAACGATCTGTTAGAGAAATCGTGAGTGAGACTAATCTAAATGTGTTTCACCGTGAAAAAAGTGATATATATCAGAGAGAATCAGATCACGAAGACAACAAACAAAGAATCACTCAAATCCGTCGAGAGAAACTCATGTTATGATCAAAAGATCGAACAAAGGTCAATCTGTCCCACCCGAGAAAAACAGTTCTGGAAAGCTGCTAAGAAACTCATGTAGATCAGAACCCACAAATCCAATGACCGTGAAATTTTGAAAGATGATAGATAATCAAGTTGTGAAAACAACCCAAAAACAATCATGTCAATTGGATCTGTAAAACTCGAGTTATGATAAAACCACCGACGAAAGGTAGTGCTGTCCAGAAACTCGACGAGTAAAACTTGTCTGGAACAAGTCGGACGAACAAGGAACAAAAGTTCCTTCAAACTACGAATTTTATTCAATAGAACACTAGAGGAACAGCCCCAAAGACGTGCAACACGAGCTCTGGCCTCCCTTGCTTATATATCCTGCCCTTAGGCCAACCCAATCTCAACTAGGACTCTAATCCTACTCAAATCATGAATCGAAACTTTCCATAACTGCTTAGGACTCTTCTATACGCAGATAGAAGCAATCTTAAAAGACTTCCAAACACCTTAGAAACGTATCCCACATTCCTAAAACAACTCAAATTCATGACCCACACGAAATCCTAACATAACCAACTCGATACTTTCCATACCGAGCCATAACCGACTCCGCCGCAGCCTAAGTCATCCACCGATATGATCCGATCCTTCCAACCAGATCTTCCCATTCATAAACCATTTTAGGAACCATGTTGCCAAGTCATGCACCACATGCATACGTGCAAACACCTTCCTTCGACGTCCAATAACCTTCATTTGCACTGCCCTTGATTCAATCATCCTGCGCGACCTCCTGACCCGCTCAACCACAATTCCTCCTGAATTTGCTTGTTGGAACCTCATCTCCTCCCTGAGACTAGTCCAAAGGATCCTGTCACCAGTCATGAATTGAACTCAAGCAACACCTGCACATGAACAAACAACCAATCCGTACGAGCCCAAGTCTGCGACTTGACCCAAGTTAGTTCCCAACACAACACCTTACATGAGCACCTCACATAAGCATGTTGCAAAGCATAGCAAAACGATATCATCAATATCAACCAAAACGCACCAAAAACATAGCAAATGAATACTAAGCAATCTTTCCAAGAATATAAAGCACGTTCGAATCATTGCATGATAAAAGCAGGAACAATGCAATCAAGCTCCGAACCTTGCCAGAGCTAACCGAAGCTTGAGCTAGAACTTACCAAAGCTAGTACAACCTAGCGCAAGAGCATACCAAAGCTAGTACAACCTAGCGCCGGAGCTTACCAAAGCTAGTACAACCTAGAATCGGAGCTTACCAAAGCTAGTACAACCTAGCGCCGGAGCTTACCAAAGCTAGTAGGACCAAACAAAACATATCGGAGCTTAACAAAGACATGCCGGAGCTATCAAAGACATGCCAGAGCTAAAGATGACATGACTCACCAGAGCTACCCAAAAACATGTCGGATCTAAACAAAGAAAGTCGGACCTATTGTCAGACCTTGCGGAAGCTCGGAGCTAGAGTCGGACCTTGCTAAAAAGATGTTACGGCAGCATTCAAATCTTTTATTGTCAAAGCCAATGTATTCAACACACATAGGTCTCACAATATGGTTTTGGTAGGTATTTCCAAACAATTGAGGGAAACTTAAATCTTTTTAGAATTTCTCCGGAAATCTAAGTTTTACTTTCAAACAAGGACTAGCAGCCCTATTACCAATTCTAATCTCACAACAACCTAGAATTAGATCAAGCTTTTGCTACCCACAACTTCCGAATTAAGGTAAAAGTTTTTCAAACCAATGAAAGCAAAATTTGGAGAGTAGCAAGTTGTAGACTAGAGACTTAGGAAAATAAAATAGAGCAACTATTCATCATTTCATCTATGTGAATTCTAAATCATTCTTACCGCACATGTTTATTTGATGAAAGAAAATCTAACCTATATATTTTTTTCTTTAAATGCAAGGTGGATGATGGATGGATGGAAAATAAATATGCAAGGAATGTGATACTTGTTACCTCAAGTGGGGGTCCTCCCCGAAGCTTGTTCTTCAACTACCTCCGTGATAAGGATTGAACACTTGATGACAGAAGTATGTTGCAAGATCGGCTTGTTGTTGTTGTAGCATCATGTTGTAGATGGTGAATTGAGCATCCATGTGTTGTTTCCAATCCTGGGTACCTTGAACATGCTCCTGGAGTGTGCTATAGATGTCACCCGTTCTCACATCAAGTTCTCCCATATGTCTAGTGAGGTCCGTCATTCCCTGGCCATAGTCATGATGACTTCTGGCCGAAAAGGAACGACGTCCTCTCATGGACGTTGGGGGCAAGCTGCTAGAGCTTGAATAGGATAAGGGCTGATCCCTTTGCCATTCTTGCCCAGATGATCCCCCAGTCTCATATGCCGGAGGTTGAGTCCATCCGGGCGCACAACCCATTGGGTTCTCTTCCTCTTGGTACTCATGAACCGGAAAGATTATTGGTGGCATGCCTATGGCTGCAGCCCTCGCACGATTCCTTGTTACCCTGCCAGAGACATTACTTCTTCTTGCTTCTTCAAGGGGAAGAAGATTAATGGTTAGCCTCCGGCATTTGTACAAATGAAAATCCGGGTTAGATAACCGAATTTCATTGACAAAGCCGGAATAGAAAAATATCAAGGACCCATCTTGATCATGCTTAAGGGTATGTCCTTGCACTAAATAGTCTTCATCAATTAATTCACTTTCAGTTTCAATATATTCAAATGAAGAGTATTTAAGTGCTCCTACCCTATCAGCAATATGAGTAATCAATGAAGTGCATTCAATTGGTCCTGATTTTGAAATGTAATCTAACCATTGTGTCAACATGGCTTTTACTGGAGCAACTTTTATCTTTTTAGTCATGGCAAACAAAATTTTCAATTCATCATCTCGCACAACCCTAACATCTCCCCTAGGGAACATAGTCATTGCCACCCATCTATGCATGAAACGTAAGGTAGGGTTTTGGATGTGGCTATTCCTAGGAGCCCTACATGTGACATCACTAGTTAGCTCATGCCAAAAACTTTGTTTGTTAAACTTGGGCAAATTGTCTAAATCTAGCAAACACCGTTTATGGAAGCCTAAGATGCTACCTAATTCTTTCCATAGGATGTTGTATTCTTTTTGAAATAATCTAAAAGCAATACAATCAAATCATATTCTTAGCGTGCAAAGGAATTGGATAGTGAGAAGGGTTGAACCTTTCTCCTCTATATGAGCAAAGTCATCAAATCCAATTGCATGCCAAATGGAAAGAAATTCGGAGTCCATACCTATCTTGGAGATCGAATGCGGATCATAAGCCTTGGTGTGGCGGAACTCACAATCTTGGTGCAGCATAACACCACGTGTCTTCCAATTGAATTCCTTGCACTTGGATGGAAAAAGGGGCCCATCCAATATTTAATGGAGCAGCAGGCACATCTACATAAATGGTGCACATCGTTACCCCTCCATCATCGATCTCCTTGCCCCAATAGTCTGGTATTTCATGATAGCTGAACAGTTGAACCATTGCAATCAACAAATCTGAAAAACCCTTCAGAAGCGTACACTTCGTGAACAACCATCCATTTGGTAAGTATACAATAGAATCAGCCATCTGTGAAAAAGATACTAGAACAATGAGAAGGTTTCCAACTCTCAACAGTTTAACAAAATTTAAAACTGGAGTTGTAATCACAGTCTGTTCCAGCTGACCTTCCTGTATGTGGCCATCATGAGGTTTTGCAAACTTCATTACCATGCTATGGCTGGCACTCCATTCGAGCTCTTTCCAGTCGACGGTAGAGCCGGTGACGAGTGGACAAATCAGATGCTTGCAATATATGGGCATACTAAAGAAGTACCCAAGATGATTTTAGCAAAATATGAGGCATCAGCGTGTCAGGAGAGCCTTGATCAGCATGTTAGCCTGGGAAAAGTTATGAGTGACCTGAAGCAGGCCTTGATTCGAGGGGATCACTTTGAAGGTGAAAACGTCTCACTTAGGGCCACGGTTCCTCCCCTAAACCGCCATTTAAACTTAAGGGAGAAGCAGTGGCACCAGGCTGTTCAAGCTCGATCGGAGGCTCGCATGAAAACACAACACGCAAAAAGCGCGTCGGAAGCGAGTCAACTCGAGGTGCAACTGTTGGATGAACAGTTGAGTGAGGTGACTCAAGAAAGGGATCAATCTAGAGGGGAAACTTAGGATTGGAAGGCTAGTTGCAAAAATGCACAGAAGGAACTTGAAGACTTGAGGATGTTTCTTCTGCAGGCTGATGTGAAATCTTTAGTTGCTGCGACATCATTTATGGTGGGTGGGGTAGCAACTCTTGCTCCCGCAACCGCACCTATGGCACCAACTTTGAATGAAGAAGAAGAAGAAGAAGATCCCGAGGAACTCGAGTACGTCGAGTAGGACGTATTGGAGTGGGATGTGGCAGCACTTATGCCGTCACGAGGCAACATATAGTTTAATAGTTGCTCGTGTGTTTCTTTTGTGACCATATTTGTGTCATATTAAGAATAGTAGTGGGTATGTCTAAGCTGATAAGATGTGCATGACATCTCATGGGAACCAAGTATGGTAGAGATGTATTTCCTTAGTGGGAGTCCATCATTTTGATGTACACTACTGTAAACTTGGTCACGAGATAATATATCTTGTATAAAGTTTGTAGTTTATCAATATATGTGAATGTGATGAACTTATTTCCTTATCCAAAAGTCGTGCTACTGAATGATAAACTGGAAAAAGGAAAGAAAACATGTGCTGATTTTAAGTCATTTGGATGCAGAATGGTGTGTACTCGCTCGACACCTGAAATGGGGGGATCCAATCGTGGTCGTGAGGACGAATCTCCACCCCAAGAGACAGCTGCAATGCCGCAGCAACAAGTTCCTCCACCACCCCTAGAAATTCCAAGGAGTCTAGCGGAGGTTCTCGCCGCAGTGCTTGGCTCGCGCGATGAGCAAACGAAGTTACTACGGACTCTAGTCCAGCATTCGTCCTATCAAGGAGGGTGACCAGATGTTGGTCCACGACAACCTTCTCCAAGTTCGTACTCGGATTTCATGTCAACACACCCGCCGGTCTTCATGGAGGCCGATGAACCATTGGAGGCGGACAACTGGCTCCGCTCCATTGACGGGAAGTTCAGTTTGCTACGAGTGACCAAATATCAGAAGCCCATGTTTGCGGCCCAATAACTAAAAGGGTATGCAGGTGCGTGGTGGGTGAATTACCTTGCTGCACGACCAGTCGGCTACACCGCGAGGTGGGAGGAGTTCCAGGAGGTGTTTTGCGCCTATCACATACCTTCTGGTGTGATGAGAAGGAAGCTTCAGGAGTTCTTGGAGCTGAAACAAGGAGTATGGAGTGCTTACGAGTACTCCAAGATATTCAACCACATGGACCAATATGCTCAGGACCAAGTGCATACTACAGATCGAAAGCGGGAATGCTTCTATCGGGGCTTGAACCCCAAGATGAAGGACAAGCTTGCCATGTTCAACAGCGGCAGCTTCAACAACATAAGCAATGCCGCCATCGTGCACGAGGACGCTACTAGGGAGCTGTTCTCTGACAAGAAGAAAAGGAATGCTCCGCAGGTCAGCGGAGGAGGTACTCCTTAGAAATACCGCATGGTGTATTGATCACCATCCGGCCAGAGGTGGCAGCCGCCATCGCGACCACCGAAGTTTCACGGTCGCCCATTCAACAATGTCGGCTTCCACCCACAACAACAACAGGGGATGATTCCGCGTGCACCTCTACCTCCACCGTGTGCACCGTGATTCCTTCCTCCATTCCATACCAGTCAGAACCCGTACACGTGCTATACGTGTGGATGTGAGGGACACTTCTCCAAGGACTGCCCGCAGAGCGGAGGACAGTCATCGTACCAGGGGGCAAACCAGCCTCGCAACCAGCCCAAGAAGCCAGCCACCAGAACCGGCAACGTCCACCACCTCGCTGTCAAAGACGTTCCAGAAGGCGCACCCGTACTCACGGGTATGTTCTCTCTCATTGGTCATCCTGTAGTCATCCTTTTTGACTCCGGTGCTTCCCATAATTTTATTAGCAAGTCTTATATCAATCAATACCAATTGCCTATCATTTCCACAAAAACCTCATATATGATTTGTTCTCCGGGAGGCAAAGTAGTAGCAGATAAGATGGTCCATAGGGTACCTCTTAATCTGGGTGGGAACATATACCCTATCTCTCTCATTATTGGAGCATCAGAAATTAGATGTCATTTTAGGAATGGCATGGTTGCAATACAACGGTGCTATTATTGATCTCATTCCTCAGAGAATATATCTAAATTCGCCGGTCCACTTTTCCCAAATTCTCACTCTTGGGAGTAATATCCACGTGCCACCAACTGCTGATAACACTGAAGCCTATAAACTCGAAGATATTCCGGTAGTATGTGAGTATCCGGACGTTTTTCCCGAAGATCTTCCTAGTATGCCACCAGAAAGAGATGTCGAATTTAAGTTTGAACTTGTACTGGGAACATTGCCAATCTCGAGAAGGCCGTATAAGATGGCACCTAAACAACTGGCAGAACTGAAAGAGTAGCTAAATGAACTGTTGGACAAGGGTTTCATTCGTCCAAGTTCGTCACCTTGAGGCTGTTCTGCATTGTTCGTGGAAAAGAAGGATAAAACATTGAGACTATGTGTGGACTATCGTCCACTCAATGTTGTCACAATCAAGAACAAGTATCCACTAGCCTGTATCGATATTCTGTTCGATCAGTTGGTAGGTGCTCGGGTATTTTCAAAGATAGATCTTCACTCTGGTTATCATCAGATCATGATTTGACTAGAATATATACCTAAGACAGCATTCTCGACGAGGTATGGATTATATGAGTACCGTGTCGTGTCCTTCGGATTAACCAACGCAGCGGCCCATTTCATTTATCTCATGAATTCGGTATTCATGCTGGATTTGGACATGTTTTTCGTTGTCTTCATCGACGACATCCTTGTATACTCAAAGTGAGAAGAAGAACATGCACAACATTTGCACATCGTGCTTCAGCGATTGTGGGACCACAAGTTGAACGCTAAGTTCAGCAAATTTGAGTTCTGGATTAACCAAGTGCCATTTCTGGGGCACATCATCTCTGTTGAAGGGATTGCAGTTGATCGAAGCAAGATTAATCAAGTACTCAAATGGGAGTCTGCCAAGTCTGTGCATGAAGTTCGAAGTTTCCTGGGTTTAGCTGGATATTACCGGAGGTTCATCCCAAGCTTTTCCAAGATAGCTAAACCAATGATGGAACTTTGAAGAAAGAAAAGAGGTATACCTGGACAAAGGAATGTGAGGAGGGTTTCCAAGCATTGGTAAAACACCTCACAACAGCACTAGTATTAACTTAACCAGATACAACAAGATCCTTTGATGTTTACTGTGATGCATCTGGCATTGGTCTGGGTTGCGTATTAATGGAAGACAGAAGAGTGATCGCTTATGGATCCCGGCAGCTTCGGAACCAAGAGCAGCATTATCCGACTCTTGATCTTGAACTAGCTGCCGTGGTACTAGCATTAAAGATGTGGAGACACTATCTATGGGGCAACCTAGTACATCTCTACACCGATCATAAAAGCTTGAAGTACATCTTCACCCAGAATGAATTGAATATGCGACAACGAAGATGGTTGGAGTTAATCAAAGACTATGAGATTGTGATCCACTACCATCCCAGTAAGGCAAATGTAGTCGCCGATGCGTTAAGTCGCAAGTCCCATATCAATAACCTTTCTGTCACCTTGATAGAGGAAGAAGAACCGAGTCTCTACTTGGTTCCGTATGGGGCACTTTACAACCTAGCCCTCATTCCTACCATAAGGGAGGAAATTATGGAGGCCCAGAAGGAGGACAAGGGCATATCCCATATTCGTCAACGATTGAAAAGAGTGGAAATGAAGTGTTTCCGAGGTGACAATGACGGTACCATCTGGTTCAAAGACCGCATTGTGGTACCCCGCAATGTTGCACTTCGGAATAAAATTTTGGACGAGTCTCATTTGTCCAAATATTCTATTCATCCGGGGAGTAACAAATTGTACCAAGACTTGAAGAAGAAATTTTGTTGGACTCGGATAAAGTGGGAAATAGCAAAGTATGTATCCGAATGTGATACATGTCGAAGAGTGAAAGCCGACCATCTGATAGCAGCCGGACAATTACAACCGTTAAGCATACTTGCCTGGAAATGGGAGGACATCGGCTTGGATTTCATTGTTGGATTACCTCTCACTTTTCTCAAACATGACTCGATTGGGTGATAGTCGACTGACTCACCAAGTCGGCTCACTTTATTCCAGTCAAGGTCAAGTATGTGGCACGACAATATGCAAAGCTGTATATTGCCAGGATCTTATGCTTAAACGGAGCACCCCACACTATCATATCAGATCGTGGAACTTTGTGTGTTGCTTGATTTTGGGAGAAGCTCCACGCATCTCTGGGTACCAAACCAATTCGAAGCTCAGCTTACCACCCATAGACTGATGGTCCAATGGAATGAGTATACCAAGTACTAGAGGATATGCTCCGCGCCTGTGCCATTCACCATGGTAAGAAATGGGATGATCATCTACCATTAGCGGAGTTTTCATACAACAATGGTTATCAGACTAGCATTCAAATGGCACCATATGAAGCTCTTTATGGTCGGAAGTGTCGCACACCATTGAACTGGTGTGAATCCGGTAAACGAGTAACATATGGTATAGACATGGTAAAGGAAGCCGAAGATCGAGTACGAGTTATTCAAGCCAACCTCAAGGCTGCTCAGTCTCGCCAGAAAAGCTATGCGAACAAACGACGTCGACCGCTTCATTTTGATATCGCGGATCACGTTTATCTTCGCGTATCTCCAATGAAAGGGATTCATCGTTTCGGAGTAAAAGGGAAACTAGCTCCACATTTCATCAGACCATTCACAATAATAAGCAATGTGGACCTGTAGCCTATCGGCTAAAGCTGCCAGCATCACTGTCGGGGGTGCACAATGTGTTTCACATTTCACAATTGAGAAAATGTCTCAAGGCCCTAGCAAAAGTCCGTATGGAGGATTTGGAAGCCCTCCAACCAGATCTTACTTACTCAGTACATCCAACCCATATAATTTATGAGAAGACTCGTACCACAAGAAACCGCACCTGGCGTTTCTACAAGGTCTTGTGGGGAAACCACACCGCCGATGAAGCAACGTGGGAAAGCGAGGAATATCTTAAATCCAATTATCCGGTCTTGTTAACATCATATGCTCATTAGGTCTTTTTTTTATCCTTCCATTTGTAATCTCGGAGCGAGATTCTTTTAAGGGGGGAGGAATGTAAAATCCCACATTTTCCTTCATATGAGGATCAGTTGTAAATTGGTTGTTAACCCTAATGGAGACTAATTATAGCCATGTTTATAAACTTGATCTCATCAAATCTTTTCTTCTACTCATGTTTAAATTTATTAACATGAGGAATGAACTTCACCAATAAACTTAGATTAATTCTTTTGACCTCTCTTCAACGTTTGGAATTATTTGAAGAAATATTTCTAGGCCAATTTAATATGCAGTACCAAATAGATATTCAAATTAATATAAATTGAATATATACTACTGTATATTTGGCCCTCTCAAAAATCATTCAATTCAGAGGCCATAAATTTTTCTATGGTTTTATAATATTCCAAATGGACTTCCTGCAAAGTTTAATAAATTTTGAACTCCATTTGCTATTTTAATTAACACGCTTAGCAAATTCAAACCAATTTTTTGAATTCAAATTTTGAATTATGTTCAACTAGATTGAACATCAAGATTTGAACACACACCCATGATCAGCATAACTTGCTTGACTTATCCCCATGGTTTCACAATTTTTGGAACTCAATTGCTATTTAAATCAGTGGCACCATGGAATTCCATCCAAATTCAAATTTGAATTCTAAATCCAATTGAGGCTTCATCCAATTCAAAATCCATTTGCAGAATCAAATTCTAGATATTTATTTGATCCTCCCCACAAATGTCTAGAACTTTTGGACACAATTTGGTAGGAGAATTGAAGTTACAGAGAAGGGAAGTAGATAAGAGGAGGTGGGGCCCACTGTCAGCCAAAGCACTCGGGTGAAACCCACAGACACGTGGCGGGACCAGAGCTTCCCTTTGAAGGGAGGTAGTTCCGGTCTCGCAGGACACATGGTATCCCCAGAGCTACCCAAACAAGGGATGCTGCCCAGTGCTATCGGACGTGTGTTGCCTTCGAAAGTCTTCAACTCGAACATAGGAATTCCTGGAATTTAAGTGTGGTATCCGGCGGTACCTGTTATCCAGGGTACCGACAGTTTCCCTCGGGCCCATCTATGTGAGAAACCTTCTAGGTGAAGTTATATTACCAGAGGTGAGGCCATCTTTGATTCCCGCGCTTCAGCTTCAAAGTCTTTTCCTGGGTGGTTGAGACGACTGCAAAGAGTTATGCCATCGCCACATGGCCCTTTTTGACACAGCGCATGGGATCCTGGCGTGCGGATCTCACGCAATTGAAGGTCACCGTTTTGCAATACGAAAGTTGTGTCGGTTCCCAGCGTAATCTTTATAGCCCTGTCAGGCGGCCACCCTTGGGCTTCAAAATTCTCATCATGACAACGGTTCGCCTAGTGTAACTTTTTAAGCAAAGTGGACCCGGGTCCCCTTTTCATTGACGAGGTCATCTACGATTCGATTCCGGAGGTAGTTTCCATCTAAGTGTTGCGAAGGCTAACCAATGGGGGAAGTCTGCAGAGGGAGAGAACTTTTATGCCTTCATCTGACATTGCGCTTAGAGCTTTCCGCCCTTGCAATATTTCTTCCTGCTCTGCTCCAATTTGTGTCGATGAAGTTAGGACTTCCTCGGAGCCAAATCAAGAATGATGAAGACTTGTCGAAGGTCTGCACCTACATGGGGTGCTCTAGCAACTCCTTCAACAATTAGGTCCGCATCAGCAAGCTTCCCTTCAAGAAGGAGAACCCCGAAGAGATTGTCTACATCCTATCTTATGCCATGGTGGGGCTCATCCCACCATTTTCAAGCTTCATGTTGATGCTGCTTGACTTCTATGGTCTGCGGCATCATCACCTCGGCCACCACTCCTTCTCACTAGTGGTGAACTTCGTCCACCTTTGCGAGATGTGGGTGGGTGTGCCGCCCTGCATCGAGCTCTTCCAGACCTTCTTCACAGTCCATGCAACTAGGAAGAGCAACGAGTAGCTAGGATTCTACTACTTTGCGAAGCGCAAGAACTCGCCGCTCAAGTACCTGAAGACCTTCCCTTCTAGGAAGTGGGATTGCTAGAAGAAAGACTGGGTGCACATCACGGTGGATCACCACGATATGCTGGAGCTTCCTGACAGCCTCCTGACTGTCGACACCAAAGTTTCGGAGGTAACTCTGACGCTTTCACAGGAGTACAACCCGATCTTGACAAGGATCCAGAAGTGCATCGAGGGAGGGGTGACTCCTCTGATGGTCATCGCTATCTTCATGATAAACAGGTGGGCTCCGCTGCAGATGAAGGAGTGGCCCGCTTGGGCATTCGATGGAGAGCACGATCACAACCATACCAAAATTGGCTTCGGGTCCAATAAGAATCAAGGAGATCTGAAGCTCCATCTCCAGAAGTTGCAGCACGGAGTCATTCGCCCCGACGATCTGACCCCTCCGACAGATTTCTTTCCCCTAAACATGGTGCCAAAGGTCAGGAGGGAGCTACGAAAGAAGATGTCAGCTCTCGATGATTTTGGCCTCGTGGATAAGCATCGAAGCACTCCTCTGGCCAGGATTTCCATCCCCGGGGCTCTTGCTCCCGTGAAAGCTCCTGGCCTGCGCCAGTTAGTGGCAAAGGCAGAGGTTACACTGCTTCCCCTCCAAAGATGTCTACCTCCGGCCGAGGCATGGAGAAGGCTCCCGTCGAAGTGTAAAGTCGCAAGCAGAAGCTGACGAGGAGCGATGGGAGCAGAGTGAGGGAAGCTCCGACTGAAGTGACCCCTTCACCTCGGCAAAGGTCCGTAATGATCGTGCCTCCAGCTCCGGCTGGTTCTTCAGCTCCAGTCCCCGTAGAGGGTGCTGGCTCCGGCAAGTCAACTCCTACCTGATGCTAGCTGGTGGCTCGGTGTCCGGAGTGCAACCTCCGACGATGGAGGTCCCAGAGGTGGATGCGCCTCCGGACACCTCAACTTTAGGATCGGGCCCTGGAGCATCCGCCATGCAGACAACGGCGGGTTCTAGCTCCCAGCTCCCATGGAAGAAGATTCGCGCCGATTGGAGCGGCAATACTCCAAGGTACAGATCGATTCTTTGGCCTTTGTCTTGATTTTGTTCCACGCTTTTGTCTTGAATTCCCTACTTTTTGTTTCCAGAATATCGAGAACAAGCACTGCGGCTTCGGTGCCAGCTGCGGCTCCGGAGGCTGCATCGCCTGGAGCTTCTGCCCCGGTTCTTGCCTCTCCCCTAACTAGTGGTGGCAGATGACATGATAGATCTGGCACCGGTTATCGTAGAGACCGGTCCAGAGACGGCAACCGAAGATCCTGTAGTAGCACCGCGCCATGCGGAGGAAGATTTTGTGGAAGCTCCAGCAGTTCCAGAACCTGCTATGGAGGCTCCAGCATTGATGACGGAAGTGGAAGAAACTCCAAAAAGCACTTCAGTGCTAGCTCTGGAGCTCGTTATGTCTGAGCCAGTGCAACCAGAAGATACGGCTTGGGGTCCTTCATGTGCTAAACCGGTGATTGAAGATATGGCTGAGCGACCCTCTTCGTCAACCCCGGAGGTTGAAGCCCTTGTAGTGGAACCTTCTTTTGCCGTGAAGGACATTGATGAGGTCCCAGAGGTCGGGCCTAGCAATGTGGAGCTACTAGATAACATGCTCGCGCCATGGGATCCGATAGTTATTCTAGAAGACCTACTGGAGCCCGCTGAGGCACTTCAGGCAGGCGTTGTATATCGACAATGCTTGCACAAGTCTCTACCATGTCCAGCTCGCCTTCAACCACGAAAGGAAGACTCTCGAAGAAGAGAGCAACACCTTAAGGTGTTGGCACAACAGACTTCATTGCGAGTCGAAGCTGACACAGTCTCGGCTGGCTTACTAGAAGGAGTGGGTGGACAAGGAGAATGCCTGGATGGCGCTATTGGACCATGCACTAAATAAAATAGAGACCATGATTGAGGACCTCGATGACAAGACCCGAGAGGTATTTGAGCATGCGAAGGAGGTCAATGACACGGCTGATGAACATTCAGACAACATCAATGAGCATAATGAGCATCTCCTCAAGTGTCGTTCAGCTTTCGATCAAAAGGAGGATAAGCTCTTGAGAAAGAGAAAGACCTCGTGATGAGGGAAGAGGATCCCGCCCAAAGGCTGTTGCTGGGAGAGTAGAGCTTAGCTGATCGAGCCAAACAATTTGAAGAATGAGCAGATATGGAAGATGGGGGTGTCTCCAAAAGAGAGACTGATATATCCACCAGGGAGTACAAGGTGAAGGCCAAGGAGAAGGACTTGACAGAGCGGAGGAACCATATATACCTCGGGGAGAAAGAGCTCAATGACCAAGAAAAGAGTATGGCTGAAAGTATCTAGCAGCATGCTAAGGAAGTTTAGCGCTTCTCCAAGGAAGGTTCTGCGGAAGTTTTGAGTGCCAGGAAATCACTGGAGGAACTAAAGAGCCTGAGAGCATATGAGTCCTAGAAAGTTTGGGACTTCTTAGGGCACAACAACGAAGCTCTGGTGCCATTTGGTTTCAGCCCAGTACGTCCAGCTGACCTGGAGCCAGAGATGGAGAAGGCGTTGGTGGTGTTGACCGCTGCGGCAATAAGCTTAAAGCCGTGGGCGACATAGTCATCGACGAACTAGAGACTGAAGGAAGGACCCTGGCAAAGATTGTTGCCAAATATGTATTGTCATGTTTCAAAAGCCAGGACCCCCAGATATCATTAGCTCCGGTGTTTGAAGGACCCGTTGTTGAGGAGGAACAAGGCGCCAGGGCCAACATTCAAGATGTTGCCCAAACAGTTGCCTCATTCTTCAAAAGGAACTCCAGTAGTTAGGACTTTTCATTTTTTTCCTTCAACTTGTAATCCTCATTTTGAATGAATGAAATCTGAAATCCCTCCAAATTCAATTTTTTGTGTCTTCAATGCATTGCCTTTATATTATTGGCCCCCTGGTAGATGTGTTCAACAAATTGAATGTATCTACCATGAGGATTTAGACAATATATTGAAAACTCAATAGCACCGAATTTGTAGGTATTACATTAGCACCGAGTTTCGAGTCTTGCCTCTGACATCTGCAAGAACCCTTTGTTTCTTCGACGGCGGGCCCCTAGGGGTGGTTGGAGCTTGTTAGGTCCGACGGCGCCCACTATCAACGCTTAGAACGTCAACGGCGGGCCCCCTGGGGATTGTCGGAGCTTGTTAGGTCCGACGGCACCCACTATCAACGCTTAGAACGGGACAGAGCTGTCAAAGTATAGTGTCTAGTGAGGCTCAGTGAAGACCGGGACCATAGGTTCTGGCTCCTGCTAACTGAGGCCCCCTGGCGTTGATGAAGAAGGTGTCCAATCCGCCACGAATCAGGCAGCACCTGACTCTTGATAGCATGTTGAGGCGGGAATTCAATATCAAATTCTACCAGTTTCGGAGCCCACTTGGCTATATTTCCAGTAGAATTTCGGTTATGCAATATAGCACGCAGTGGAAAGGAGGTTACCACTGATATTTTTGGGTATAGAAGTAGTGATGTAGCTTTCTTGAGGCAATAAGGACTGCATACAACAACTTATGCACCTCAATGTAGTGAGTCTTGGCATCATTTAGTACCTCAATGATGAAGTACACTACCCGCTGGACGGTCCGGACCCTCCAAGAGGGGCCCGAAGCTTCTTCTCCATCAACGCAGACCCTGTCGGAGGGGTCCGAATTTGTTCTTCCTCAGCCTTCACCTCTTTAGAGGAATCCATACCTTCCTCTTGTACTGTGGGAACTCCCTCGATTGAGAGAAGTTGATCCTTAGGCCTCTTGCCTTTAGGATCTGTGCCTGGGGGGCTAAGATCCAGGCTCGCCTTCACGTAACTCCAGACCCTCTTGGAGGGGTCAAGGCTCCTAAGCTGAAGATGGCTCTAGTCTCTATGAGACCAGGACCATGCTGACAACCTCTGTAGTTGCCGAAATATAAAGCAAAAGTGGCTTGCCAGGCTCTGGAGCTACCAGAACTGGTAGTGTGGTGAGGAGCCGCTTGAGCTCTTGGAACACCTTCTCTACGTCTTTGGACCAATGAAATGGCCCAAACTTCCTCAATAGTTTGAAGAAGGGAAGTGCACGCTCTTCCAGTCTTGAAATGAATCGGCTGAGCGCAATTAGACATCCAGTTAGCTTCTGGACATCATTGACGCGGTCTGGGGGCCACATCGCTTCAATTGCCTTGATTTTTGCCCAATTTGCCTCAATTCCTCGGCGAGTCACCAAGAAACCAAGGAGCTTTCCAGAGTTGACCCCGAAGACGCACTTGTCCAGATTGAGCTTCATATGCGTCAGGCGTATTTTGTCGAAAATGGCTTGTAGATTGTCAAGGAGCAACTCCTTGTTTTTCACCTTTGTGACGATGTCATCGACGTAGACCTCCACTAAGTCCCTAATAAGCTCTCCAAATGTTTTGTGCATGGCTCGCACAAAAGTTGAAGCAGCATTTTTGAAACCGAAAGGCATAACAGTGTAACAATATAACTCATCTACGTAATGAAGGTAGTATGCTCTTCATCTTCACTAGACGTTTGTTTCCGATGATATCCAGAATACGCATCTAGGAAAAACAATAACTCACACCCGTAGGTAGAATCCACTATCTGATCTTTTCTAGGAAGTGGAAATGGGTATTTTGGGCATGACATATTCAAGGTCATGTAGTCGATGCACATCCGAAGCTTCCCGCCGGCCTTTGGTACAACGACTGGGTTTGCCAGCCACTGTGGATGGTGAACCTCCTGGATGAAACCAGCGTCAAGTAGCCTCTTGACTTCTTATATGATGAAGCTCCATCGTTCAGAGGATTGCTTCCGGGGCTTCTGAAGTAACGGCCGTGCATCGGGGTATATCTTCAGGTTTTGCTCGATCACCTCCATAGTGATCAAAGGCACTGGTGACGGTTGCCATGCAAACACGTCCACATTCGCCAGGAGGAAAGTTATGAGTGCTTGTACTAGTTCCTATTTGTCATCCAGACCTCCTGATGTACGAGCGGTCTGGGTAGCATCAGAATCGATTTGGACGACTTTGACGGGGATGTTGGTGTCACCGTTTGGTTGCATGCGAGGTGCAGAAGTTGAGCCACGCTGACGTGAGCTCGAAGGTTGCTGAGCTGGTCGCTCCTTGCCAAATTCTTGTTCTTGCATCGTTACAAGTATATGAAGTTCCTCCAGCGCAGTAACACTAGCACTACGATCCCCATGGATCTAGAGGATGCCTGAAGGAGTTGGAATATTCAACACCAGATAGTCGTAATGAGCTACGGCCATGAACCTGTACAGGATCGGCCTGCCTAGGATGGCATTGAAGGCAAGGTTGATGTGTGCCACATCAAACACAAGCTTCTCGGACCTATAATTGTCCCTGGTCCCGAAGATCACTGGGAGTGTAATTGATCCGAGATGAGTGATAGCTCTCGGACCTACTCCGAAGAAGGGACGTGAGGGCTCAAGTTCCGATAGGCTGAGTTGAAGCTTCATGAATGCCGCAAAAATAAGGAGGTTGAGCGCCGTGCCTCCATTTACCAGGACATGATAGAGCTGAATGTTGTTGATGGTAGGAGATACAATCAAAGGCAACTGACCAGCTCCGATCATGTTATTCGGACGATCCGAAGCATCAATGGTCATGGCAGTGTCCATCCAGTTCCGATGAGGTGCTGACTTGGCGGTTGGAGCGGCGGCAGCCATCTCTCGACGCATATTCTTGAGAATATGCCAGGAGGTAATATCACAGGACCCTCCATATATCATATGGAGTGTCTTCCGACGTTCATTGTCAGAGGTGTCAGAGTCATCGTCCACCGTGTTGTAGACGACCTTCAGGGACTTCTTGGCATCCTGGAAGCCATGTACTTGCTCTGATCGATCTTCTCCGACTTTCTGTTTCCCCTCCCATTGGCGGTATGGGGCTTCTTCTTGGCGCTTATTGCTGAGTTCAATAACCCGCTGGACCTCATGAAAGTATTCAAGGTTTTGGGTGTTTGATTTGTGGATCGGACACCACATCTTCTCACCATCACCATCCTGAGTCGACGGTCGAGGTCATTTTTCGGTGCGTGGCCCCCAGCCACCAGGAGCTCCAGCTGCAGCAACAGCAATAGGTGTGTCGGTCGACGACTTCTTCTTGCTGTTGGGCTTCTTTTTCTTCTTCCCACTACCGGAGGCAGTAGCCTCAACTTTGGAGGATGATTTACCAGGCTCCGCAGCTGGTTTTGAGTGCATCTCCCGACCCTCAGCAGCCCTAGCACATTTGGTGGCTACGCTGAAGGGCGTCATGACACTGTTGACATCTTTGGATGCCAGCTTCTCCAGCATCTTCTTGTCTCTAACTCCCTATCGGAATGCAACAACGACAGTGGTGTTGGAGCTAGAAGGAATAATGTTCCGTACCTGACAGAACTGCTAGATGAATGATCGTAGCAATTCTCCCGCCTTCTGCTGTACAACAAATAAGTCCAGCTCTATGCCAGGTCGGGTTTAGGAGCTCCCAAAGTTGGTAGTGAACTAGCGACAAATTCCCCCTAACTATAAATGGAGTCAGGAGAAAGACTCATGAACTAGGACCTTGTTGTCCTGGTTAGAGCAACAGGGAAGTGGCTGGCCATCACGGCCTCATTGCCTCCAGCCACAAGGATGGCAGTGGAGTAGATTTGAAAAACATCGAAGGGGTTGACTGTAAAGTCGTACTTCTCTGGCGGATAAGGCCAGAACTTAGGTGGACAATTAGCCGTGCGAAGATGCATGGCAAGGGCTGAGCAGCCACCTACCACTCCCAAGGGTGAAGGGTTTTCCCGAGCCTCCAGCCCCTCGTGGGCGCGCTCCATGAGGACGCGGCCATCTAGCCTCATGTATGGGCGGTCGAGCTCCAATCGGAGATCCTGCATCGAGAGCCTTGATGCTGTATGAGTGCGGCGTGCCCCGGAGGGCAATGACATCACATGCTGGGAGGGTGCACGTCTCCTGTGTTGCGACGCCTGAGGACCAAGTCCACCAGACCAGGTCCTATTCCTTGAAGATGCCTGCCCTACAGGGGGCGGACCTTGGTTGCTATTGGCATCGGCTGCGGCTGTAACCAAATGCTCTACATCAGCACACCATTGCTCCATTGCGTCCTGAGGAGCTCCAAGCGCCGGTGGATGCTGAAGAAGAGTTCGCGCTGCGTTCAGTGCGTTCTCAAGATTGTTCATTGATGCAGTGAACGACACAAATATACCATCATGTTGAGATGGTGGAGGTGGTGGTGGAACAACACCCGTCGGGACAACTGCGTTGGCTGGCTGCTACACGTTGGCAGGATTTCCCCCAGCAGGCTGCTCAGCCAAACTGTTGGACGAGGCTACAGTGGATTTCACCATCTTGAGATCTTAGTGCCCCCTACCTGGCGCGCCGAATGTTGAAGTGTGTAAACGACACTTCCCCCGGTACTACTAAAGCATACTTCGCGGGGGTTTGTATTCGTATGGGGCGCGTAAGATCAAGAACAAGATGACGACACGAGAGTTTTTACATGGTTCGAAACGCCTGAGCGTAATACTCTACTCGATGAGGTGGTTGTTGATTGAATGTGTTTATATGTGGCGAGTGTAGGTGGTTGCTTGTATGCGTGCGAGCTTAGTTCTTTTCTACCATGTGACAGAACCATTTATATGCTAAGGGATGGCCGTTACAGTATATGCCTGGCCCGATAGGTGGCCCCGACTATTATAATCAACCTATACACGATCTACATGCATGATCACAATTAACAGTGTAATTACATGCCTCAATGGTGGCATTACCAGTCTGGATGGTCCTCTGATCGTGTGTCATTAATGCTTAGTTAATGACACTTTAATCAGATCTCGTAACTGCCGATTAAGAGCCTCTTGAATGTTTGTGCCATTGGAGATTCTATATTCTTCCCGTTGGGGTCTTAGGTATAGAAGTCTAACACCTAGAAGCTCTGAAGCGTCCCTCTATGGGAAGGAAGGTCCAGAGCCACTTGACAAGTGGCAGTACCAGAGCTTCCCTCTACTTGGTGTTAGGTTCATGGTTGCTGCACACGTGGCAGGACAGGAGCTTCCCTGTGAAGGGAGGTAGGTCCGATCTCGCAAGACATGTGGTAGACCTGGACCTACCCAAATGAGGAATGTGGGCCCAGTGCTGTCAGAAGTGTGTTGTCTTCAAAAGTATTCAACTCGAACATTGGAACTCCTGGGTTTTAAGTGCAGTATCAGGGGGTACCCGTGTGAGACCTATGTGTGCTGAATACATTGGCTTGTAGTGAATACATTGGCTTTGATGATAAAAGTTCTAAAATTCCGTTAAAACACCTTTTTAGCAAAGTCTGACTATAGGTCCAAGCTCTGGCAAGGTCTGAAAATTTCTTTGTCTAGGTCCGACATGTTTTGGGTAGCTCTGGTGAGCTTTGTCTCTAGCTCCGGCATGTCATTGATAGCTCCGACATGTCGTTGTTAAGATCCGATATGTTTTAATAGGTCCGACTTATGTTAGTTAGCTCTGACATGTTTTTCTAGCTCGAGCTTTTGGGTTGACTAGTTCCGACTAGCTTTGGAAAGTTCTGGCGCTAGGTTGTACTTGCTTTGGTAAGCTCCGGCGCTAGGTTGTACTAGCTTTGGTAAGCTCCGCCTCAAGCTCTGGTTAGCTTTGGCAAGGTTCAGTGCTTCATCGTAGTGTTTCTTCTTTTGTTTTGCAATGTTTCAAACTTGATTTACACTTATGGAAAGGTTGCTTAGTATTCTTTTACCATGTTTTTGGTGTGTTCTGGTGGTTAAGGCTGATATCATTTTGCTATGGTTTGCAACATGCTTATGTGAGGTGCTCACGTAAGATGTTGTAGGTTCGGAACTAACGAGAGTCAAGTCTAGGACTTGTTCTCGGAAGTATTGGTTGTTTATTCATGTGCAGGTGTTGCTTGAGTTCAAGACATGGCTGGTGACAGGATCCATTGAACTAGTCATAGGGAGAAGATGAGGTTCAACAACCAAGTTCGGGAAGAATTGTGGTTGAGTTGATCGGGAGGTCGCGCATCATGTATGAATCAAGAACAATGCATATGAAGGTATCATGGACATCGTTGGAAGATGTTTGCACGTGGGCAAGGAGTGCATGGACGTGGCTACATGGTTCCGGGGCGTGATAAAGAGATGTGGACATAAAGAATTGGTCGGAAAGGTTCAACCAACTAGGTTATGAACTCAGGCTGTGGCTGAGTCGGGTTTGTCTCAAATATGGAAAGTTTTGAATTGATTATGATAGGATTTTGTGTGGGTCACGAATTTGAGTTTTTTTGTGAATGTGGAATACGTTCCTAAGGGTTTTGGAAGTCTTAAAATTGCTTCTATCTGCGTATAGAAGATTCTTGAGCAGTTATAGAATGTTTCGATTCGTGAACTGAGTAGGATTAGAGTCCTAGTTGAGTTTGGGTTGGCTTAAGGGCTGGTTATATAAGCAAGGGAGGCCAGAGCTCATAGTGCACGACTTTGGGGGGCTGTTCCTCTTGTGTTCTATTGAATAAAATTCATAGTTGAAAGGAACTTTTGTGCCTTGTTCACCCGACTTATTCTAGACAAGTTTTTCTCGTCGAGTTTCTGCACAGCACTACCTTTCTTTGGTGGTTTTATCATAACGCGAGTTTTACAGATCGAATTGACGTGATTCTTTTTGGGTTGTCTTCACAACTTGATTATCTATCGTCTGTAAAAATTTCACGGTCATTGGAATTGTGTTTTTTATTCTACACGAGTTTCTTTGCAGTGTTCTAGAACTGTTTTTTTACTCGGTAGAACAGATTGACCTTTGCTCGATCTTTCGATCGTAAGAGTTTCTTTTGACGGATTTGAGTGACTCTTCTAGTACTCTTCGTGACATGATTCTCTCTGATATCTATCAGTTTTGTCATGGCGAGACACGTTTAGATTAGTCTCAGACACGATTTCTTTAACAAATCATTTTTCTACCGAAGGAGTTAGGATTTAATTGTTTCCACTGCGTAAGATTTTTTAATCTACAATTCACCCTCCCTCTGGTAGCTTTTCATGTGCTCTTCAATCCTACAATTGGTATCAGAACCACAATGCTCTAATCTTTGTGATTTGCACGTGTTTTTGACTAATCATCATGAAGAAATACTCCGCCAAACCTTGTGTGTTTAGTGGTATTGATTTTCAGGTTTGGAAGGCACGTATGGAAGCCTTCATCCAGGCTCAGGGCTTCGCAATATGAGAGAAGGTATACAAGCCTTACGAAGTGTTGCCAAATGATCAAGTTACAACTACAAATCTGAGAGATGTCGACAACAACGACAAGGCTCAAAACTTGATCACACAAGGATTAACTCAAAGCGACTTCGATCGTGTTGCACACCTCCGATCTGCATACGATGTGTGGAAAGCACTTTGTGACAACCACAAAGGATCCAACACGATAAAGGAGGTAAGGAAAGACATGTTCAAGAAAGAATACATGCGCTTCGAGATGCAACCCGGTGAGTCTATTGATGACTTTTTTGCTCACGTTAATAAAATTCTCAGCAACTTGCGTAGTGTCAATGTTAAATTTTTAGATGCTGAAAATGCTAGGCAATTGTTAAGTGCATTAGATATTTCAATTTGGGAGATTAAAGTCACATCTATTCATGAATCTACTATCATGAGTACAATTACTTTAGATGTGCTATATTCCAAGTTAAAAACTCATGAAATTGATATAATATCATGTAAGAACCCCAACAAGTCTATTGCTTTTGTTTCTCAATGTGACATGTCTAGCTCTAGTCAGTCTTCATCTTGTGGTACACCTGCTCTGTTGTCCCCTCTAACCCTTGAATAGATTGAGGAATTTCCAGAGGAGGCGCTAGTACTTCTTTCTACTAGATTCTCAAAAGCATTGCAAAATTTTAGAACTAGAAGGAGAGGAAGCTCCGGACCTCAACGATGTTTCGAATGTGGTAAGATACGACATTTTCGTCCAGATTGCCCTAACCTTTCAGGTCCTAATTTCCGAGATGAAAAGCAAACAAGGACGAAGCACTCATCTGCAAACGATACAAAGAAAATGATGGGTTTTATAGGACGTCAATTGGTGAACAGTTTTATCTTCGCACTTCAAGAACTTGGCTCAATCGATGTGGACATTGGAAGTGACGAAGATGAAGATGATTTGGCAAACTTGTGATTCATGGCGGGCAAATCAAGATCATGTATGGAGGATGCAAAACACAACAACGACAATGAAGAGGTATGTCCTACCTGCGAAGAAATGTGTGATGCTATTTCTCGTGCCACTATTATAGTTATGAAAAAAGAGAAAAAGCTTAGGGATAGTGCTGCTAAAATTGAATCACTAGAATCTGAAATTAACCTTTTAAAAACATTGATTCCTAGTGATGATACATGTCCCTCATGTGATTTAATATATGAACAATTGTCCTCATTAAGAAAGTGCGCACACCTCCACACTTGATAAACTTGAGTTAGAAATTGAAAATAATAGAGAGCTTGCTGCACTTAATGATAAAACATGAAAGATGCTAGCTGTTCTACACATGATTTGCATTGTTCTACTTAATTTGCATTTTATCTTCCTAAGAAACTACAAGATGCTATGAATGAAATTTCTATATTGAACAGTGCTTTACATTCTAATGAAGTTAAATTTTGTTCCAATTGCAAATTAAAAGGAAAAACTTCATTTCAAAATTGTCTTGATCTGTCCAATAAACTTGATAACATTCATAGGACATTAGATTGGTTTTGTAATGGGAATAAGAACCTAAACTTGCTGCTGAATTCTTCCAAGTCATGCAATGATAAGACTGGTTTAGGTTTTGATTCTCATGCTCCTGCTAAGGCACATCCACCAAAAGTTGTAAAGTCAGTAGGAAGTGGTTTGATTCAAACAGTTACTAAACAAAAATAAGTGGTTTTCAAATCTGCAGGAGTGTTGTCTAATTCGGTTTCAAATAAAAATGTTGCTTGCTAATCTAGACTAGGACACAAAGTTAAATTTCATTGTACCTACTGTGGTAGAGATGGTCATGTCATAGATTTTTGTTATAGACTAGCTAAAAAACAGAAAAAAATAATTGTTAGATCTCATAACTTTCATGCAAAATTTGCTGCACCTGCAAAACCGAATGATAGGAACATGCAATCTGCTGTAAGGAGTCGAAAACATGCAAAGTTTGCTCCCAAACCTACTGTTTTTCGTGCTACACATGTAGCATCTCGTAGGACAGTAGTTGGGTACAAAAATCCTCAAGCTTTGGCTCATAAACCTGTTGTTTTATCTCAGCTTTCGCGTGTTATTCCTGTTGCACGTTGTGTGACTCAGTACCGGATTCCTAAATGTCTTTTGACTAACCCCAGTATTGAGTCATCGACGTATTGCGCTTCTATGTAGGTTACACGCTTGAGGAAGGAGAACATTTGGATTGTGAATTCAGGTTGCTCACGCCACGTGACCTGTAACAAAGAATGGTTCTCCTCCCTCTCTTTTGTGTCACGTGTAAAGAATGTTACTTTTGCCGATAATTCTTCAACTCCTATAATTGCTAAGGGTTTGGTTAGAGTAAATAATCACTAAACTTCGAAGGATGTGGCACTTGTTAAAACTTTGAAATACAACTTGCTTTCTGTTTCACAACTGCTAGATGAAAATCTTGAAATTATTTTTACTAAAAATTGCTGCAAAGTTGTAGATTCAAACAGTAAGCTTATTTTTAACATGTCACGGTTTGGAAGAGTTTTTAAAGCTGATTTTGATATGTCTTCCTATAAGCATAGGTGTCTAGTTGCTAATGATTCAAAGGGTTTATATTTTTGGCATCGTAGACTTGGTCACATAGGCTTTGATCATCTTACACGTGTTAGTTCTCTTGATCGCATACGTGGGCTGCCTAAACTTAAAGGAGACAAAGAAATTGTGTGCCCTTCTTGTAGACATGCTAAGATGGTCGCAGGTTCACATACTCCTCTCACAATGATCATGACAACTGAAACAGGTCAACTTTTGCACATTGACACCGTAGGTCCTTCACGTGTTCAATCCTTCGGAGGTAAATGGTATGTCCTTGTGATTGTTGATGATTATTCTAGATACTCTTGGGTTACTTTATGGCATCTAAGAATGAAGTTTTTAGTCACTTTAGAACTTTATTTCTTAGATTATCAATGATCACCCAGGATTTTTAGAAGCGTTTAGAAGTGATAACAGAACCGAATTTAAAAATCAATCTTTTGATCACTTTTGCGCTGAAAATGGAATAGATCATCAATTTTCTTCACCATATGTACCTCAACAAAACGGTATTGTAGAAAGAATGAACAGAACCTTAGTTGAGATGGCTAGGACTATGCTTGATGAATATCAAACTCCTAGGAAATTTTGGGCTGATGCGACTGCAACTGCTTGTTATGTCTCAAATCATGTTTTCTTGTGTGCTAAGCTAGGTAAAACACCATATGAGCTCTGGTTTGGACATAGGCCTAGTGTTACACACTTTCGGGTCTTTGGTTGCAAATGCTTTGTTAAGAAACATGGTAATCTTGACAAATTTGAACCTAGATCTGTTGATGGCATGTTTCTTTGTTATCCATCTCATACTAGAGGCTACCATGTGCTTTTACTTGACACTAACAAAATTGTGGAAACTTGTGAGGTGTCTTCTGATGAAGCTAGCACAGGTACTAGATCAAACATCGCAGGTACGGATCCATATCCGCAGGGGGAGAGCATTTTCGTTGAAGATGAGGAAGAGGTGGAGCTGCTGCCCGAAAATTCAGCAGCTAATGACATTGCTCTAGCTCCTGATTTTGATTCACAACCAGCATTGACAACCACCATTGCTGGTCCAGATCCTCCTCAAGTCACAAGCTCATCGATTTGTGATGAACATGAAGAAGGAGAAGCTTGTAAAGTGTCCACTCCCCTCTGGGTTCTCAAAATTTATCCTCTGAAACAAATTATTGGAAGCTTGCACGAACGAGTCACACGGTCCAGGTTTTGCGATCCAAACTCTCATGCTCATTCTGCTTTTGTTGCTTCTTTTGAACCCAAAGATGTATCACATGCACTCACTAATAACTCATGGATTATGGCCATGCAAGAAGAGTTAGAAAATTTTGAAAGAAATAATGTTTGGAAACTTGTACCTCCACCTCAAGGTCACACTGTAATTGGAACTAAATGGGTGTTTAAAAATAAACAAAGTGAGGATGGGATTGTGGTTAGGAATAAGGCTAGGCTGGTTGCTCAAGGTTTCACTCAAGTTGAAGGTCTAGATTTTGCCGAAACTTCTGCTCCTGTAGCTAGATTAGAAGCCATAAAAATTTTGCTAGCTTTTGCTGCATCTAAAGGTTTTAAGCTTTATCAAATGGATGTTAAAATTGCTTTTCTTAATGGCTACATAGATGAGGAGTTTTATGTCAAACAACCACCAGGTTTGAAAATTCAGATTTTCCTAATCATGTTTACAAACTGTCCAAAGCCTTGTACAGTCTCAAACAAGCCCCTAGAGCATGTTATGATAGGTTAAAAACATTGTTACTTCAAAAGAGTTTTACCATGGGCATGGTTGATAAAACTCTTTTTGTTCTTAAGCATGGCAATGACTCGTTATTCGTTGAAGTGTATGTGGATGATATTATCTTTGGTTTTGCTTCTCATGATCTTGTGTGCAAGTTCTGAGCTATGATGAGTTCAGAATTTGAGATGAGTTTGTTGGGAGAACTCAAGTACATTTTGGGGCTGCAAATCAAGCAAACCAAGGAGGGTACCTTTGTGCATCAAACGAAGTATACAAAAGACCTCCTAAGGCACTTCAACATGGAAAAATGCAAGCCTCTTCAAACACTAATGGGAACAGCAACAACACTTGAAAATGATGCATATGGTGAACCCGTGGATCAAAAAGAATATAGAAGCATGATCGGATCACTTTTGTACCTGACGGCATCGAGACCGGACATACAATTCAGCGTAAGTCTTTGTGCACAGTTTCAAGCTTCCCCACGTGTTTCACATCGTCAAGCCCTCAAAAGGATTCTCAGGTACTTACATGGAACTCAAGAATTTGGCATTTTTCTTCCTTCTTCCTCAACCGTTACTTCGAAAGGTTTTTTGGATGCTGATTTTGGGGGTTGTAGGATTGATAGGAAAAGTACTTCTATTGCTTGTCATTTTCTTGGTAATTCACTTGTTGCTTGGTCCTCTAGAAAACAAAACTCAGTTGCACAATCCACAGCTAAATCTGAATATGTAGCTGCTGCTAGTGCTTGCTCACCAATTCTTTGCATTGTTCAAACACTTAAGGACTATGGGGTTGATCAAGATATTGTTCCACTATTTTGTGATAACACTAGTGCCAATTGCACTGCTAAAAACCCCGTGCAACATTCTAGAACTAAGCACATTGACATCAAGTATCACTTTGTCTGTGATAATGTTGAAAAAGGAAACATTGTACTTCACCATGTAGATATCGAGCAACAATTTGCTGACATTTTTACAAAACCTTTGGATTTCACTCGTTTTTTTACATTCGTAGTGAAATATGGGTTATGTATCCTCATGGATTAAATTTAAGGAGGGTTTTCAAACTTGAGAAGTCTATGTGTGAATCTGAAATTAAAATAATATGTGCATAGTATTTCATACAGATATGACTTTGTGATTCCTTTACATGCTGAAAGTTCTTACTACATTTCTCGTGTTATACATTTTGTAGTTTTTGCCATGTCTAGTAATTGGAATAATTACTTACTCTAAATCTGGTCATGGTCAAACTTTCATGCTGTTTTGAACTTGTTGCATGATCACAAGTGCTTTTAATCATAAAGAATTAATCAAGTAATTAACTTACATGTTGACTTTTATGATTAAATAAAAATGAGAAAAGATCAAGAGAATACGCATGCATCACACTTATTCTTTTGAGATGTCTTATCATTGCACTTACATATGAACTTGGAAGAAGTGGTGTATGACTAAAACCATGTCCTTAAGCTTCTGATTGTCAAATGACACAGGCTTGGCTTGGTTGGTTGGAATAAGGCAGATGCGCATATAATCTCTTGCAAATATCATATGATCTAAATTTGTGCTTTGAAAAATAATAAAATGCAGCAACAAGTGTCATGCTTTTAGGTTTTGAAATAGTTAAGTTTGTGAGATCATGACTTGCTAAATTGGAAATTACATTTGATCTCTAGCATGGCTTACACTACTTTATGTGTTTCATTGATGTGATAGTGTAAGTTACTTGATAGTATGACATGGATGATCTTTGTTATATATATATATATATATATATATATATATATATATATATATATATATATATATATATATAATATGCTCATAACAATTAAAATTTGTCTTTTGAACCTTCCTAAATACATTGTCAAAGGGGGAGAGATAATAGACAATATGTGAATTTTTAAAGATAAGTATGCAAGAGGTAGAAATTGATTACACATTGCACATATTCACAATTGTTTTTGCACGATTCTTCTCAGGGGGAGAATTTATTTTTCTCATTTTATTTTTGTTTTACAAAGGGGGTGAAATTGTTTTCAAAACTTTTAATATGAATAAGCCAATGTTCGGATCTTAAGTGGTGTTGCCAATGCATTCATCAAGGGGGAGAATGAGAGACCTATGTGTGCTGAATACATTGGCTTGTAGTGAATACATTGGCTTTGATGATAAAAGTTCTGAAATACTGCTAAAACACCTTTTTAGCAAAGTCTGACTCTAGGTCCGAGCTCCGGCAAGGTCCGAGAATAGGTCCGTCTTTCTTTGTCTAGGTCCGACATGTTTTGGGTAGCTCCGGTGAGCTTTGTCTTCAGCTCCGACATGTCTTTGATAGCTCCGCCATGTCGTTGTTAAGCTCTGATATGTTTTAATAGGTCCGACTTATGTTGGTTAGCTCTGACAAGTTTTTCTAGCTTCGACTTTTGGGTTGACTAGTTCCGACTAGCTTTGGCAAGCTCCGGCGCTATGTTGTACTAGCTTTGGTAAGCTCCTGCGCTAGGTTGTACTAGCTTTGGTAAGCTCCAGCTCAAGCTCCGGTTAGCTTTGGCAAGTTCCGGTGCTTGATCGAAGTGTTTCTACTTTTATATCACAATGTTTCAAAGTTGCTTTACACTTATGGAAAGGTTTCTTAGTATTCTTTTACCAAGTTTTTGGTGTGTTTTTGTGGAAAAGGCTGATATCATTTTGCTATGGTTTGCAACATTCTTATGTTAGGTGCTCACGTAAGATGTTGTAGGTTTGGATCTAACGAGAGTCAAGTCAAGGACTTGTGCTCGGAAGTATTGGTTGTTTATTCATGTGCAGGTGTTGCTTCAGTTGAAGACACTGCTGGTGACGGGATCCATTGAACTAGTCTTAGGGAGAAGATGAGGTTCTGTGACGCCCGGTTCCGAAAATGAATCAAGCTAACGCATATGTGTGCCCAGGATGTTCAACACACATACACGAGTGATTCACAAATGATAAATAGATAATTACCATATCTCAAATTATTAAATAAGTACTCTTATTACATAATTCATTATATCCTCGAATACAAGCTCTAATGAATATTTATGACAAGTTCAACTAATGCAGCGGAAATAAACTAATTAAGCAACTAAGCAAACTAAGCAAAAGGGATAGCGCAGCTCCATGCAACACCACAGGCAAAGCTGATGGTAGACACGGCCTAGATATCTGCATTATCGCCATTAAACTCACAATTCTGACCTGCAACTGTTGGGGGGGGGGGGGGATTGCAAGAGTGAGTACATGTTGTACTCAACAAGTGTGGAAAGTATGACATGTGGCTGATTCAAATGATGACAATAATAATGGCAAAGTGCTGAAAAGTACAGTAAAACACTTGAAAAGCATTATACTATGTCTATGTGAAACAATCCCATCATAACCATCATATTAACAAAGTATAAACCATATCCAATCATTGCCAACATCACCATTATCCATGTCCAATTACCATAACTCAAATTCATATCCAAGACCATAATCCATAAACCATAACCATTACCAACCCATAACCATAAACCAACCATAAGCATTACCAGACCATAACCATCCCAAATTTCCAATTTCCATCTAATCATGGAAGTTGTCCAGGTGCTCATAACCGGGAGCATGACTATCATGATAGTTTTAGTTAACTCTGCAGAGTTTGTACCTCTTTACCCACGTGTTCATGATTTCATCACCCTTCAGTGACTAAGAATCTCCCCTATGCCCATGACACGTCAGTCATATTACAAACTTCCGTTGGTGTGTGGCCAAGAGATCACAAAATAGCCTTTACAAAGGGATTACTAGCCTATTTAGACCCCACTGAGGTTTCACCGGTGGCGATGCCTCCAACTGAGCACATCTTCAACCAGGGGCCCCCTCTTGAGAAATTCGGATCCCAGGGTAGTCCCACCAATCATCAACAAACCCAATCCGACTACCCCTTCCTTGAGCATCCACAATGGTCCAAACAGCACTAGCAAAGCCTTAATTAATCAGCTATGCCGCACCCATACTTGGCCTCGTGGTGGCACTGTAGTCCTGGCTTATTCTCGCATGAACCGGTCCTTAGATCTAAAGCAAGCAAACCACCATAACATCCAACCCATCCACAAACCAGGCTTGCTTAGATCACCCATTACCAAACCGTACTGACCAGTTCACATTAACCAGAATATCATTGATGCATAATTAAATGTGTAGTGTTGTTTGCCATCCCAATTAATTAAGCGAAGCAAAAAGGTAAAAAGTCCATCCCGACGCTCTACCATAAATTCCAAGTGACAAGGGTGGTTTAACAAATCTAGTAAACTTCCTACCATAGGATTCCCATCAAATTGACACAAGCATGCAGTTTTCAAACAAAACATTTATTTTAAAAATAGGATCAATATGCTTGAAGGACACTTGCCTTGCTCTTGCTGTTGATTAGGGTCAAAGCCTTCAAACTCTTGATGTTGTAGATCCTCCGTGGCACTCTCTAGCGCAAATCCATCTAATCCACACAATAAACATACAAGACAAGAGACACAATCAAAGAGTGCACAAATATTACTCAATATGACATGTCATGCATGATTGATGCAAATGCAAGGTATAACTTGTTACTAGATTGCTTTTAATGATCACTAACTAGCTCTAATAGATTTTAACAAGTTTATACAGGTTTGGGGTCGATTAGATCAAATTTTAGAATTAATTCAACACAATTTAACCAGAAAGATCGGACTAGTCCGTTAGGGACTGGACAAGTCCACGCTTGACGAGATCAGCAGATTAGGGTTTTCCAGATCGACGTGAATTTGGAGATTAGGGGTTGAATTCACATAAGGAAAAGAGAATAGAAGGTATACCAGGTTTTTAGAACTCCAATGAATCAAGAAACTTGGTGGTAACACTTGGATCTTGATGATCTAGGGTTGGTGATGAACTTGGAGATGAATTGGTGGTGAAGGACGAAACTTGGTGGAGATCTTGATCCTCCTTCGTTTCCTCCTCTTCTTCCTCTTGCTTGGGATCTTCTCCTCCCTCCTTGATGGTGGCTCCCCACGAACTAGGGTTTGGGTGGGTGGAAAAGTGGCAAATAGATGTCAAACCAAGGGGTTGGGCTGTTTATATAGAGGTGGAGGCTAGGGTTAGATGGATCTCGAGTTTTGGGATGAGTAGAGGCCGGTTTAGAGTCCCACATGGGATCTAAAAGAGTTAGGCACGACCTTCCTAGGCCCACTTAACGTGAAACCCAAGAAACAAGTCGTAAAACAAAAGATCAACTCGGAGTCGCGAAATATCGGACAAGTCCGGATAGGACCGGACTAGTCCGAAGTCGTCCAGAGAGAAAATCGGACAAGTCTGAATTTGAACAGAGAGGAAAAATGGACAAGTTCTCTGGAACACCGGACTAGTCCGGAAAAGTCCAGGGACTTAGCAAATTTTCAAGGATTCATGGAATATCGGACTAGTCCGCACAAAATCGGACAAGTCTGGAAGTTTTCAGGGCCAAAATCAGACTAGTCCACAGCAAAAACAGACAAGTCCGTTTTTAGTCAGAGAGAAACCGGACTAGTCCTCAGTAAAATCGGACTAGTCCGCACTTTCCTGCGTTTTAAGTGCGGTTTTGCTCCAAATCAATTTTAAATGCTCCGAATCAATTTTAAACTCGTTCCTCTTGTTGTGGGCTAATGTTAAACATGTATATGAGTGCATGTAGGGCATGATGCATGAAAATGAGGGTGTTACAAACCTACCCCCCTTAAAATGAATCTCGCCCTCGAGATTCGACGCGGAAGAGAAGAGATAGGGAAATTCCTTCTTGAGATCATCTTCTAGCTCCCAAGTTGCTTCTTTTTCGGTATGGTGCTTCCATTGGACTTTACACCATCGAATCACCTTTTTCCTTGTGACTCTCTCCTTGGTTTCCAAGATTTTGACCGGTTGCTCGGCATACGTCAAATCTTCCTCTAGTTCCAATTCTTCCATTGGCACTTGTTCTTCCGGTACCCTGAGACACTTCTTGAGTTGGGAAACATGAAACACATCATGTACGTCTGAAAGATGAGCTGGCATCTCCAGCTTATATGCTACTTCTCCTCTTTTGTCCAAAATCTTGAATGGTCCAATATAGCGAGGTGCGAGCTTGCCCCTTATGTTAAACCTCTTATGACCCCTCATTGGTGACACTTTGAGATAAACATAATCTCCTATTTCAAAGGCTAATTTCCTTCTCCTATTATCTGCATAGCCTTTTTGCCTTGATTGGGCAGCCCTCAAGTTTTCACGAATTATTTTGGACTTGCTTTTCGGCTTCTTGCAACACATCAGGACCAAATACTTGAGCTTCTCCTGCCTCATTCCAGAATAAAGGCGTCCTACACTTCCTCCCATAAAGCGCTTCATATGGTGACATTTTCAAGCTTGCTTGGTAACTATTGTTGTATGAAAATTCCGCGTATGGCAAGCTTTTGTCCCATCTTTTCCCATGCTTTAAAGCACGAGCTCTTAACATGTCCTCCAAAATCTGATTTGTCCTCTCGGTTTGTCCGTCCGTTTGAGGATGATATGCTGAACTAAAATTCAACCTCGTTCCCAAAGCTTCATGCAATTTTTGCCAAAATCTGGAGGTAAATTAAGAACCTCTATCCGAGACTATCTTCTTAGGGACTCCATGTCGACACACAATATGCTCCATGTATATTTCGGCCAATCGTGCAGCTGTATATTTGGTCTTCACAGGGACAAAATGAGCCAACTTGGTTAAGCGATCCACAATTACCCAAATTGAGTCATACCCGGACTGAGTACGTGGTAACCCAACTATGAAGTCCATACCAATTTCTTCCCACTTCCATTCCGGAATCTTCAACGGTTGCAATAATCCGGCTGGCCTTTGATGTTCCGCCTTGACTCGTTGACACACATCACACAATGCAACATATTCGGCTATGTCCTTTTTCATGCTATCCCACCAATAGCAAGTCTTCAAGTCCTTGTACATCTTCGTACAACCGGGGTGAATCGAGTAAGGCGAGTCATGTGCCTCCTTTAATATTGTCTACCGAATATGTTTTACATTAGGCACAACGATTCTCTTTCCAAGCCATAAGGTACCATATTCGTCTTCATCAAATCTGAATTCTCTCCCTTCCTCAGTCCTTTCCTTGATTTCCTTGATCTCCTCATCCGTGGTTTGTGCTTCTCGAATTTCTTGCTCCAAGGTTGGGTTTAACTCCATCATCTCCATCTCATTTACAAACCTGAGGTTCAACCGTTCAAACTCCTTACATAACTCGAATGGTAACTCTTGAACCGTGAGTTGATGACTTACTCCTTTCCTACTCAAAGCATCGGCCACTACATTGGCTTTTCCCGGATGATAGTTGATCCCCAAATCATAATCTTTGATGAGCTCTAACCATCTTCGTTGCCTCAAGCTCAGATCCGTTTGTGTGAAAATATACTTCAAACTCTTATGATCCGTGTAAATTTCATACCTATGTCCCAGAATATATTGTCTCCAAATCTTCAATGCATGTACCACGGCTGCAAGTTCTAAATCATGTGTTGGGTAATTCTGCTCATGTTTCTTCAATTGTCTTGATGCATAGGCGACCACTTGACCTTCTTGCATCAATACACACCCAAGTCCTTGTCTCGATGCATCACAATAGATGTCGAAACTCTTGCTTACATCCGGCAATACCAAAACTGGGGCTGTTGTCAACCTTTTCTTCAACTCCTCAAAACTGTTTTGACAAGCTTCAGTCCATTGGAACGCCTTTCCCTTCATTAGCAACTCCGTCATAGGCTTGGCTATCTTGGAAAAATCCTTGATAAACCGACGGTAATATCCAACCATCCCAAGAAAACTCCTTATTTCCTTGACATTTTGCGGCGGCTCCCACTTCAACACGTCTCAAACTTTTCCGGGGTCAACCGATACTCCTCCTCCTAAGATTATATGACCCAAAAATGGCACCTCTTTCAACCAAAACTGGCACTTGTTGAACTTGGCATACAATTGATGCTCCCTCAATTTCTGCAGCGTAAGCCTCAAGTGTTCCTCATGTTCCTTCTCATCCTTCGAGTAGATCATAATATCATCAATAAACACCACAACAAATCTATCCAAGTACTCCATGAAGACCTTATTCATGAGGTACATAAAGTAGGCAGGCTCATTTGTCAATCCAAAAGACATCACGGTGTACTCATAAGATCCATATCGTGTCCTAAAAGCTGTCTTGGGTATGTCCGATGGTCTAATCTTCATTTGAAAGTATCCCGACCTCAAATCAATCTTGGAAAACACACAGGCGCCTTTCATCTGATCAAATAAGTCTTCTATGCGCGGCAAGGTGTCGGGCGCTCCCCAAGGTGAAGAGCTAGGGCAAATAAAAACCTTCTCTAATTGCTCTTGAATTTGTTTCTTGAGCTCCGCTAATTCCATAGGAGGCATCCTATACGGCCTCTTAGCTATAGGTGCAGTTCCAGGTATTAAATCAATAACAAACTCAATGTCTCGATCGGGTGGCGTACCTGGCAACTCGTCCGGAAAAAACATCCAAAAATTCAAACACTACCGGAATCTCCTCAATTGCGGCACCGTCCATATGATTCAATTCCAATTGCTTCGGTGCGGTTTGAGATGCTTCAAATTCTATGGTGATCCCTTCTTCATTGGTCAACTTCACCGTCTTCGTGGCACACTCAATAACTCCATTGTGCTTCCTCAACCAGTCCATACCAAGTATAATATCCAACCCTTGAGAATCTAAAACAATGAGGTTGGCGGAGAAGTCTACCCCCCTTATTCTAAGGCTTACTTTTGGACATACTATATTTGTCCTCATCTCTCCTCCAGGAGACTTAACCAACAGAGTAAACTTCATATGAGAGATAGGCAAACTATACTTGGCAACATACTTCGATGCAATGAATGAATGCGATGCTCCAGAATCAAATAACATAGTCGCGGGGTTGGAGTTGGCGAGAAACATACCGATGACCACGTCATCCGCTTGTTGAGCATCCTCCGTAGAGACATGGTTCACGTTGCCACGAGCAAAATTCTACTATCCACGGCTTCCTTGTGGTTGTCCTCCATTAGGTCTTGGGTTTTGCCTTGATGCATTGCTTCCTTGACCAAGGCCTGTCTTAGGACATTGATGCGCAAAGTGTCCAGCTTCTCCACAAGTATAACACTTCTTAACTCCACTAGAATTATTGGGACGATTTTGGTTTTGAGCATTGGCTCCAGGAAAATCAGCACGAGGTGCATAAGGCATTGCTTGCATGACAGGGCGCTGCTGCACAAACTGAGTTGGGCGTGGTGCATAACCAGGGCGCTGAGCAGGAATAGAAGAGATGTAATAGGGTGCATTGGGTGGTGCAAGGCGAGGGCGCACATTACTTCCTTGTCGTTGTCCTTGATATGGCGCCTTCCTCTTGATTTCTTGCTCCATCTCACGGATCTTGTTCTCAACCACAATTGCTTTGTACACAAGCTTCTGAAAATTGGCATAATCGCAGTTGAGTAGTTGCACTTGGATCTCATTGTTCAAGCCCCTCATGAACAAATATTGCTTCCGGCTATCAGTTTTGATGTCTTCTGGAGCATATCTTAATAATTGAGTGAATTTGTTGAGATACTCACTCACGCTCATCCTTCCTTGCCTGAGATTTTCAAAGTCTTGTCTTCTCAGTATCATAACTCCTTTAGGTACATAGTGGGAACGGAAATTCTGCTTAAACTCAGCCCAAGTGATTGCCTCCTGATCATCATGAGCGTTGCAAAGAGCTTCCCACCAGTCAGCGGCTGCTCCAACTAGTTGGTGTGATGCAAAGAGAACCTTCTCCCTATCAGTGCACTGGACAATAGCAAGTTTCTTCTCAACGGACTTCAACAATCATCAGCTTCCATTGGGTCTATGGCTTGTGCAAAGGTAGGCGGTCTAGTCCTCATGAACTCTCCCAAACGGTTGAGAGGAGGCGGGGGTGGCGGTGGAGGCATGTGGGGCTGATTGTTGTTATTGCCAGCCTGCAGCTGTCCCATAGTTTGTATCATGGTCTGCATGAGCTGGTTCTGCATAGCTAGTAGCTGCTCGATATTGACGGCTCCATGAGCAGGTCCTTGTCCGTTGTTGTTCTGAGGTACTCCATAGTTCTCCTCCTCGTCATTGACATCCCTCTGATTGCGAGTCCTCACCATCTAAAGGAGAGCAATAGGTAAGAATTTAGAAACGTCCCCAACTAAATGCATCAAGGGATATGAAGCTAACCAACTAGCTATAGTAGCCTAGGTGGACATGGCAATTCTAAAGCATCCCAAAATCCACTATTAAACACACAAGCAAACAATATATATAGCAAACAGCAAGCCAACAAAATCAAATAGATTCCTGGGTGCTCCTATGTGCTCTAAAGTGTCCATTCTATCTAGGCTGCGTCCTACGATCAACCTGTGTCTGTGATACCAATCTGTGACGCCCGGTTCCGAAAATGAACCAAGCTAACGCATATGTGTGCCCAGCATGTTCAACACACATACACGAGTGATTCACAAATGATAAACAGATAATTACCACAACTAAAATTATTAAATAAGTACTCTTATTACATAATTCATTATATCCTCGAATACAAGCTCTAATGAATATTTATGACAAGTTCAACTAATGCAGCGGAAATAAACTAATTAAGCAACTAAGCAAACTAAGCAAAAGGGATAGCGCAGCTCCATGCAACACCACAGGCAAACCTGACGGTAGACATGGCCTAGATATCCGCATTATCGCCATTAAACTCACAATTCTGACCTGCAACTGTTGGGGGGGGGGGATTGCAAGAGTGAGTACATGTCGTACTCAGCAAGTGTGGAAAGTATGACATGTGGCTGATTCAAATGACGACAATAATAATGGCAAAGTGCTGAAAAGTACAGTAAAACATTTGAAAAGCATTATACTATGTCTATGTGAAACAATCCCATCATAACCATCATATTAACAAAGTATAAACCATATCCAATCATTGCCAACATCACCATTATCCATGTCCAATTACCATAACTCAAATTCATATCCAAGACCATAATCCATAAACCATAACCATTACCAACCCATAACCATAAACCAACCATAACCATTACCAGATCATAACCATCCCGAATTTCCAATTTCCCTCTAATCATGGAAGTTGTCCAGGTGCTCATAACCGGGAGCACAGCTATCATGATAGTTTTAGTTAACTCTGCAGAGTTTGTACCTCTTTACCCACGTGTTCGTGATTTCATCACCCTTCGGCGACTAAGAATCTCCCTTATGCCCATGACCCGTCAGTCATATTACACACTTCCGTTTGTGTGTGGCCAAGAGATCACAAAATAGCCTTTACAAAGGGATTACTAACCTATTTAGACCCCACTGAGGTTTCACCGGTGGTGATGCCTCCAACTGAGCACATCTTCAACCAAGGGCCCCCTCTTGAGCCATTCGGATCCCAGGGTAGTCCCACCAATCATCAACAAACCCAATCCGACTACCCCTTCCCCGAGCATCCACAATGGTCCAAACAGCACTAGCAAAGCCCTAATTAATCAGCTACGCCGCACCCATACTTGGCCTCGTGGTGGCACTGTAGTCCTTGCTTATTCTCGCATGAACCGGTCCTTAGATCTAAAGCAAGCAAACCACCATAACATCCAACCCATCCACATACCAGGCTTGCTTAGATCACCCATTACCAAACCGTACTGACCAGTTCACATTAACCAGAATATCATTGATGCATAATTAAATGTGTAGTGTTGTTTGCCATCCCAATTAATTAAGCGAAGTAAAAAGGTAAAAAGTCCATCCCGACGCTCTACCATAAATTCCAGGTGACAAGGGTGGTTTAACAAATCTAGTAAACTTCCTACCATAGGATTCCCATCAAATTGACACAAGCATGCAATTTTCAAACAAAACATTTATTTTAAAAACAGGATCAATATGCTTCAAGGACACTTGCCTTGCTCTGGCTGTTGATTAGGGTGAAAGCCTTCAAACTCTTGATGTTGTAGATCCTTCATGTTACTCTCTAGCGCAAATCTGTCTAATCCGCATAGTAAACATACAAGACAAGAAACACAATCAAAGAGTGCACAAATATTACTCAATATGACATGTCATGCATGATTGATGCAAATGCAAGGTAGAACTTGTTACTAGATTGCTTTTAATGATCACTAACTAGCTCTAATAGATTTTAACAAGTTTATACAGGTTTGGGGTCGATTAGATCGAATTTTAGAATTAATTCAACACAATTTAACCAGAAAGATCAGACTAGTCCGCTAGAGACCGGACAAGTCCGCGCTTGACGAGATCAGCAGATTAGGGTTTTCTAGATCGACCTGAATTTGGAGATTAGGGGTTGAATTCACATAAGGAAAAGAGAATAGAAGGTATACCAGGTGTTTAGAACTCTAATGAATCAAGAAACTTGGAGGTAACACTTGGATCTTGATGATCTAGGGTTGGTGATGATCTTGGAGATGAATTGGTGGTGAAGGACAAAACTTGGTGGAGATCTTGATCCTCCTTCGTTTCCTCCTCTTCTTCCTCTTGCTTGGGATCTTCTCCTCCCTCCTTGATGGTGGTTCCCCACGAACTAGGGTTTGGGTGGGTGGAAAAGTGGCAAATAGATGTCAAACCAAGGGGTTGGGCTATTTATATAGAGGTGGAGGCTAGGGTTAGATGGATCTCGAGTTTTGGGATGAGTAGAGGCCGGTTTAGAGTCCCACATGGGCTCTAAAAGAGTTAGGCACGACGTCCCTAGGCCCACTTAACGTGAAACCCAAGAAACAAGTCGTAAAACAAAAGATCAACTCAGACTCGCGAAATATCGGAAAAGTCCGGACAGGACCGGACTAGTCCGAAGTCATCCAGAGAGAAAATCGGACAAGTCTGGCCAAAAATCGGACAAGTCCGAATTTGAACAGAGAGGAAAATCGGACAAGTCCGCTGGAACACCGGACTAGTCCGGAAAAGTCCAGGGACTTAGCAAATTTTCAAGGATTCATGGAATATCGGACTAGTCCGCACAAAATCGGACAAGTCCGAAAGTTTCCAGAGCCAAAATCGGACTAGTCCGCAGAAAAAATGGACAAGTCCGTTTTTAGTCAGAGAGAAATCGGACTAGTCCTCAGTAAAATCGGACTAGTCCGCACTTTCCTGCATTTTAAGTGCGGTTTTGCTCCAAATCAATTTTAAATGCTCCGAATCAATTTTAAACTCGTTCCTCTTGTTGTGGGCTAATGTTAAACATGTATATGTGTGCATGTAGGGCATGATGCATGAAAATGAGGGTGTTACAGGTTCAACAACGAAGTTCGGGAGGAATTGTGGTTGAGTTGATCGGGAGGTCGCGCAACATGTATGAATCAAGAACAATGCATATGAAGGTATCATGGACGTCGTTGTAAGATTTTCGCACGTGTGCAAGGAGTGCATAGACATGGCTACATGGTTCCGAGGTGCGATAAAGAGATGTGGACATAATGAATTGGTCGGAAAGGTCCAACCGACTAGGTTGTGTAACTCAGGCTGCGGTTGAGTCCGGTTTGACTCAAATATGGAAAGTTTCGAGTTGGTTATGATAGGATTTCGTGTGGCTCACGAATTTGAGTTATTTTAGGAATGTTGGATATGTTCCTAAGGTGTTTGGAAGACTTAATATTGCTTCTATATGCGTATAGAAGAGTCATGAGCAGTTATGGAGAGTTTTGATTCGTGAACTGATTAGGATTAGAGTCCTAGTTGAGTATGGGTTGGCCTAAGGGCTGGTTATATAAGAAAGGGAGGCCAGAGCTCGTGGTGCACGACTTTGGCGGTGGGGGTGCTGTTCCTCTTATGTTCTATTGAATAAAATTTGTAGTTGAAAGGAAATTTTGTGCCTTGTTCATCTGACTTGATCCAGACAAGTTTTTCTCATCGAGTTTCTGCACAGCACTAACTTTCTTTGGTGGGTTTTATAATAAATCGAGTTTTACAGATCTAAATGATGTGATTCTTTTTGGGTTGTCTTCACAACTTGATTATCTATCATCTGTAAAAATTCCACAGTCATTGGATTTGTGGTTTTTAATCCACACGAGTTTCTTAGCAGTGTTCCAAAACTGTTTTTTCCTCGGTAGAACAGATTGACATTTTCTCGATCTTTCGATCGTAACTTGAGTTTCTCTCAACGGATTTGAGTGATTCTTGTTGTGTCATCTTCATGACTTGATTCTCTCTGATATATATCACTTTTGTCACGGTGAAACGTATTTATATTAGTCTCACACACGATTTCTTTAACAGATCATTTTTCTGCCGAAGGGGTTAGGATTTAATTGTTTCCACCGCGTAAGATTTTTAATCTACCATTCACCCCCCCCTCTGGTAGCTTTTCACATGCTATTCGATCCTACATCTGGTATCCAGGGTACCGACATATGTGATGCGCCCGGCTTCAAAATGACAATCGGAGGTGAGGCCGAAGTAGAGTTTAGGGCTCTTATTCCATGGTTAAGGGCCCCATCCTCCAAGCTATCATCAATCTTCTTTGCAAACTCGCATGGTTCGAAAGACAGAGCCTTGGTCCTCTCCTTCTCCACCTTGCGAGCATCAGCCTTCTTAAACAGGTGAATGGGCCTGTAAAGGGAATGTTCCCTAGAACGCCAGAGCCTCGCGCTAGGGGACCTGTTGCTGGCCCTCTACTCTCCCTAATGCGAACTCCCTTCGCCCTGCCTCCTGTGGGACCTATCGTGATGGTGACCTCTGTCACCTGACCAACGAAGCTTTTGGAGAAAAGATCTTCTTCTTAGCGCATCTTGATGGTCCCCTCTACCATTGTTAGTGTCGTCATCATCGTCCTCGCGGTGCCTCCATTAAGTCCAAATATCTGCATTGCAAGAGAATATCGGGGGCATTAGAACATCTCTCTCAAAGACCTAGGAGCGCCGAGGAGTTAGGGCCTGATACGGTGGGAACATGTCCTCTTTGTTGTAGTCCCAGGTTAGTCCCTCCTACTCTGGGAGACCATCGTGCCGCAGGCACTGCAGATCCTAGCCACCACATGATGCATGAGGACATCATGCGCCTGTGTGGATTGTTTCCATGTGCACCTTTCCAAAGTTCTGTGTTACCAAAATTTGGTGCAGAAATTAGCAACCCAAAAGTTGGCCAATGTTGGTAACAAAAATGAATTACGTCAACATAGAGTTCATTGGCTTATTAAATTTCGGTTCCAATCCAAACACACACTCTTTTTAAAGTCAACTACCAAAATTTGGTAAGGTAAGCATGGGCTTCAATCCAAACATATCCCATAAGTGACGGAGGGCTTTGGAGCCGTAGGCCCTGGCTACTGAAAATCATCCGCCTCAAGCCTCAATTTAGTCTCAGTCATGGTGAGGTCAATCCTCTTGGGAATAAGCCTTGGCTCCAAAGTAAACGCCCAGACCTTGAAGCCTCTGGTATTTGTGCGGCGATGGCCGGAGGGCTTGATGAACTGCAGGGTGCAGGATTTGGCAAGGAGAGCATTGGCTGTTGTTTACGGCTATTATATACCAATTTCACCCATCAATATAACTCAATTATGTGAAGGAAATATAATGTCTTGCACACATCACCTTTCTATTTAACCTATTTCCACTTGTACTTGGAGAAATTGGTGTATGCAGGTGTGAGACCTATGTGTCCTGAATACATTGTCTATGGCGATAAAAGTTTTGAATACTACCAAAACACCTTTATCATCAAGGTCCGATGATAGGTCCGGCTTGTTTTGGGTAGCTCTGGCAATGTCCGCCATAAGGTACGACTTGCTTTGGCTAGGTCCGACTTCTTTGTCTAGGCCCGACTAGTTTTTTTAAGCCCCGACGCTAGGTCCGACTAGCTTTGGTTAGCTCCGGCGCTAGGTCCGACTAGCTTTGGTAAGCTCCGGTGCTAGGTCCAACTTGCTTCGGTATGTTTCGGCGCTAGGTTCTGCTAGCTTTGGTAAGCTCTGGTTCAAGGTCCGGTTAGCTTTGGCAAGGTTCGGAGCTTGATTGCAATGGTTTTGCTTTTACTTTGAAATATTTCGAACTTGTTTTACACTTATGGAAAGTTTGATTAGTATTCTTTTACTAAGTTTTTGGTGTGCTTTGGTGGCTATGCTTGATATTATTTTGCTATGGTTTGCAACATGCTTATGTGAGGTGCTCACGTAAGATGTTGTAGTTTTGAAACTAACGACAGTCAAGTCGAGGACTTGTGCTCGGAAGTATTGGTTGTTTATTCAAGTGCAGGTGTTGCTTGAGTTCAAGACATGACTGGTTATGGGATCCATTGAACTAGTCTTAGGGATAAGATGAGGTTCAACAACCAAGTTCGGGAGGAATTATGGTTGAGTTGATCGGGAGATTGCACAACATGTTTGAATCAAGAACAATGCATATGAATGTATCATGGATGTCATTGGAAGATGTTTGCACGTATGCAAGGAGTGCATGGATGTGGCTACATGGTTCCAAAGCATAATGAAGAGATGAGGACGTAAATAATTGGTCGGAAAGGTCCAACCGACTAGTTTATGGACTCAGGCTGCGGGTGAGTCGTGTTTGTCTGAAATATGGAAAGTTTTGAGTTGGTTATGATAGGATTTCGTGAGGGTCACGAATTTGAGTTGTTTTAGGAATGTGGGATACGTTCCTAAGGTGTTTGGAAGTCTTAAGATTGCTTCTATCTGCGTATAGAAGAGTCTTGAGTAGTTATGGAAAATTTCGATTCGTGAACTGAGTAGGATTAGAGTCCTAGTTAGGTTTGGGTTGGCCTAAGGGCTGGTTCTATAAGCAAGGGAGGCCAGAGCTCGTGGTGGATGACTTTTGGGTTGTTCCTCTTGTATTTTATTGAATAAAATTTGTAGTTGAAAGGAAATTTTTTTGCCTTGTTCGTCCGACTTGTTTCATATAAGTTTTACTCATCAAGTTTCTGCACAGCACTACCTTCTGTCGGTGGTTTTATCATAACTCGAGTTTTACAGATCCGATTAACGTGCTTCTTTTTGGGTTGTCTGAACAACTTGATTATATATCATCTGTCAAAATTTCTGGATCATTGGACTTTCGGTTTTTGATCTACACGAGTTTCTTTGCAGTATTGTAGTTCTGTTTTTTACTCGATAGAACAGATTGACCTTTGTTCGATCTTTCGATCGTAACTTGAGTTTCTCTCGATGGATTTGAGTGATCTTGTTGTGATGTCTTTGTGAATTGATTCTCTCTGGTATCTATCACTTTTTCACAGTGAAACACGTTTAAGATCATTTGCACAAACGGTTTGTCAATCGTTTGATTTTCTACCGAAGGGGTTGGGATTTAATTGTTTCCGTTGCATATGATTTTTAAATCTACCATTCACCCTCTCTGGTAGCTTTTCACGTGCTCTTCAATCCTACAATTGGTATCAGAGCTTGGTTACTCTAATCTTTGTAATTTTCTCGTGTTTTTGACTAATCCTTATGGAGAAGTACTCCACAAGACCTTGTGTGTTTGTTGGCATTGATTTTCAGGTTTGGAAAGCACGCATGGAAGCATTTATTCAGGTACACAGCTTCAACATATGGGAAAATGTATACAAACCTTATGAAGTGCCACCAAATGATCAAGTTACGGCTATGAACCTACATGACATCGACAACAACAACAAAGTCCAAAACTTGATCATCCAAGAACTCACTCAGAGCGACTTCGACCGCGTTGCACACCTCCGATCGGCATACGATGTGTGGAGAGCGCTTTGTGACTATCATGAAGGATCCAACACGATCAAGTAGGTGAGACAATATATGTTCAAAAAGGAATACATGCATTTCGAGATGCAATCCAATGGGTCTATCAATGACCTTTTTGCTCGCTTCAACAAAATTCTCAACAATCTGCGTAGTGTCAATGATAACTTTTTTGATGCTGAGAATGCTAGGCAACTTCTTAGTGCATTAGACATGACAATCTGGGAGATGAAAGTTACATTTATTCGTGAATCAACTTTCATATGTTCTGTTACATTAGATGTGCTTTACTCTAAACTAAAAACTCATGAAATTGACATCTTATAATGTAAGAATCCAAATAAGTCTATTGCATTTGTCTCACAACGTGATATGTCGAGCTCCGTCCAATCATCATCTTGCAATACACTTGCTTTGTTATCCTCACTAACCCTGGAGCAAATTGAGGAATTTCCAGAAGTAGAATTAGCACTCATCTCTACTAGATTCTCAAAAGCATTACAAAATGTGAGAACTAGAAGGAGAGGAAGCTCCGGGCCACAACGCTGCTTTGAATGTGGTAAGTTAGGACAATTCCGTACAGAATGCCCTAATCTTTCAGGTCCTACTACCCGTGATGAGAAGCAGAACAAGGTCAAGACCATCTCTGGAAACTCCAACAAGAAAAAGAAGGGTATCATAGGATGCAAGATGATAAACAGCTTCATCACCGCACTTCAAGAGCTCAGTTCAAGTGATGTAGACTTTAAAAATGATGAAGATGATGACGATCTGGCCAACTTGTGCTTTATGACGGGCAAAACAAGATCAAGATCAAGTCAAGAGGATGCATAACACAACAGTGACGACGATGAGGTATGTTCTACATGTAATGAAATGTGTGATGCAATTTCTCGTGCAACTATTATTGTCAAAAAAAAGGACAAAAAACTTAGGGATAATGCTGCAAAAATTGAATCACTAGAATCTGAAATCAACCGTTTGAAAACCTTGATTCCTAGTGATGATTCATGTCCCTCATGAGACTTAATCTATGAACAATTGTCCACATTAAAAAGTGCACACTCCTCCACTCTATATAGACTTGATGAACAAATTGAAATGAACGAAAATATGTTTGATTATAATGTCAAACACTTACAAAATGCTTCTTGCTCAATAGATGATTTGCATTGTTATGCATGTGATAATCTTGATAAAAAACTAAAAGATGCAATGAATGAAATTTCAATTCTGAATAATGCTTTACGAACACATGAAGTTAAAAATTGTTTTAACTGCAAACATAAGGGTAAAGCTTCATGTGAAAACTGCCTAGACTTGTCTAGAAAGCTTGATGACATGAATAGGACACTAGTTTATGTTTTGATTCCCATGCTTATTCTAAAACACATCTACCACACGTTGTAAAAACATTTGGAAGAGGTTTCATCAAAACTGTCCGTAAACTAAAGGATGTATTTTTTAAATTCGCATGAGTGCTTTCTAATTCTTTTAATAATGTTGGATGCTCATCTAAACATGATTACTAAATTAAATTTCATTGTACTTACTTTGATAAAGATGGTCATGTCGTAGATTTCTGTTATAGACTAGCTAAACAAATTAAAAAGGCTAAAATGTCTGCTAGATCTCATAACTTTCATGATAAATCTGCCAGGCTTGCTAAACAGAAAATTAGAAACACGCAACCTTCTTTAGTGAGTCAGAAATTTGCAAAGGTAGCATCCGGACCTTTTGGTATGAAATCTGCAAAGGCAGCTCCGGTAGTTCCTATAGCTCCGAGAGCTCCCGGACCATCTGTTGTTCCATCTGGAACTTAAGTTTTTGAACGCGGAGCTTCAACCTTTTCCCTTGGAACTGCTGTGTTCACCTCCGAAGCTACTGGTTTTCATGCTAAAAGCGTAATAACTTTTAAATCAGTGGTTAAGAACAGAAAACCTCAACTCTTGACTCATAAACCTGCTGTTTTGTTACAGCTTTCGCGTGTTGTTCCTACTGGACGTCGCGTGGCTCAGTACAGGATTGCCAAATACTTATTGACTAACCCCAATATTGATTCATCAACGTATTGTGCTGCTGTGTAAGTTTCACGCTTGAGGAAGGAGAGCATATGGATTGTGGATTCAGGATGCAAACGCTACATTACCGGTAACAAAGAATGGTTCTCCTCTCTCTCTTTTGTGTCACGTGTAGAAAATGTTACTTTTACCGATAATTCTTCAACTCCTATTATTGCTAAAGGATCGCTTAGAGTAAATAATCACTACACATTAAAAGATGTGACACTTTTTAAAAATTTGAAATACAACTTACTTTCTGTTTCTCAATTGCTTGATGAGAATTTATAAATAATTTTCTCTAAAAGTTGCTGCAAAGTTGTAAATTCAAATAGTGAGCTTTTGTTTAAAATGTCTCTCTTTGGAAGAGTTTTTAAAGCTGATTTTTATATGTCAACTTCTGAGCATTGGTGCCGAGTTGCCAATGATTCAAAAGATTTATTCTTCTAACATCGTAGACTTGGTCACGTAGGCTTTGATCACCTCACTCGTGTTAGTGCTCTTGATCTCATATGTGGTTTACCTAACCTCAAAGGGGATAAATATATTGTATCCTCTTCGTGTAGACATGCTAACATAGTTGCAAATTCACATGCCCCTCTCACGATGACTATGTCAACTGAACCGGGTCAACTTTCGCACCTTGACACCGTTGGTCCAGCACGTGTACAATCCATTGGAGGTAAATGGTATGTGCTTGTAATTGTTGATGACTATTCCAGGTACTCTTGGGTCTATTTTATGGCATATAAGAATGAAGCTGTTACTCATTTTAGAACATTATTTCTTAGACTATTAATTGATCACCCAGGGTTGTTAAAAGCAATCAGAAGTGATAATGGAACTGAATTTAAAAATCAACCATTTGATCACTTTTGTACTGAACATGTAATAGAACATCAATTTTCTTTACCTTATGTTCCTCAACAAAATGATGTTGTAGAAAGGGAAAACAGAACCTTAGTTTAGATGACTAGGACTATGCTTGATGAATATCAAACTCCTAGAGAATTTTGGGCAGATGCAATTGCAATAGCTTGTTATGTTTCAAACTGTATTTTCTTGCGCACTAAGCTTGGTCAAACACCTTATGAACTTCGGTTTGGATATAGGCCCCGTGTTTCACACATTAGGGTTTTTGGTTGCAAATGCTTTGTTAAGAAACATGAAAATCTTGATAAATTTGAAGCGAGATCTGAAGATGTCATGTTTTTTGGTTACCCATCTCATACTAGAGGATACCGTGTGTTTTTACTTGGAACTAACAAAATTGTGGAAACTTGTGAAGTTTCTTTTGATGAAGCAAGCCCAGTTACTAGCTCCGATATTGCAGGACCCGATCCATATCCTCAGGGGGAGGGTATTTTGGAAGAAGAAGAAGAAGAACAGTTGCTGATATTATCTGATAGTTCAGAAGTTGACATGTGTCCAGCTCCGAACTTTGAACAAGCTCCGACTATCACCTCTGCTGGTCATGATCGTCCACATGCCACAAGCTCATCAATCTACAATGAAACTAATGAAGAAGAAGCTTGTGAGACACTGTTCTTCTACGAATTTACAAGAATCATCCCCTGCAACATATAATTGGAAGCTTGCATGAACAAGTAACAAGATCTAGGTTTTTTGACCCTGACTCTTATGCTCATTCTGCTTTTGTTGCTTCTTTTGAACCCAAAGATATATCACACACACTAACTAATGAATCATGGATTATTGCCATGCAAGAAGAGTTACGAAATTTTGAAAGAAATAATGTTTGGAAACATGTACCACCACCTCAAGGTCACACTTTAATTTGAACTAAATGGGTGTTTAAAAATAAACAAAGTGAGGATGGGGTTGTGTTTAGGAATAAGGCTAGGTTGGTTGCTCAAGGTTTCACTCAAGTTGAAGGTCTAGATTTTGATGAAACTTTTGCACCTGTTGCTAGATTAGAAGTCATAAGAATTTTGCTAGCTTTTGCTGCATCTAAAGGTTTTAAGCTATATCAAATGGTTGTTAAAAGTGCATTTATTAATGGCTACATAGATGAGGAGGTTCATGTCAAACATTCACCAATTTTTGAAAATCCAGATATTCCTAATCATGTTTACAAACTGTCCAAAGCCTTGTACGATCTCAAACAAGCCCCTAGAGCTTGGTGTGATAGGTTAAAAACATTCTTTTTTGAAAAGGGGTTTACCATGGGCAAGGTTGATAAAACTCTTTTTGTGCTTAAGCATGGCAATAACTCAATATTTGTTCAAGTGTATGTGGATGATATTTGCTTTGGTTGTGCCTCTCATGATCTTGTGTCCAAGTTTTCAGCTATGACGAGTTCAAAATTTGAGATGAGTATGATGGGAGAACTCACGTACTTTTTGGGGCTGCAAATCAAGCAAATCAAGGAGGGTACCTTTGTGCATCAAACAAAGTATACAAAAGACCTCCTAAGGCGTTTCAACAAGAACAAAAGCAAGCCTCTTCGGACACCAATGGGAACAGCAACAACACTTGAACTTGATGAAGATGGTGAACCCGTGGATCAAAAAGAATATAGAAGCATGATCAGATCACTTTTGTAGCTCACGACATTAAGACCGGGCATACACGTCTTTGTGCACGGTTTCAAGCCTCCCCACACGTTTCACATCGTCAATCCCTCAAAAGGATTCTCAGGTACTTACATGGAACTCAAGAATTTGGCATTTTTCTTCCTTCTTCCTCAATTGTTACTTTGAATGGTTTTTTGGTTGTTGATTTTGGGGATTGTTGGATTGATAGGAAAAGTACTTCCGGTGCTTGTCATTTTTTTGGTAATTCACTTGTTGCTTGGTCCTCTAGAAAGCAAAACTCAGTTTCACAATCTATAGCTGAATCTAAATATGTAACTACTGCTGGTGGTTGCTCAAAAATTATTTGGATTGTTGAAACACTTAAGGACTATGGTGTTGATCTAGATAGTGTTACAATGTTTTGTGATAACACTAGTGCCATTTGCATTGCTAAAAACCCCGTGCACCATTATAGAACTATGCACATTGACGTTAGGTATCACTTTCTTTGTGATAATGTTGAAAAAGGAAACGTTGTGCTTCACCATGTAGATATTGAACAACAATTGGCTGACATTTCTACAAAAGCTTTGGATTTCACTCATTTTTGTTACATTCGTAGTGAAATAGGGGTTATGCATCCTCATGACTTAAATTGAAGGGGAGTTTTGAAACATGGGAAGTCTATGTGTGAATCTGAACTTAAAATAATATGAGCATAGTATTTCGAACATATATGACTTTGTGATTCCTTTTACATGCTGAAAGTTCATACTACATTACTCATGTTATACATTTTGTAGTTTTTGCCATGACTAGTAATTGCAATAATTACTTACACTAAATCTTTTCATGGTCGAACTTTCTTGCTGTTTTGAACTTGCTGCATGCTCACAAGTGCTTTTAATCATAAAGAATTAATCAAGTAATCAACTCACGTGTTGAGTTTTTATGAACAAATATAAATTGAGAAAAGATCAAGAGAATATGCATGCATCGCACTTCTTCTATTGAGATAGCTTATCATTGCACTTAGATATGAACTTTGAAGAAGTTGTGTATGACTAAAATCATGTCCTTAAGCTTCTGATTGTCAAATGACATAGGCTTGGCTTGGTTGGTTAGAATAAGGCAGATGTGGCATAAAATCTCTTGCAAATGTCACGTGTTAAAAATTTGTGCTTTAAAAAAATTGCAGCAACAAGTGTCATGCTTTCAGGTATTGAAATTGTTAAGATTGTGAGATCATGACTTGCTTAAATTGAAAATTACATTTGATCGCTAGCATGGCTTACACTACTTTATGTATCTCATTGTTGTGATAGTGTAAGTTACTTGATAGTATGACTTGTATGAGCTTTTTTTATATGTATATGTTATAATATGCTCATAACAATTAAAATTTCTCTTTTGTACATTGCTGAATACATTGTCAAAGGGGGAGAAATTGATCACACGTTGCACATATTCACAAGTGTTTTTGGCACGATTCTTCTCGGGGAGAGAAGTATGTATAGGGGGAGAAATTTTATTTCTATCAATTTTCAAAAAGGGGGAGAAATTGTTTTCAAAAATTTTCCTTCCAAAGTTCAGATTTTAATTAGTGTTGCCAATGCATTCATCAAGGGGGAGATTGTGAGACCTATGTGTGTTGAATACATTGGCTATAGCGATAACAGTTTTGAATACTACCAAAACACCTTTATCATCAAGGTCTGACGATAGGTCTGTCTTGTTTTGGGTAGCTCCGACAAGGTCTTATGTAAGGTCTGCCTTCTTTGTCTAGGTCCGACTAGTTTTGGTAAGATCCGGCGCTAGGTCCGACTAGCTTTGGTAAGCTCCGGCGCTAGGTCTGACTAGCTTTGGTAAGCTCCGGCGCTAGGTCCGAATAGCTTTGGTAAGCTCTGGCGCTATGTCCGACTAGCTTTGGTAAGTTTCGGCGCTAGGTCCTGCTAGATTTGGTAAGCTCCAGTTCAAGGTCTGGTTAGCTTTGGCAAGGTTCAGAGCTTGATAGCAATGGTTTTGCTTTTACATTGAAATATTTTGAACTTGTTTTACACTTATGGAAAGTTTTCTTAGCATTCTTTTACTAAGATTTTGGTGTGTTTTGTGGTTATGGTTGATATCATTTTGCTATGTTTTGCAACATGCTTATGTGAGGTGCTCACGCAAGATGTTGTAGTTTTGAAACTAACGAGAGTCAAGTCGAGGACTTGTGCTCAGAAGTATTGGTTGTTTATTCATGTGCTGGTGTTGCTTGAGTTCAAGACATGGCTAGTTACGGGATCCATTGAACTAGTCTTAGGGAGAAGATGAGGTTCAACAACCAAGTTCGGGAGGAATTGTGGTTGAGTTGATCGGGAAGTTGCGCAGCATGTTTGAATCAAGAACAATGCATATGAAGGTATTGTGGATGTCGTTGAAAGATGTTTGCACATATGCAAGGAGTGAGTGGACGTGTCTACATGGTTCCGAGGCGTAATGGAGAGATGTGGACGTAAAGAATTGGTCAAAAAGGTTCAACCATTTAGTTTATGGACTCAGGCTGCGGCTGAGTTATGTTTGACTCAAATATGGAAGATTTTGAGTTGGTTATGATTGGATTTTGTGTGGATCGCAAATTTGATTTGTTTTAGGAATGTGGGATACATTTCTAAGGTGTTTGGAAGTCTTAAGATTGCTTCTATCTGCGTATAGAAGAGTCTTGAGGAGTTATGGAGAGTTTCGATTCGTGAACTGAGTAGGATTAGAGTCCTAGTTAGGTTTGGGTTGGCCTAAGGGGTGGTTATATAAGAAAGGGAGGTCGGAGCTCGTGGTGGACGACTTTTGGGCTGTTCCTCTTATATTCTATTTAATAAAATACGTAGTTTAATGGAACTTGTGTGCCTTGTTCGTCCGACTTGTTTTAGACAAGTTTTACTCGTCGACTTTCTGCACATCACTACCTTTCGTCAGTGATTTTATCATAACTCGAGTTTTACAGATCTGATTGACATGATACTTTTTGGGTTGTCTTCAAAACTTTATTTTCTATCATATGTCAAAATTTCACGATCATTGGATTTGCAGTTTTTGATCTACACGAGTGTCTTTGCAGTATTGCAGTTCTGTTTTTTACTCGGTAGAACAGATTGACCCTTGTTCGATCTTTCGATCGTTAACTTGAGTTTCTCTCCACGGATATGAGTGATTCTTGTTGTGAAGTTTTCATTACTTGATTCTCTCTGATATCTATCACTTTTGTCACGGTGAAACACGGTTAAGATCATTTGCACACACGGTTTGTCAATCATTTGATTTTCTATAGAAGGGGATGTGATTTAATTGTTTCTGCTGCGTAAGATTTTTAAATCTACCATTCACCCCCCTCTGGTAGCTTTTCACGTGCTCTTTGATCCTACAGCAGGTATTTTATATAGAATTGAATTGAAACAAGGGGATAGATCATATAAAATATCATCCTAGCCAATCAAGCGCCGACATGTGGCACCACATGGTTCAAATGGACCACAAACAGAAGTATCTGAGGCCATCCAATGGTGTACACCCTACATTAGCAAAGTAGACCCACCCGGAAGTCACTACAAGAAAGCATAGACCGTTTGGAGGAGTTACCAGGTCGGTTGACCGCCCCAATCGGTCGACCTGGTCTTTCTTCCAAACTCGGTCAGCTTCCACATGTTGGCTCTTCCTAATTTAAAGAAGTCTTTGATGACTGATTTGCACACTTTTGGTGGTGGAAACCAACCCTTCTCCAAGATATAAATAGGAACCCTCACACCTCACATCAACACACACCACATGAGCATCATTCTACTGTATACACTAGTTCTCTTATTCGTTAGTGGAGTAGGCCATAGAGAGGAGAGCCTCTAAACCCAAGTCTATGTTGGGAAACGTATGGCTCATGTATCTTTTCTTATAGTTATGACTTTATGCATAATAAGGATATTATCTTCAGTCTTCTTTTTGAAAGTGCATCTAGGGTGGGTTTTGGATGATTTATGACAAGCAATTGAGATCCTAATCTCCTTGTTGAGATGAGTGCAGGATTTTAATAGGAAACTGAGCAAATTGCCAAAAAGAAGGAAGAATGAGAAGCAAAGTGGAAATGAGCTCGAGGAAGAAGAGTAGTAGATTATTGTGTATGGAGTGTGTTATGGAAACACACCCCAAGAGCTCAATCACAATTAAACACACACATTGCACAAAGTTACACACGATCGGACTAGTCCGATCACAACCGGACTAGTCCGATATCCTTTCTGCACGAGATCGGACAAGTCCGATAAACATCGGACTAGTCCAATATCCTTTCTGACTAGAATCGGACTAGTCCTCCCCAGTGCGGACTAGTCCTCCAAACACTTCACAAGTCACACAAAATCGAACAAGTCCGATCACAACCGGACTAGTCCGATATTCTTTCGGATCCAAATCAGACAAGTCCGATGTCTACGCGGACTAGTCCGAAATACCCTCTGATCTGAATCGGACAAGTCCCCCATTGCGGACTTGTCATCCTATACACTTAGGGTCTCACATGTCCGGACAAGTCCGATGACTATCAGACTAGTCCGAATATTTCCAGTAGTGAAATCGGACAAGTCCGTTTCTAACCGGACTAGTCCGATATTTCGGGGTACTTAGGGTTTGCTACACACAGCACACCGGACTAGTCCGGTGACCACCACGGACTAGTCAACTTTCTGAACCCTAACGGTCACTTTTAGAAACCCCATATAAATAGAGGTGCACGGCCCAATTATGATAACTCTCGAACCCTAGCACCGTCACACCACCCAAGAGCCTTAAAAAATACATCTCTCCACAAAAATAAGTGCAACAACGATCAATCCTTTGAGGATTCACTCTAGATCATTGGAGAGACACTTGCAACACCATGTTGAGCTCTTGGTTTGATTCTCTAACACACTCATGCAATTCATTTGTAATTTTTGAGTGTGTTCTTGGTGGTATTTTTTGTTGTAATCCAAGGGAGCTCTCAACGTGTGAGAAAGCCCCTTAAATTCGATTATTCACCCCTTTGTGATTAGTGGAAGAGGATTGGCCTTCGTGGCGATCCGACGAGGGTAGTGTTGGAGAAGACCCGGTCCTTTTGTGGACTCCTCAAACGTGGATGTAGGTTGCCTTTTGTGGTAGCCTAACCACGGGATAAATCCTTGTGTTTTGCTTTTGGTGTTCATCATTCTCATTCATCAATATAATCTAGGGTTTCAAAAATCATTTCTCATCTTACGTTGAATTGTCAAACATAAGAATTAACTATGATATAATCTAATATATAACATTGGAACCTTTATTTGATTCTATGTGTCAACTGCATACATAAAAGAATCAACCTAATCGATCAAGCTTAAACAACTCAGTCTGTGAACACCGGACTAGTCCGCACATTACCGGACTAGTCCGATATCTCTGGTATTGAACTTGTTGTTGAGTGTTGCAGGATCTGACAAAATTCAAAAAGGCCTATTCACACCCCCCCCCCTCTAGGCCCACATTCAATTGGTATCAGAGCAAGGTTCTTCAAGAAAGAGTCTAATCACTCGAAGAGATCATGTTGGAGATGAAGGACATCCACAAAATCAACAACCAAGAAGAGGTTAACAATGACAAGACTCAAACAGTGGAAAAGTACCTCGAAGCCATTCAAGACTTCGAGGACGACGATGAGGAGACACTGGAGCTAAAGGCGCTCCCTAGAAAGAAGGCACTTTTTAAAGGGAAAGTGAAAGTTGAAGAGAAGAAGAAGGGGAGTAGTCACACCGACTACTCCCGATATCCTTTTAACTATGATCGTCTAAATTCCAATAACAATCATTACTTATCCATCAGACTTGGAAAAGCCCCACACTTCGATAGAAGTGATTACTCAATGTGGAGGCAGAATATGCAAATGCATTTGATTTCTCTCAATCCAAGTCTATGGCATGTTGTATGCACAGGGATACACATTCCAGACAACGACGAAGAGCTCACCCCAAGCCAAGAGCAGGCCATTCATAGAAATGCTCAAGCCGCATCTGTAATCACCTCCTCATTCAGTCGGGACGAGTTCACCAAGGTGGATCGACTCGAAATTGCTAAGGAGATTTGGGATACATTGCAAACTGCACATGAAGGTGACCGACATGTGCGTGAAGCAAAGATTGAGATGATCGAAGGCGAACTAGGAAGATTCGCAATTGAGGAAGATGAGTCACCACAAGATATGTACAATCGATTGAAAACACTTGTCAACAAAGTTCGATCATATGGGAGCAAGAAGTGGAATGACCACGAGGTGGTAAAGCTCATCCTTAGAGCTATTATGCCTCGCAATGTCACGCTATGCTCCATGATTAGAGAAAGTCTCGAATACAAAAGGATGACTCTGGATGAATTTCATGGAAAAATCATCAACTTTGAGATGATGGGAAAACAAGCAAAGCACGTCAAGGAAATTGCCAACCTCACCTCGGCTAAGAAGAAAGGGGTTGCTTTAAAGTCCACCCTCAAGCCTCTATCCAAAGAGTCAAGAGAAGCACAACTAGAGGAAGACAGTGACGACGAGAGCAGTGATCTAGATGAAGAGGACATGATATTATTCATGAAAAAGTTCAAAAGAATAATGAAGAAAAGACAAGGGACAAAATCAAGTGAAGGAAAGTACAAGGAAAAAACGAAGCTGAAGTTGAGGCGGGCATGCTATAATTGTGGTGAGTATAACCACTTTCTAGTTGATTGCCCATATGAGGAGAACAAGAATAAGACCAAAGAAGCCAAGCCTCAACCTAAGAAATTCTTCAAGAAGATGAAACAAGCCGAACAAGCACACATTGGGAAGGAGTGGGACTCAAACGATGAGTCCTCATCATCCGAGGAAGGGGAGATGGCTAGCATAGCCATCGAGAGTGCGTCCGAGAAATCTACACTCTTCCCCACACTCGGCGCAAGGAAGGGAAATGGCACGTGCCTTATGACAAAGGAAGGTAAACGCAATGTAATCATCAAAACCCCTTCCGTGCATTCCTACTCTAGTGATGATGAAATAATTAGTGATGATGATGATATGCTTAGTGGACTAGATAGGAAAGCTGCAACAAAAATGAAATTTTTACTTGATCAACTTGTTGAGAAGGAGAGGTTGATTCATCAGCAAGAGGACATGATTATCTCCCAATAGTAGGAGTATGTCGAACTTGACAAACTTCTAGAACTTGAAAAGGAGAAAAACAATTCACTAGAGCTTGAGTTAGCTTCAAGCAAGAAAGCTTGCTTGGAGTTAACTGACTCAAATGTTGCAATCAAGGACCAACTTGCTGACGTGATCAAGGTTAACAAGATTCTTGAAGTGCAAGTTGAGTCACTCAAGCTGAGTGAACCTTCCTCCTCTTCAAGTTCACCTTCTCAACCCACTAAAACTGATTTTGCTCATATGTGCACATGTAGTAAGATTGACACCAGTTTGAAGTAGAAGTCAACCTCCACCAAGGATAAACATCCTACCCAATGTGGCATATTTGACAAGGAGAAGATCAACTATGCACGTAGTGCATACTTGGTCCAAAGACCTCCAAATGTCAAATATGGCATTGGTTACTCTTATGGTGAAAAGCAGCATGCTGGAAGTCATAAAAATAACAAGGGGAGGATTTCCTTTATGAAGGGAAGAACCTCTCAAACTGGTAAGTCGAAGGGTAAAAACTTGAACTCACACGAATATCGGACTTGTCCAGTAAGTGTCCGGACAAGTCCGGCCTCATACTAGCCCTGTATACAAACAACAACGGTTACTCTTTAAAACCTTTAATGCCTCCTACGTGTTAATGAGAAATAATTTTGGCAAGGTTTATGCTAATTATGTTGAGCCACGCCATGGGAACATCAAATCTCATGTGTGGGTGCCAAAATGTATTGTAACTAACCTCCAAGGACCCAAGCAAGCTTGGGTACCTAAAACCAAAGCATAATTTGTTTTTGCAGGCCTATTCCTTCGGTGGATCCAAATGGGTGCTTGACAGTGGCTGCACCAACCACATGACAGGAGAAAGAAGAATGTTCGTGGAATATGAAGAGAATGAGGACCCAAACGAAGGCATCTACTTTGGAGATAATAGTCAGGGAAGGGTGCTCAGTACCGGTAAAATTGCAATATCTTCTACACACACACTTTCTCATGTTTTACATGTTGAATCCTTAGATTATAACCTGCTGTCCATATCTCAGCTATGTGACAAAGGTTATAATTGCTTGTTCACTAACGAGGGTGTGACCGTCTCTAGGAGGAGTGATGGTTCCATTGCATTCAAGGGTATGTTGAAGGGAAAGCTTTACCTCGTTGACTTCAACAAGGATAAAGCCAAACTTGACACATGCTTGATTGCAAAGACCAACATGGGTTTGCTGTGGCATAGACGGCTAGCGCATGTTGGTATGAGGAATCTTCAAAAAATTCCTCAAGGGAGATCACATCCGCGGTTTGAAGGATGTTGTTTTTGAGAAAGACAGGCCTTGTAGCGCGTGCCAAGTCGGGAAGCAACTTGGAGCACCTCATCCCGCAAAGAATGTCATGACTACAACAAGACCGCTCAAACTACTTCACATGGACTTATTTGGTCCAATTGCTTACATAAGCATCGGCGGTAACAAATATGGTTTAGTTATTATTGATGACTTTTCTCGCTTCACTTGGTTTTTCTTTTTGCACTATAAGTCAGAAACACAAGGAACACTCAAGAAGTTCTTCAAGCAAGCTCAAAACAAATTCTCATTGACAATCAATAGTATTCGAAGTGACAACGGCACGGAGTTCAAGAACACACAAGTGGAGGAGTACCTTGATGAAGAGGGTATCAAGCGCGAATTTTCAGCGCCATACTCGCCACAACAAAACGGAGTTGCCGAAACAAAGAACTGAACACTCATAGAGATTGCAAGAACAATGCTCGATGAGTACAAGACCTCAGATCGATTTTGGGTGGAAGCGATTAACACCGCTTGCCACGCCGTAAATCGACTTTATCTTCATCGACTACTCAAGAAGACATCCTATGAGCTACTCACCGGTAACTGTAAGACCTATGTGTGATGAATACATTGGCTTGTAGTAAATACACTTGGCTTTGATGATAAAAGTTTTGAATATCTTCAAAACACCTTTTTATCAAGGTCCAACTCTAGCTCTGAGCTACAGCATGGTCTGAAGGTAGGTCCGGCTTGGTTTGGGTAGCTCTGGTTACGTTCGATGCTAGGTCCGACTAGCTTTGGTCAGCTCCGGTGAAGTTTTGTCTTTAGCTCCTTCATGTCTTTGATAGCTCCGACATGTTTTTGAGAGCTCCGCCGTGTTTTTGCTAAGCTCCGAAGTTGATTTTTCTAGCTCCGGTTTTTGGGTTTACTAGTTCCGACTAGTTCTAGTTAGCACCGGCGCTAGGTCCTGCTAGTTTTGTAAGCTCCGGCAGGAGCTTGGTTGTACTAGTTTTGGTAAGCTCCGGTGCTAGGTTCTACTAGCTTTTGTTAGCTCCGGCTCAAGGTCCGGGTTGCTCTGGCAAGGTCCAGAACTTGACCGTAGTGCTTCTGCTTTTCATTTTCAATGTTTCGTACTTGCTTTACATTGTTGGAAAGATTGCTTAGTATTCATTTGCTAAGTTTTTGGTGCGTTTTGGTTGATATGGATGATATCGTGTTACTGTGGTTTTGCAACATGCTTATGTGAGGTTCTCACGTAGGGCGTTGTGTTTGGAACTAACTCGAGTCAAGTCAAGGACTTGGACTCGTATGGATTGGTTGTTTATTCATGTGCAGGTGTTGCTTGAGTTCAATACATGGCTGGTGACGGGATCCATTGCACTAGTTTCAGGCAAGAGATGAGGTTCCAACAACCAAATTCAGGAGGTATTGTGGTTGAGCTGATCAGGAGGTTGCGCAGCATGATTGAATCAAGAACAATGCATATGAATGTATCGTGGACGTCATTGGAAGATGTTTGCATGTGTGCAAGGAGTGCATATATGTGGCTACATGGTTCCGAGACGTGATGAAGAGATTTGTACGTAAAGAGTTGGACGTAAAGGTCCAACCGACTAGGTTATGGACTCAGGCTGCGGCTGAGTCGGGTTTGACTCAAATATGGAAAGATTTGAGTTGGTTATGATAGGATTTCGTGTGGGTCACGAATTTGAGTTGTTTAGGAATGTGGGATACGTTTCTAAGGTGTTTGGAAGTCTTAAGATTGCTTCTATCTGCGTATAGAAGAATCCTAAGCAGTTATGGAAAGTTACGATTCGTGATCTGAGTAGGATTGGAGTCCTAGTTGATATTGGGTTGGCCTAAGGGCTGGTTATATAAGCAAGGGAGCCCAGAGCTCGTGGGGCACGACTTTGGGGCTGTTCCTCTTGTGTTCTATTGAATAGAATTCGTAGTTTGAAGCAACTTTTGTGTCTTGTTCGTCCGACTTGTTCCAGACAAGTTTTACTCGTCGAGTTTCTAGACAGCACTACCTTTCGTCTGTGGTTTTATCATAACTCGAGTTTTACAGATCCAATTGACGTGATTCTTTAGGGTTGTCTTCACAACTTGATTGTCTATCATCTGTCAAAATTTCACGGTCATTGGATTTGTGGTCTATGATCTACACGAGTTTCTTTGCAACATTCCAGAACTGTTTTTTCTCGGGTAGGGCAGATTGACCATTGTTTGATCTTTCGATCATAACTTGAGTTTTTCTCAACGGATTTGAGTGATTCTTTTTTTGTTGTCTCGTGACTTGATTGTCTCTGATATGTATCACTTTTGTCATGGTGAAACACGTTTAGATTAGTATCACACACGATTTCTTTAACAGATCGTTTTTCTGCCGAAAGGGTTTGGGGTTTAATTGTTTCCGCTGAGTAAGATTTTTAAATCTACCATTCACCGCCCCTCTGGTAGCTTTTCACGTGGTCTTCGATCCTACAATTGGTATCAGAGCCACGGTGCTCTAATCTTTGTGATTTGCACGTGTTTTGACTAATCATCATGGAGAAGTACTCCGCCAAACCGTGTGTGCTTGCTGTTATTGATTTTCAGGTTTGGAAGGCACGCATGGAGGCTTTCATCCAGGCACAAGGCTTTGCAATATGGGAGAAGGTATACAAGCCTTACAAAGTGTCATCAAATGATCAAGTTACAGCTACAAATCTGAGAGATGTCGACAACAACAACAAGGCTCGAAACTTGATCATCAAGGATTAACACAAAGCGACTTCGACCGTGTTGCACACCTCCGATCTCCATACGATGTGTGGAAAGCACTTTGTGACTACCACGAAGGATCCAACACGATCAAATAGGTAAGGCAAGATATGTTCAAGAAAGAATACATGTGCTTCGAGATGCAACCCGGTGAGTCTATTGATGACCTTTTTGCTCGCTTTAATAAGATTCTCAGCAACTTGAGTAGTGTCAATATTAATTTTTCACATGCTGAAAATGCTAGGCAATTGATAAGTGCATTAGATATGTCAATTTAGGAGATGAAAGTCACATCTATCCGTGAATCTACTGTCATGAGTTCACTTACTTTAGATGTGCTATATTCCAAGTTAAAAACTCATGAAATTGACATAATCTCACGTAAGAACCCCAATAAGTCTATTGCATTTGTTTCACAACGTGATATGTCTAGCTCCGGCCAATCATCATCCTGCAATACTCTTGCTCTGTTGTCCTCACTAACCCTGGAGCAGATCGAAGAATTTCCAGAAGAGGAGTTGGCACTCATCTCTACTAGATTCTCAAAAGCATTGCAAAATGTGAGAACTAGAAGGAGAGGAAGCTCCGGACCTCAACGCTGTTTTGAATGTGGTAAAACAGGACACTTTCGTACAGAATACCCTAAACTTTCAGGTCCAACCACCCGGGAAGAAAAACAAAGCAAGGTTCGGACCTCCTCTAGAAATTCCAACAACAAGAAGAAAGGTACCATAGGACGCAAGATGATCAACAGTTTCATCACCTCGCTTCAAGAGTTCAGTTCAAGCGACGTGGACATTGGAAGTGATGAAGATGAAGATGATTTGGCAAACTTGTGCTTCATGGCGGGCAAGTCAAGATCAAGTATGGAGGAGGCAGAACACAACAGCGACAGTGAAGAGGTATGTCCTACTTGCGAAGAAATGTGTGATGCTATTTCTCGTGCCACTACTATTGTTAAGAAAAAGGACAAAAAGCTTAGGGATAGTGCTGCTAAAATTGAATCACTAGAATCTGAGATCAACTGTTTAAAAACATTGATTCCTAGTGATGATGCATGTTCCTCATGTGATTTAATATATGAACAATTGTCCTCATTAAGAAGTGCGCACACCTCCACATTTGATAAACTTGAGTTAGAAATTGAAAAGAACAAAGAGCTTGCTGCACTTAATGATAAAAACTTGAAAGATGCTAGCTGTTCTACAATTGATTTACATTGTTCTACTTGTGATGATCTTGATAAGAAACTACAGGATGCTATGAATGAAATTTCTATATTGAACAATGCTTTACGTTCTCATGAAGTTAAATTTTGTTCAAATTGCAAACTAAAAGGAAAAACTTCATGTGAAAATTGCCTTGATTTGTCCAATAAACTTGATGACATGCATAGGACATTAGATCGGTTTTGTAATGGGAATAAGAGACTAAACTTACTGCTAAATCCTTCCAAGTCTTGCAATGATAAAACTGGTTTAGATTTTGATTCTCATGCTCATGCTAAGGCACATCCACCTAAAATTGTAAAGTCATTAGGAAGTCGTTTGATTCAAACAGTTCCTAAACAAAAAGGAGTGGTTTTCAAATCTGCAGGAGTGTTGCCTCATTTGGTTTCAAATAAAAATATTGCTTGCTCATCTAGACATGAACACAAAGTTGAATTTCATTGTACCTTCTGTGGTAGAGATGGTCATGTCATAGATTTTTGTTATAGACTAGCCAAACAACAGAAAAGGGAAAGAATGGTTGCTAGATCTCATAACTTTCATGCAAAATTTGCTGCACACATTGAATCGAATGTACAACCTGCTGTTTTGAGTCAAAAACATTCAATTTTTACCTCCGGAGCTACTGATTTTTGTGCTACACAAGTAACACCTTATAGGTCAGTAGTCAAAAATAAAAAATATCAAACTTTGACTCATAAAACTGCTGTTTTTTCTCAGCTTTCGCGTGTTTTTCCTCCTGCACGTCGCGTGACTCAGTACTGGATTCCTAAATGCCTTTTGAGTAATCCCAATATTGAGTCATCAACGTATTGTGCTTCTATGTAGGTTACACGTTTGAGGAAGGAGAACATTTGGATTGTGGATTCAAGTTGCTCATGCCACATGACCGGTAACAAAGATTGGTTCTCCTCCCTCTCTTTTGTGTCACGTGTAGAGAATGTTGCTTTTGCCGATAATTCTTCAACTCCTATAATTGCTAAGGGTTCGGTTAGAGTAAATGATCACTACACTTTGAAGGATGTGGCACTTGTCAAAAATTTAAAATACAACTTGCTTTCTGTTTCACAATTGCTAGATGAAAATCTAGAAATTATTTTCAATAAAAACTGCTGCAAAGTTGTAGGTTCAAATAGTGAGATTATTTTTAACATGTCTCGGTTTGGAAGAGTTTTTAAAGCTGATTTTGATATGTCTTCCTCTAAGCATAGGTGTCTAGTTGCTAATGATTCAAAGGACTTATATTTTTGGCATCGTAGACTTGGTCACGTAGGCTTTGATCACCTAACGCGTGTTAGTGCTCTTGATCGCATACGTGGGCTGCCTAAGCTTAAAGGGGACAAAGAAATTGTGTGCGCTTCATGTAGACATGCTAAGATGGTTGCAGGTTCACATACTCCTCTCACAATGATCATGACAACTTAACCATGTCAACTTTTGCATCTTGACACCGTAGGACCTTCACGTGTTCAATCCTTCGGAGGTAAATGGTATGTTCTTGTTATTGTTGATGATTATTCTAGATACTCTTGGGTTTACTTTACTTTATGGAATCTAAGAATGAAGTTTTTAGTCACTTTAGAACTTTATTTCTTAGATTATCAATTGATCACCCAGGATCATTAAAAGCAACTAGAAGTGATAATGGAACTGAATTTAAAAATCAATCTTTTGATCACTTTTGTGCTGAAAATAGAATAGATCATCAATTCTCTTCACCATATGTACCTCAACAAAATGGTGTTGTAGAAAGAAAGAACAGAACCTTAGTTGAGATGGCTAGGACTATGCTTGATGAATATCAAACTCCTAGGAAATTTTGGGCTGATGCGTTGGCAACCGCTTGTTATGTCTCAAATCGTGTTTTCTTGCGTGCTAAGCTAGGTAAAACACCATATGAGCTTTGGTTTGGACAGAGGCCTAGTGTTACACACTTTCGGATCTTTGGTTGCAAATTCTTTGTTAAGAAACATGGTAATCTTGATAAATTTGATCCTAGATCCATTGATGGCATGTTTCTGGTTATCCATCTCATACTAGAGGCTACCGTGTGGTTTTATTTGACAATAACAAAATTGTGGACACTTGTGAAGTGTCTTTTGATGAAGCTAGCACAGGTACTAGCTCCGGTGTTGCAGGACCAGATCCGTATCCTCAGGGGGAGGGTATTTTTGATGATGAAGAAGAGCCGGTGATACTACCTGGTAGTTCCGAACTTGACATGTGTCCAGCTCCACATGTTGAACAAGCTCCGACTATCACCTATGCTGGTCCTGATTGTCTGCAAGTCACAAGCTCATTAATCTACGATGAACCTAATGAAGAAGAAGCTTGTGAGACATCTGTTCCCCTACATTTTTACAAAGATCATCACCCACAACAGATGATTGGAAGCTTGCACGAACGAGTCACACAGTCCAGGTTTTGCGATCCAAAATCTTATGCTCATTCTACTTTTGTTGCTTCTTTTGAACCCAAAGATATATCACATGCACTCACTAATGAATCTTGGATTATTGCCATGCAAGAAGAGTTAGAAAATTTTGAAAGAAATAATGTTTGGAAACTTGTACCTCCACCTCTAGGTCACACTTTAATTGGAACTAAATGAGTATATAAAAATAAACAAAGTGAGGATGGGGTTGTGGTTAGGAATAAGGCTAGGTTGGTTGCTCAAGGTTTCACTCAAGTTGAAGGTCTAGATTTTGATGAAACTTTTGCTCCTGTTGCTAGATTAGAAGCCATAAGAATTTTGTTAGCTTTTGCAGCATCTAAAGGTTTTAAGCTATATCAAATGGATGTGAAAAGTGCTTTTCTTAATGGCTACATAGATGAGGAGGTTTATGTCAAACAACCACCGGGTTTTGAAAATCCAGATTTTCCTAATCATGTTTACAAACTGTCCAAAGCCTTATACGGTCTGAAACAAGTCCCTAGAGCATGGTATGATAGGTTAAAAACATTCTTACTTGAAAAGGGGTTTACCATGGGCAAGGTTGATAAAACTCGTTTTTTGCTTAAGCATGTCAATGACTCATTATTCGTTCAAGTGTATGTGGATGATATTATCTTTGGTTGTGATTCTCATGATCTTGTGTCCAAGTTTTCAGCAATGATGAGTTCCGAATTTGAAATGAGTATGATGGGTGAACTCACTTACTTTTTGGGGCTGCAAATCAAGCAAACCAAGGAGGGTACCTTTGTGCATCAAACAATGTATGACAAAGACCTCCTAAGGCACTTCAACATGGACAAAAGCAAGCCTCTTCGGACACCAATGGGAACAGTAACAACACTTGAACTTGATGAATATGGTGAATCTGTGAATCAAAAAGAATATAGAAGCATGATCGGATCACTTTTGTACCTCACGGCATCAAGACCGGACATACAATTCAGTGTATGTCTTTGTGCACGGTTTCAAGCTTCCCCACATGTTTCACATCGTCAAGTCGTCAAAACGATTCTCAGATACTTACATGGAACCCAAGAATTTGGCATTTTTCTTCCTTCTTCCTCAACCGTTACTTTGAAAGCTTTTTCGGATGCTGATTTTGGGGGTTGTAGGATTGATAGGAAAAGTACTTCTGGTGCTTGTCATTTTATTGGTAATTCTCTTGTTTCTTGGTCCTCTAGAAAACAAAATTCAGTTGCACAATCCACAGCAAAATCTGAATATGTAGCTGCTGCTAGTGCTTGCTCACAAATTCATTGGATTGTTCAAACACTTAAGGACTACGGGGTTGATCTAGATAGTGTTCCACTATTCTGTGATAACACTAGTGCCATTTGCATTGCTAAAAACCCCGTGCAACATTCTAGAACTAAGCACATTGACATAAGGTATCACTTTCTCCGAGATAATGTTGAAAAAGGAAACATTGTGCTTCACCATGTAGATACCGAACAACAATTGGCTGACATTTTTACAAAACCTTTGGATTTCACTCGTTTTTGTTACATTCGTAGTGAAATAGGAGTTATGCATCCTCATGGCTTAAATTGAGGGGGAGTTTTTGAAACTTGGGAAGTCTATTTGTGAATATGAAATTAAAATAATATGAGCATAGTATTTCATACATATATGACTTCGTGATTCCTTTTACATGTTGAAAGTTCTTAGTACATTACTCGTGTTATACATCTTGTAGTTTTTGCCATGTCTAGTAATTGGAATAATTACTTACACTAAAATTGGTCATGGTCGAACTTTCTTGCTGTTTTGAACTTGTTACATGTTCACAAGTGCTTTTAATCATAAAGAATTAATCAAGTAATTAACTCACTTGTTGAGTTTTTATGAACAAATATAAATTGAGAAAAGATCAAGAGAATATGCATGCATCACACTTCTTCTTTTGAGATGGCTTATCATTGCACTTAGATATGAACTTGGAAGAAGTTGTGTATGACTAAAACCATGTCCTTAAGCTTCTAATTGTCAAATGACATAGGCTTGGCTTGGTTGGTTAGAATAAGGCAGATGCGCGTATAATCTCTTGCAAATATCATATGATCTAAATTTATGCTTTGAAAAATAATAAAATGCAGCAACTAGTGTCATGCTTTCAGGTTTTGAAATAGTTAAGTTTGTGGGAACATGACTTGCTTAAATTGAAAATTACATTTGATCTCTAGCATGGCTTACACTACTTTATGTATTTAATTCATGTGATAATGTAAGGTACTTGATAGTATGACTTGGATGAGCTTTGGTTATACGTATATGTTATAATATGCTCATAACAACTAAAGGGGGAGAGATAAATTGTTTATATGCTCATGACTTGCTGAATACATTGTCAAAGGGGGAGAGATAAGCATGAAGAGAAAGAGAATATGTGCATAAGGAGAGATAATAAAGGGGAGAAAAAGGGGGAGAAATAATATGGGATAATTTTTTGGATTTTCTTCTCATTTTACTTTTGATTTACAAAGGGGGAGAAATTGTTTCAAAACTTTTATGTGAATAAGCCAATGTTCGGATTTTAAATGGTGTTGCCAATGCATTCATCAAGGGGGAGATTGTAAGACCTATGTGTGTTGAATACATTGGCTTGTAGTGAATACACTTGGCTTTGATGATAAAAGTTTTGAATATCTCCAAAACACCTTTTTATCAAGGTCCGACTCTAGCTCTGAGCTACAGCAAGGTCTGAAGGTAGGTCCGGCTTGGTTTGGGTAGCTCTGGTTATGTTCGATGCTAGGTCCGACTAGCTTCGGTCAGCTCCGGTGAAGTTTTGTCTTTAGCTCTGACATGTCTTTGATAGCTCCGACATGTTTTTGAGAGCTCCGCCGTGTTTTTGCTAAACTCCGAAGTTGATTTTTCGACTAGTTCTGGTTAGCTCCGACCCTAGGTTTACTAGTTCCGACTAGTTCTGGTTAGCTCCGACCCTAGGTCCTGCTAGTTTTGTAAGCTCCGGCGGGAGCTTGGTTGTACTAGTTTTGGTAAGCTCCGGTGCTAGGATCTACTAGCTTTTGTTAGCTCCGGCTCAAGGTCCGGGTTGCTCTGGCAAGGTCCGAAACTTGACCGTAGTGCTTCTGCTTTGCATTTGCAATGTTTCGTACTTGCTTTACATTGTTGGAAAGATTGCTTAGTATTCATTTGCTAATTTTTTGATGCGTTTTGGTTGATATGGATGATACCGTGTTACTGTGGTTTTGCAACATGCTTATGTGAGGTTCTCACGTAGGGTGTTGTGTTTGGAACTAACTTGAGTCAAGTCGAGGACTTGGGCTCATATGGATTGGTTGTTTATTCATGTGCAGGTGTTGCTTGAGTTCAAGACATGGCTGGTGACGGGATCCATTGGACTAGTTTCAGGGAGGAGATGAGGTTCCAACAACCAAATTCAGGAGGAATTGTGGTTGAGCTGATCAGGAGGTTGCGCAGCATGATTGAATCAAGAACAATGCAAATGAAGGTATCGTGCACGTCATTGGAAGATGTTTGCACTTGTGCAAGGAGTGCATGGATGTGGCTACATGGTTCCGAGACGTGATGAAGAGATGTGGACGTAAAGAGTTGGTCGGAAAGGTCCAACCGACTAGGTTATGGACTCAGGCTGCGGCTGAGTCGGGTTTTACTCAAATATTAAAAGATTTGAGTTGGTTATGATAGGATTTCGTGTGGGTAACGAATTTGAGTTGTTTAGGAATGTGGGATACGTTTCTAAGGTGTTTGGAAGTCTTAAGATTGCTTCAATCTGCGTATAGAAGAATCCTAAGCAGTTATGGAAAGTTACGATTCGTGATCTGAGTAAAATTGGAGTCCTAGTTGATATTGGGTTGGCCTAAGGGCTGGTTATATAAGCAAGGGAGCCCAGAGATCATGGGGCACGACTTTGGGGCTGTTCCTCTTGTGTTATATTGAATAAAATTCGTAGTTTGAATGAACTTTTGTGCCTTGTTCGTCCGACTTGTTCCAGACAAGTTTTACTCGTCGAGTTTCTGGACAGCACTACCTTTCGTCGGTGGTTTTATCATAACTCGAGTTTTACAGATCAAATTGACGTCATTCTTTTTGGGTTGTCTTCCAACTTTATTGTATATCATCTGTATAAATTTCACGTTCATTGGATTTGTGGTCCATGATCTACACGAGTTTCTTTGCAGCATTACAGAACTGTTTTTTCTCGGGTAGGGCAGATTGACCATTGTTTGATCTTTCGATCATAACTTGAGTTTTTCTCGACGGATTTGAGTGATTCTTTTTGTGTTGTCTTTGTGACTTGATTCTCTCTGATATCTATCACTTTTGTCACGGTGAAACACGTTTATATTAGTCTCACACACGATTTCTTTAACATATCTTTTTTCTGCCGAAAGGGTTTGGGGTTTAATTGTTTCCGCTGCGTAAGATTTTTAAATCTACCATTCACCCCCCCTCTGGTAGCTTTTCACGTGCTCTTCGATCCTACAGTAACAAACAAAATATCTCATATTTTCGAGTTTTTGGTTCTCCATGTTATATCCTGAAGTTCGCTTCGAAGTCCGATGAAGGTTTCTTGCTTGGTTATGATTCGAACACATACGCCTATCGTGTTTTCAACAAGGCCTCTAGACTCGTTGAAATAGCATGTGACATAGTGTTCGATGAGACTAATGGCTCCCAAAAGGAGCAAGTTGATCCATGTAAACTAGGTAAAGAAGAAGCTCCCTATCAAGCATTGAAGAGAATGGCTCTAGGTGAGGTTTGACCACAAGAGCCACCTCCACACGTACATGAGGAAGATGAACCACAGGAGGAGATCAACGATCAAGGGGAAGCTTCAACACAAGATCAACCACAAAGATACCAAGATGATCAACAAGTCAACGAAGGCAATAACTTAGGGGGAGAAGCAGATAATCATGAAGATACAACTCCTCAAGTGCCACACCAAAGAGTACACCAATGCGTCCAAAGGGATCACCCAATCGACAACATCATTAGTGACATCCAAAAGGGAGTAACCACTAGATCTCGCTTAGCTAACTTTTGTGAACACTATTCGTTTATATCCTTTTTGGAACCACACAGGGTTGAAGATGCATTGAAAGATCCGGACTGGGTGGTGGCAAAGCAAGAAGAATTGAACAACTTCAAGCGGAACAAAGTATGGGAACTTGTGGCAAGACCCAATGCTAACATCGTCGGCACCAAATGGGTCTTCCACAACAAACAAGATGAACACGGGGTGGTGACAAGGAACAAGGCATGACTTGTGGCCAAAGGTTATTCACAAGTCGAAGGTTTGGATTTTGATGAGACTTTTGCTCCAGTAGCTAGGCTTGAATCCATTAGAATATTACTTGCATATGCTACTCACCATGATTTCAAGCCGTATCAAATGGGTGTGAAAAGCGCCTTCCTCAACGGACCAATCAAGGAAGAGGTGTACGTAGAGCAACCACCCGGGTTTGAAGACGAAGAGTTCCCCGACCACGTGTTTAAGTTGTGACATACTCAAGAACTTTGGCATGGACGCAAAGCCCATAAAAACCCCCATGGCAACGAATGGCCACCTAGACCTCAATGAAGATGGACCTAGCATCGACCAAAAGGTATATCGCTCCATGATTGGATCTCTACTCTATTTATATGCATCTAGGCAAGATATTATGTTGAGTGTATGTCTGTGTACAAGATTTCAAGCCAGTCCTAAGGAATGTCAGTTGACAGCCGTACAAAGGACCTTGGGATATTTAGTTCATACACCCAACCTTGGCCTTTGGTACCCAAAAGGGTCAAAATTCAATCTCATTGGTTACTCCGATGCGGATTACGCTGGGTGCAAAGTAGATAGAAAAAACACTTTCGGTACATGCCAATTCCTAGGGAGATCCTTAGTTTCTTGGTCCTCCAAGAAACAAAATTCCATTGCCTTACCCACAGCCGAGGCGGAGTATGTTGCAGCCGGGAGTTGTTGTGCTCAACTCCTCTGGATGCGACAAACTCTAAAGGATTATTGTTACAATATGAACCATATTCCACTCCTTTGTGACAATGAGAGTGCCATTAAAATTGCCCACAATCCACTTGAGCACTCCAGAACTAAACACATAGACATAAGACACCACTTTTTGAGAGATCATGCCATGAAAGGAGACATAGCCATTTCACGTGTCAACACTCAGAAGCAATTATCCAATATATTCACCAAGCCACTTGATGAAAAACGCTTTTGCGAACTCCGAAATGAACTAAATATCCTTGACGCTCGGAGTGTGGCTTGAAATGTTGCATACCTGTATGAATTCATCAAATATGTTGTTTTGGACTGTGAAAATCACCTCTCTCATTTTTCTCCGAAAAACTATGTCAATTACTAGATCTTGGTGAATTATGATCATTGCTTGATTGTTGTATGCTTACTGATCATATTCATCAAGACTATTTGATTTGATTTGCCCCTCTATTCTCTAATTATGAACCTTCAAATATATATGAATGGGCTATGCAATTCTTTCCTGGTGACCACGGATTAGTCTGTGGTTACTCGGACTAGTCCGCTCATGCAGACTAGTCCGCAGAGTGCTGGTTAGGCCGGACTAGTCCGACATACCACGGACTAGTCCGATATTGCTTTCTGGATGAGTTCAGACTAGTCCGGTCACATCCGGACTTGTCCGATTTTTCGTGTCCATAACCCTAGCCGCCACCAAACCCTAATCCCTTCTTCCTCCACTCTAGCTCACGCATTCTCTTCCTTCCGCTCGAGCTCCCAAGGCGATCTCTTGCTCCCTCCACCAAAAAGCTTCGCTTTTGGGCGGAAATCAAGCTTTTCCACTTGAGGATTGAAGCTAGCGGACTTGTCCGGCCTTCAACACCCCTCATCTCCAAGTTTCAATCAAATTCTTCGGTAATTTTCGCCCAAACCCTAGAAATCTCAATTTTCTTCATTGTAGATCGAACAGCCTAGCATCTTTCACTATATACATGCCTCCTTGATGTATTACGTTTATGCTACGCCTGTTATGCCTTAGGAATCACCATTTGTCTAGTTTCCTAGGTTTTTGAGTTTGAACACCAGACTAGTCTGGTCCATGCACGGACAAGTCCGATTTCCCGGACTAGTCCGTGCCTGGACACCGGACAAGTCCGACTTTTCTGAAATCAAAACCTAACTTTTCAATTCCTCAATGCATGTCCTTAATATCCTTTTACACCTGTGCCTTGTACCATTCATTCTCATTTGAGCCACTAATTCTCAGGTCCTGTCAAGCTCAAACGATGAAGTTTCTGATTTTGAGGCCGAGATGGACCACGAGGTGGCACCTCGGACCTCGATGGGTCTTGGCAAGAAGTGCCAAGAAAGACCCTCGGAGCCAGTTCCTACCCCTCCTCACGTTCGGAGGAAGGTGTTGGCAAAGAAGCCAGTCTCCAAGGCAGCCGCATCATCGAGTGTCCCCCGCCAAGCAAACGGGAAGGGCAAAGGGATTTCTACGGGCCCAGTTGGCCCCCTGAAACTGCATGCCCCAAGAGAAGGGGCCAGGGACCCAAATGAGGACAAGTTCTATGGGAAGGGCAGCGACTCAGCTGCAAAGCTCAGGAGTATTGATTTCTATAATCATCCAAAGCAAGCTGGAGATGGAAGACTCTGGAGCAATTTTCATGCTGACTATTACAGGGCTGTATACCTACAGATGAAGACACCGGTGGTCCGCAGTCAGTGGATTGACTGGGCACATTTTGAGAAGAAGAGATGCCCTGCATTTGATGAAGTGATTGCAGCAGCTGAAAGACATGGCTTGAAGGACCTCTTTGCCTTCAAGTACAATTGGAATGATGAAGTGGTGGCTCAGTTCTATGCCACTTGTTACTTTGCAAGTGATGAAGAAGAGAGAGTGACCTGGATGACTCATGGATCCAAGTACACTATCACATATGAAGAATTTGCAAGGATGTTGCATCTTGACACCTCAAGCAATGACAATGTGATTATTCACAATGTTGGTGTCATCGAGAAGGAGAAGATGAAGTTTCTCTATGAGCCCAACTCAAAGTTTATCCCTCCTTCCACAAAGAACATGAAGCCATTCTTTGTTGTGCTAAACAGAGTCCTGAGGAAGACAATAGCCCCTAAGGATGGAGATGCTGGGAGTGTGAAAGGATACCTCCGGACTCTGATGAGAGTCATAAGCAAGGACCGCCCATTTGATGTGGCGGAGTACATTTGGAATGATATGGTGAACATATCCTACACCCCTAACAGATCCTGTGGCTATGCCCCTTATCTCATGTTCATGATTGAGAAAGTCACAGGGATCGAGTTTGTCAAAGATGTGGAGCACACACCTCTGAGGCCTCAGAAGCCTCAACATGTAAATGTCCAGGTTGCTCCCTCGCCAGCCTCCAGTGCCGAGGCACCGGCAAGAACAAGAGAAGATGTCAGAGCTGCTCCAACTTCAAGGGCAGCCCCTCAGAGAGGATCAGCTAGTGGAATCCTCAAATACCTGGCTGCCATATTCACCTCCTGCAAGAAGGCCAAAGTGAAGGCCCACAAGCTCAACATGAAAAGAAAGGAGGACATGAAGTACATCAAGGCAAATGTGAAGCAAATTTGCCAGAAGCTGGAGATCGAACCCATTGGATCTCCAGTGATTTCTGAGGACTCCGACCCAGACTACACTGAGCTCGGGCCCTTGACCCCATCCGAGCTTGCCTACTTTGGCGTTGGGGGCTCGAGCGTCTCCGCCCCTCCTCCTTCTCCTCCTCATCAAGCTGAAGATGAAGAAGACGAAGACGATGATGAGAGGACCGACAGTGAAGAGTGAAGACATTAGGACCCTCCTCTCCTTCTTTTTGGTGTCTTGATGCCAAAGGGGGAGAGATTGAGGGGGAGTCTTAGCTTTAGCTGTAAGGTGCGAGGAGAGAGCTCTCTTTATGTTTTCTTAACTCTTTTGTGGCTTGTATTGTTTTAACAATGATCCTATGTTAATTATGGTTATGTGATGCAATGATTTGATCCTTTGAGTAGTGTTTATGAAAACTGAGATTTTGTTGTAAAATGACATATATTCTTGCTATTGGTTGATTAAAGTCAATTGTGTCATTCCTTATGTTCCAGTGTACTTAGTTATGCATCCTACCATAAAGAATGCACATATGGATTATACTCTCACTGCTTGATGCATTTTGGACCCATATGTGCATGCTTTATGAAAATCTCAATTTTTATCATATTTTGTGAAATCTCAATTGGTTGTCATCAATCACCAAAAAGGGGGAGATTGAAAGTGCATCTAGGACTCCCTTGTGGGTTTTTCGATGATTTATGACAAGCAATTGAGATCCTAACCTCCTTGTTGAGATGAGTGCAGGATTTTAATAGGAAAATGAGGAAAGTGCCAAAAAGAAGGAAGAATGAGAAGCAAAGTGGAAATGAGCTCGAGGAAGAAGAGTAGTAGATTATTGTGTATGGAGTGTGTTAAGGAAACACACCCCAAGAGCTCAATCACAATTAAACACACACATTGCACAAAGTTACACAGGACCGGACTAGTCCGATCACAACCGGACTAGTCCGATATCCTTTGTGCACGAGATCGGACAAGTCCGATAAACATCGGACTAGTCCGATATCCTTTCTGACTAGAATCGGACTAGTCCTCCCCAGTGCGGACTAGTACTCACAACACTTCACAAGTCACACAAAATCGGACAAGTTCGATCACAAGTGGACTAGTCTGATATTCTTTCTGATCCAAATCGAACAAGTCCGATGTCTACACGGACTAGTCTGAAATACCCTCTGATCTGAATCGGACAAGTCCCCCAGTGTGGACTTGTCATCCTATACACTTAGGGTCTCACATGTCCGGACAAGTCCGATGACTATCGGACTAGTCTGAAGATTTCTAGTAGTGAAATCGGACAAGTCCGTTTCTAGCCGGACTAGTCCGATATTTCGGGGTACTTAGGGTGTGCTACACACAGCACATCAGACTAGTCCAGTGACCACCACGGCCTAGTCCGAACTTTCTGAACCCTAAAGGTCACTTTTAGAAACCTCATATAAATAGAGGTGCATGGCCCCATTATGATAACTCTCGAACCCTAGCGCTATCACACCACCCAAGAGCCTCAAAAACTACATCTCTCCACGAAATTAAGTGCAACAACGATCAATCCTTTGAGGATTCACATCTAGATCATTGGAGAGACACTTGCAACACCACATTGAGCTCTTGGTTTGATTCTCTAACACACTCCTGCGATTCATTTGTAATTTTTGAGTGTGTTCTTGGTGGTATTTTCTATTGTAATCCAAGGGAGCTCTCAACGTGTGAGAAAGCCCCTTGAATTCGGTTATTCACCCCTTTGTGATTAGTGGAAGAGAATTGACCTTCATGGCGATCCAACGAGGGTAGGGATGGAGAAGACCCGATCCTTTTGTGGACTCCTCAACGTGGATGTAGGTTGCCTTTTGTGGTAGCCGAACCACGGGATAAATCCTTGTGTTTTTCTTCGGGTGTTCATCATTCTCATTCATCAATATAATCTAGGGTTTAAACAATCATTGCTCATCTTACGTTGAATTGTCAAACATAAGAATTAACTGAGATATGATCTAATATATAACATTGGAACCTTTATTTGATTCTATATTTCCGCTGCATACATAAAAGAATCAACCTAATCGATCAAGCTTAAACAACTCAGTCCGTGAACACCGGAATAGTCCGCACATTACCGGACTAGTCCGATATCTCTGGTATTGAACTTGTTGTTGAGTGTTGCAGGATCCGACAAAATTCGAAAAGGCCTATTCACCCCCCCCTCTAGGCCCACATTCACTTTTATTTATATACTTGGATGAAATGTTTCTTGTTTGATTGTGGATTCCATGTATATGGTAGGAGTAGTCATTATGATTATGCAATATCACTCCTAATCTATCATCATAAACAATACAAACCCCCACTATAGTTCGTTTAGTAATGATAGGACTAGCATGGAGCTGGGATAGTAAGTAGTGTTGGATGTCTTATAGACTCACAGTTTGAAGAGGTAGGCAGTAGGTGGTGATAGACCTATATGTCCTTTGTAATCCTCCATGTTCGGCTATGCCACAGGCTCTTATCGGGAGTCGTCCTAGTGTTGCCAGGGGTAAACCCGTGCCCGATATGTTGAACATCTTAGAATAATGATTCACCATGGGAATTCTCATTAGTATCTAACCTAGGTGTAGGATCGAAGAGCACGTGAAAAGCTACTAGGGGGTGAATGATAGGTATAAACTTTTTCAGCGGAAGCAACGAAAACCCCTCAGCAGAAAAAAGATCAATTGAATAAATCATGTGTGTGACTAATCTAAACGTGTTCAATCCATGAAAAACGTAGTTGATTATGAAGATAATCAAGTCACAAAGACACGGCAACAAGAATAAATCAAATCCTATGAGAAAAAACTCAAGTTACGATTGAAAGATCGAACAAAGGTCAATCTGTTCTACCAAGTAAAAAACAGTTCCGCAACACTGCAAGAAACTCGTGTAGATCCATAACCACAAATCCAATGACTGTGAAATTTTCGTAGATGATAGATAATCAAGTTGTGAAGATAATCCAAAAATAATCACGTCAATTGGATATGTAAAACTCGAGTTATGATAAAACCACCGAAGAAAGGTTGTGTTTTGCAGAAACTCGACGAGAAAAACTTGTAGACACCAAGTTGGACGAACACAGCACAAACGTTCCTCTAAACTATGAATTTTATTAATCAAAACACAATAGGAACAGCCCCAAAAGTTGTCACTCTCAAGCTCTGGCTTCCCTTGCTTGTATAACCAGCCCGAAGGCCAACTAAACTCTAACTAGGACTTTAATCCTACTCTGATCACGAATTGCAACTAGCCATAACTGCTCAAGATCTTCCTATTCGCAGATGGAAACAATCTCAAGACTTCCTAAAAAACTTAGGAACGTATTTAACATTCCTAAAACAACCTAACTTCGTGTCCCACACGAAAACTATAATAACCAATTTGATACTTTCCATATCCGATCGATAACCGACTGTGCCATAGTCGAAGTCATCATCCGATACGATCCGATCCTTACAAACAGATCTTTCCTTCCATAATGTTCCCATCAGAACAATGTTGACACGTCACACGTCACATGCATACGTTCGAGCACCTTCTTTTCGACATCCAGTTTCCTTCATATGCACTACACTTGATTCAATCACCCAGCGGACCTCCTCATCAGCTCAATCACAGTTCCTCTCAAACTTTATTGTTGGAACCTCATCTCCTCCCCGAGACTAGTCCAATGGATCCCGTCACCATCTGTGTTTTGAACTCAAGAAACACTTGAACATGAACAAACAACTGATACTTCCGAGCACAAGGCCTCGACATGACTCACATTAGTTCCGAAACCACAACATCTTACGTGAGCACCTCACATAAGCATGTTGCGAACCATAGCAATATGATATTAGCCATAGTCGCCAAAACACACCAAAAACTTAGTAAGAGAATACTAAGCAAGCTTTCCATAAGTGTAAAGCAAGTTTGAAACATTGCAAGGTAAAAACAGAACAATTGCAATCATGCTCCAAACCTTGCCAAAGCTAACCGGACCTTGAATCGGAGCTTACCAAAGCTAGCAGGACTTAGCATCGGAGCTAACCAAAACTAGTCAGACCTAGCGTTGGAGCTTACCAAAGCTAGTCGAACCTAGCGCCTGAGCTTACCAAAGCTAGTTGGACCTAGACAAAGATGCCGGACCTAGCCAAAGCAAGTCAGACCTTACGTCAGACCTTGTCGAAGCTACCCAAAACAAGTCAGATCTATCATCGAACCTTGCAAGAGCTCGGACCTAGAGTCGAACCTTGATGATATGGTTGTTTTGGCAGTATTCAAAACATTTATCGTCAAAGCCAATGTATTCAGCACACATAGTTCTCAAAATCTTCCCCTTGATGAATGCATTGGCAACACCACTTAAAATCTGAACATTGGCTTATTCACATGAAAAGTTTTGAAAACAAATTCTTCCTCTATGATTATTTCTCCTGCTTCGTAAAACAGAAATAAAATAAGAAGAAAAACAAAAATTCTCCCCCAAAAACACTACTGAATATGTGAAATGCGTGGTCAATTTACCCTTCTATGACAATGTATTCAGCAAGGTTCGAAAGAGAAATTTTAATTGTTATGAGCATATTGTAACACATACATACAAAAAAAAGCTCATACAAGTCATACTATCAAGTAACTTACACTATAACAATGAGATACATAAAGTAGTGTAAGGCAAGCAAGAGGTCAAGTGTGATTTTCAATTTAAGCAAGTCATGATCTCACGAACTTAACTATTTCAGGACCTAAGAGCATGACACTTGTTGTTGCAATTTTGATCATCATTTAAAGCACCAATTTTGAGCACATAATATTTGCAAGAGATTATATGTGCATCTGTCTTATTCTAACCATCCAAGCCAAGCCTATGTCACTTGACAATCAGAAGCTTAAGGACATGGTTTTAGTCATACACAACTTCTTCCAAGTTCATAGCTGAGTGCAATGATAAGCCATCTCAAAAGAAGAAGCGCGATGCATGCATATTCTCTTGATCTTTTCTCAATTTATATTTGACCATAAAAATCTTAACAGGTGAGATGATTACTTGATTAATTCTTTATGATTAAAAGCACTTGTGAGCATGCAACAAGTTCAAAACAGCACGAAAGTTCAATCATGACTAGATTTAGTGTAAGTAATTATTCCAATTACTAGTCATGGCAAAGACTACAAAATATATAACAAAAGTAATGTAGTAAGAACTTTCAGCATGAAAAAGGAATCACAAGGTCATATATGTATGAAATATTATACTTATATTATTTTAATTTTAGAATCACACATATACTTCCCAAGTTTCAAAACTCCCCCTCAATTTAAGCCATGGGGATGCATAACCCCTATTTCACTATGAATGAAACAAAAACGAATGAAATTGAAAGGTTTTGTAAAAATGTTAGCCAATTGTTGTTCGATATCTACATGGTGAAGCACAATGTTTCCTTTTTCAACATTATCACGGAGAAAGTGATACCTAATGTCAATGTGCTTTGTTCTCGAATGTTGCATGGGTTTTTATTAATGCAAATGGCAGTAGTATTATCACAAAATAGCAGAACACTATCTAGATCAACTCCATAGTCCTTAAGTAATTGAACAATCAAAAGAATTTGTGAACAAGCGCTAGTAGCAGCTACATATTTAGATTTTGTTGTGGATTGTGTAACAGAACTTTGTTTTCTATAGGACCAAACAACAAGTGAATTACCAAGAAAATGACAAGCACCCGATGTACTTTTCGAATCAATCCTACAACCTCCAAAATAAGCATCATGAAAAGCTCTCAATGAAACAGTTGCGGAAGACGGAAGAAAAATGCCAATTCTTGAGTTCCATGTAAGTACCTGAGAATCCTTTTGACTGCTTGACGATGTGAAGCATGTGGGGAAGATGGAAACCGTGCACAGAGACATATGCTGAATTGTATGTCAGGTATTGATGCCGCAAGGTACAAAAGTGATCTGATAATGCTTCTATATTCTTTTTTATCCACAGGTTCACCATCTTCATCATGTTAAAGTGTCGTTGCTGTACCCATTGGTGTCCGAAGAGACTTGATTTTGTCCATGTCAAAGAGCTTAAGAAGGTCTCTTGTATACTTTGTTTGATGCACAAAGGTACCTTCCTTGGTTCGCTTGATTTGCAGCCCCAAGAAGTAAGTGAGTCATTATACTCATTTCAAATTCTGATCTCATCATCACTGAATACTTGGACACAAGATCATGAGAATCACAACCAAAGATAATATCATATACATGAACGAATAGTGAGTCATTGCCATGCTTATGTAAAAAAAAGTTTTATCTACCTTGCCTATGGTAAAATCTTTTTCAACGAAGAAAGTTTTTAACATGTCGTATCATGCCCTAGGAGCTTGTTTTAGACCATAAATGGCTTTAGTTAGTTTGAAAACGTGATTAGAAAATTCTGGATTTTCAAAATCAAGTGGTTGCTTAACATAAAACTCCTTATCTATGTAGCCATTAAGAAAAGCACTTTTGACATCCATTTGATATAAACCTTTTGATGCGACAAAGGCTAATAAAATTCTTATGGCTTCAAATCTAGCAACAGGAGCAAAAGTTTCTTCAAAATCTAAGCCTTCAATTTGTGTGAAACCTTGAGCAACCAATCTAGCTTTATTCCTAATTACTACACCATCCTCACTTTGTTTGTTTTTAAACACCCATTAGTTCCGATTAAGGTGTGGTTATGAGGTGGAGGTACAAGTTTCCAAACATTATTTCTTTCAAAGTTTTCTAACTCTTCTTGCATGGCAATAATCCAAGATTCATTAGTGAGTGCATGTGATTTATCCTTGCATTCGAAAGCAGCAACAAAAGCAGAATGAGCATGAGATTTAGGGTCAGAAAACCTTGATCTTGTAACTCGTTCATGCAAGATACCAATTATCTGTTGCGGGGGATGATTCTTGTAAATTCGTAGGGGAACAAATGTCTCACAAGCTTGTTTTTCATCAGGTTCATTGTAGATTGATCAGCTTGTGTCTTGTGGACGATCAGGACTAGCTTAGGTGGTAGTTGGAGGTTGTTCAAAGTTCGGAGCTGGACACGTGTCAGCTTCAGAACTATCAGGCAGTATCACCGACTCTTCTTCTTCTTCAAAAATATCCTCCCCCTAAGGATATGTATATGATCCTGTAGTACCAGTGCTAGTACTTGGGCTAGCTTCATCAAAAGAAACTTCACAGGTCTCTATAATATTGTTAGTTTCCAATAAAAGCACACGGTAACGTCTACTTTTAGATGAATAACCAAGAAACATGCCATCCTCGAATCTAGATTTAAATTTATCATGATTTTCATGTTTCTTAACAAAGCATTTTTAACCAAGAACCCTAATGTGTGAAACACAGAGCCTATGTCGAAACTGAAGTTCATAAGGTGTTTTACCTAGTTTAGTATGCAAGAAAATGCTGTTTGAAACATAACAAGTTGTTGCAATTGCATCTGGCCAAAATTTTCTAGGAGTTTGATATTCATCAAGCATGGTCCTAACCATCTCAACTAAGGTTCTGATTTTCCTTTCTACAACACCGTTTTGTTGAGGAACATATGGTGAAGAAAATTGATGTTCTTTTCCATTTTCAGTACAAAAATGATCGAATGATTGATTTTTAAATTCAGTTCCATTATCACTTCTGATCGCTTTTAGCGATCCTGGGTGATCAATTAATAGTCTAAGAAATAAAGTACAAAAATGATTAAAAGATTCATTCATAGATGTTATAAAATAAACCTAGGAGTATCTGGAATAGTCATCAACAATTACAAGCACATACCATTTACCTCCAAAGGATTGTACACATGCGGGACCAACGGTGTCGAGGTGCTAAAGTTGACCAGGTTCAGTTGTCATAGTCGTCGAGAGAGGAGCATGTGAACCTGCAACCATCTTAGCATGTCTACACGAAGAGCATACAATATCTTTGTCTCCTTTGAGTTTAGTCAAACCACATATACTATCAAGAGCACTAACACGAGTGAGGTGATCAAAGCCTGCGTGACCAAGTCTACGATGCCAGAAATATAAGTCCTTTGAATCATTAGCAAGTAGACATCTATGCTTATAGGATGACATATCAAAATGAGCTTTAAAAACTCTTTCGAACTGAGACATGTTGAAAATAAGCTCACTATTTGAATCTTCAACTTTCCAGCAAATTTTATTTTCAAATTTTCATCTAGCAATTGTGAAACAGAAAGCAAGTTCTATTTAAATTTTTTGACAAGTGCCACATCTTTCAAAGTGTGGTGATCATTTACTCCAACCGAACTATTAGCAATTATAAGAGTTGAAGAATTATCGGCAAAAGTAACATTATCTGCACGTGAGACAAAAGAGAAGGTGGAAAACCATTTTTTGTTACCGGTCATGTGGCGTGAGCAACCTGAACCCACAATCGAAATGTTCTCCTTCCTCAAGTGTGTAACCTACATAGAAGCACAATACGTCGATGAATCAATACTGGGGTTAGTAAAAAGGCATTAAGTAATTCAGTACTCAGTCACACGACGTGCAGCAAGAAAAACACGCGAAGGCTGAGATAAAACAATAGGTTTATGAGTCAAAGTATGAGATTTTTTGTTCTTAACTACTGAACGATGAGGCGTTACTTGTGCAACACGAAAATCAGTAGCTCCGGAGGTAAACACAAAAGGTTCGGAGGTAACAACATAAGGTCCGGAGGCAAAAACTGAAGCTCCGGAGGTAAACTTTCTATATTTTGGACTCATAACAGCAGGTTGCATATTCCTGACATTCGATTTAGTATGTGCAGCAAATTTTGCATGAGAGTTATAAGATCTAGCTTGCATTCTTTACTTTTATGTTGTTTAGCTAGTCTATAAAAAAAATCTATGACATGACCATCTCTACCACAATAGGTACATGAAATTTAACTTTGTGTTCATATCTAGATGAGCATGCAATATGTTTATTTGAACCCGAATGTGACAACACTTCTGCAGATTAAAAACCACCTCTTTTGGTTTAGGAACTATTTTAATCAAACCACTTCCTAATGACTAAATAATTTTAGGTGGATGTGCTTTAGCATGAGCATGAGAATCAAAACGTAAACTAGCATGAGAATCAGAACTTAACAGCAAGTTCAGATTCTTTTTCCTATTATAAAAACGCTCTAGTGTCATATTTTTGTTATCAAGTTCTTTAGACAAGTCTAGGCAGTTCTGACATGAAGTTTTTCCTTTAGCTTTGCAGTTAGAATATTTTTTAAGTTCATGAGAACATAAAGCTTTGTTCAGTATTGAAATTTCATTCATGGCATCTTTTAGTTTCTTTTAATGATCATTGCAAGTAGAACAATGCAAAACAATTGTAGAACAAGAAGCATCTTTTATGTTTCCGTCATTAAGTGCAGCAAGCTTTTTGTTCTTTTCAATGTCTAACTCAAGTTTATCAAGAGTGGAGGAGTGTGCACTTCCTAAGGAGGACAATTGTTCTTATATTAAATCTCACGAGGAACAAGAATCATCACTAGGAATCATGGTTTTCAAATGATTAATTTCAGATTCTAGTGACTCAATTTTAACAGCATTGTCCCTAAGTTTTTGTCCTTTTTCTTAACAATAACAGTAGCACGGGTAATAGCATCACACATTACATCACAAGTAGGACATAACTCTTTGTTATCACTATTGTGTTTTGCATCCTCCATACTTGATCTTGATTTTCCCGCCATGAAGCACAAGTTTGCCGGATCATCTTCATCTTCGTCATCTGGAGTGTTTACATCACTCGAGCCAAGTTCTTTAAGTGCGGTGATGAAACTATTTATCCGTTTGCGTTCTGTATGACCCTTCTTTTTCTTGTTGGTGTTACCAGTAGATGACTTGACTTTATTTTGCTTTTCATCAGGGGTAGAAGTACCTGAAAGGTTAGGAAATTTGTATTAAAGTGTTCTGTCTTACCACATTCAAAGCATCATTGAGGTCTGGAGTTTCCTCTCATTCTAGTTCTCTCATTTTGCAATGCTTTTGAGAACCGAGTAGAGATGTGTGCTAGCTCCTCTTCTGGAAATTCTTCAATCTGTTCTAGGGTTAGTGAAGACAGCTAAGCAAGTGTATTGCTAGATGAAGACTGGCCAAAGCTAGGCTTATCATGTTGAGAAAAAAATGTCACAGACTTGGTGGGATTCTTACGTGATATAAAGTCAATTGCATGAGTTTTTAACTTGGAATAAAGCACATCTAATGTAAGTGTACTCATGATAGTGGATTCATGAATAGATGTTACTTCCATCTCCTAGATTGACATGTCTAATGCACTTAATAATTGCCTAGCATTCCTAGCATCTGAAAAGTTGACATTAACACTACGCAATTTGTTGTGAATTTTGTTAAAGTGAGCAAATAATTTGTCAATTGACTCACCTGGTTGCATATCAAAGCGCATATATTCCTTTTTGAACATATCCTGCCTTACCTCATTGATTGTGTTGGATCCTTCATGGTAGTCACAAAGTGCTCTCCAAACATCATACGCTCATAGGAGGTGTGCAACACGGTCGAAGTTGCTTTGAGTTAGTCCTTGGATTATCAAGTTCCGAGCTTTGTTGTGTTGTCAACATGTCTCATGTTTGTAGCCGTGACTTGATTATTTGGTGGCAATTCATAAGGTTTGTATACCTTTTCCCCTATCGCAAAGCCTTGCACCTAGATGAAAGCCTCCATGTGTGCCTTGCAAACCTGAAAATCAATACCACTAAACACAAGGTTTGGCGGAGTATTTCTCCACAATGATTAGTCAAAACACGTGCAAATCAAAGAGATTAGAGAAACCTCGCTCTGATACCAATTGTATGATCGAAGAGCACGTGAAAATTTACCAGAGGGGGTGAATGGTAGATTTTAACTTTTTTAGCGGAAGCAACGAAAACCCTCGGCAGAAAAACAATATGTTAAAGAAATCGTGTGTGCAACTAATCTAAACATGTTCAATCCATGAAAAACATGGTATATTTTGTAGATAATCAAGCCACGAAGACACGAAAAAATAAATCAAGCAAATCCGTCAAGAAAACTCAAGTTACGATCGAAAGATAGAACAAACGTCAATCTGTTCTACCGAGTAAAAAACAGTTCTGCAGCACTGCAAGAAACTCCTGTAGGTCAAAAAAAAACAAATCCAATGATCGTGAAATTTTCACAGATGATATATAATCAAGTTGTGAAGACAATCCAAAAAGAATCACGTCAATTGGATTTGTAAAACTCGAGTTATGATAAAACCACCGAAGAAACGTAGTGCTATGCAGGAACTCAACGAGAAAAACTTGTAGACAACAAGTCGGACGAACACGACACAAAAGTTCCTATACACCAATAATTTTATTGATCAAAACACAAGAGGAACAGAACCAAAAGTCATTACTCTAAAGCACTGGCCTCCCTTACTTTTATAACCAGTCCGAAGGCCAACTATACTCTAACTAGGACTCTAATCCTACTCTGATCATGAAACGCAACTAACCATAACTGCTCAATATCTTCCTATTCGCAAATCGAAACAATCTCAAGACTTCCAAACAAACTCAGGAACGTATTCCACATTCCTAAAACAACCTAACTTCGCGTCTCACATGAAAACAATCATAACGAACTCAATACTTTCCATATTCGATCCATAACCGACTCCACCGCAGTCGAAGTCATCATCCGATATGATCCGATCCGTCCAACCGGATAATTCCTTCCATAATCTTGTCTTCAGAACCATGTTGTCACGTCATGCATTGCATGCATACGTGCGAACACCACCTTTTCGACATCCAGTTTCCTTCATATGCACTGCCCTTGATTCAATCAACCTCCACGACCTCCTAATCAGCTCGACCACAGTACCTCTCGAACTTGATTGTTGGAACCTCATCTCCTCCCTGAGACTAGTCCAATGGATCCCGTCACCAGCTATGTCTTGAACTCAAGCAACACCTGCACATGAACAATCAACCAATACTTCCAAGCACAAGTCCTCGACTTGACTAACATTCATTTCAAAACAACAACATCTTACGTGAGCACCTCACATAAGCATGTTGCAAATCATAGCAAGATGATATCAGCCATAACCACCAAAACACACCAAAAATTTAGTAAGAGAATACTAATCAAGCTTTCCATAAGTGTAAAGCAAGTTTGAAACTCTACAAGGTAAAAACAGAACAATTACAATCATGCTCTGAACCTTGCCAAAGCTAACCGGACTTTGAATCGGAGCTTACCAAAGCTAGCAGGACCTAGCCCCGGAGCTAACCAAAACTAGTTGGACCTAGCGTCGGAGCATACCAAAGCTGGTCAGATCTAGCACTGGAGCTTAACAAAGATAGTTGGATATAGACAAAGAAGTCTGACCCAACCAAAGCAAGTTGGGCCGTTGGTGATTATGTAGTCCTTCTGTTGGGGGCTTAGGTCCGGAAGTCCAACAAGTGGTAGCTCCACAGCTTCCCTCTATGGGAAGGAAGGTCCAGAGCCTCTTGACACGTGGCAGCACAGGAGCTTCCCTCTACAGGGGGTTAGGTCCAGGGTTGCTAGACACATGGTAGGACAGGAGCTTCCCTATGAAGGGAGGTATATCCGGTCTCGCAGGACACATGGTAGCCCTAGAGCTATCCAAACAAGGGATGCGGGCCCAGTGTTGTCAAACGTATGTTGCCTTCGGAAGTCTTCAACTCGAACATCGGAATTCCTAGAATTTAAGTGCGGTATCAGGCAGTACCTGGTATCCAGGGTACCGACAATGGCCCTCGGGCCCACCTATGTGAGAAACCTTCTAGGTGATCTTATATTACCAGAGGTGGGGCCATCTTCGATTCCCACTCTTCAGCTTCAAAGTCTTTTTCTGGGTGGTTGAGATGATGGCAAAGAGTTATGCCATCGCCACATGGCCCTTTTTGACACAGCGCATGGGATCCTGCCGTGCGGATCTCACGCAATTGAAGGTCACCAGTTTGTAATAAGAAAGTCGTATCGGTTCCCAGCGTAGTCTTTGTAGCCCTGTCAGGCGGCCGCCCTTGAGCTTCAAACTTCTCATCATGACAACGGTTCGCCTGGTGTAACTTTTTAAGCAAAGTGGACCCGGTCCCCCTTATCATTGACGAGGTCATCTACCATTCGGTTCCTGAGGTAGTTTCCATACAAGCGTTGCGGAGGCTAACTAAAGGGCGAAGTCTACAGAGGGAGAGAACTCTTATGCCTTCATCTGACATTGCGCTTAGAGCTCTCCGCCCTTGCAATATTTCTTCCTCCTCTGCTCCACTTTGTGGAGATGAAGTTAGGACTTCCTCGGAGCCGGATCAAGAAGGATGAATACTTGTCGATGGTCCGCACCTACATGGGGTGGTCGAGCGACGCCTTCAACAATCAGATATGAATCAGCAAGTTTTCTGTCAAGAAGGAGAACCCCAGCGAGATCATCTACATCCTATCTTATGCCATGGTGGGGCTCATCCCACCATTTTCAAGCTTTTTGCTAATGCTGCTGGACTTCTACGGTCTGCAGCATTATCACCTTGGCCCCCACTCCTTCTTGCTAGTTGTGAACTTCATCCACCTTTGCGAGATTTGTGTGGGTGTGCCACCCTGCATCGAGCTCTTCCAGACCTTCTTCACAGCCCATGCAACTGGGAAGAGCAACGAGTACTTGAGCTTCTACTACTTCGTGAAGCGCAAGAACTAGCCGCTCAAGTACCTGAACACCTTCACTTCTGGGAAGTGGGATAGCTGGAAGAAAGATTGGGTGGCCATCATGTTGGACTGCCACGATATGCTGGAGATTCCTCACTGCCTTCTGACCATCGACACCGAAGTTTGGGAGGTAGCTCTGACACTTTCAGAGGTGTACAACCCGATCTTGACAAGGATTCGGAAGTGTGTCGAGGGAGGGGAAACTCCTCTAATGGTCATCGCAACCTTCCTGACAAATAGGTGGGCTCCACTGCAGATGAGGGAGTGGACCACCTGGGCATTCGGTGGAGAGCACGATCACAACTGTATCGAAACTAGCTTCGGGTCCAATCAGAATAATGGAGCTTTGAAGCTCCTTCTCCAGAAGTTGCAGCATGGAGTAATTCGCCCGGACGATCTGACCGCTCCGGCAGATTTCCTGCTCCAAAACATGGTGCCATAGGTCATGAGGGAGCTGCAAAAGAAGATGTCGGCTCTTGATGATTTGGGCCTCGTGGATAAGCGTCGGAGCAATCTGTCGGCCAGGATTGCCATCCCCGGGGCTCTTGCTCCCATTAAAGCTCCCGACCAGTTAGTGGCATAGGCAAAGGTCCCACTGCTTCCCCTACAATGATGTCTACCTCCTGCCGAGGCAAGGAGAAGGCTCCCGTCGAAGTTTCGAGTCGCAAGCAGAAGTTGACGAGGAGCATTGGGAGCAGAGTGAGGGAAGCTCCGACTGAAGTGAAACCTTCCCTCGGCTCAGGTCCTTGGTGATTGTGCCTCCTGCTCCGGCTGGATCTTCGGCCCAAGTGCCCGCGGAGGGTGCTGGCTCCGGCAAGTCAATTCCTACCCGATGCTAGCTGGTGGCTCAGGGTCGGGAGTGCAACCTCCGACGACAGAGATCCCAAAGGTGGATGCGCCTGCGGCCGCATCAACTTTAGGTTCAGGCTCTGCAGCGTTCGCCATGCCAACAACAGCGGGTTCTAGCTCCCAACGCCAAAGGAAGAAGATCCGCGCTGATTGGAACGGGAATACTCCAAGGTACGGATTGATTCTTTAGCCTTTATCTTAATTTTGTTCCATACTTTTGTCTTGAATTCCCTACTTTTTGTTTTCAGAATGTCGAGAACAAGCACTGCGGCTTCGGTGCCTGCTATGGCTCTAGAGGCTGCATCACCTGGAGCTTCCGCCCAGGTTCTTGCCTCTCCCCTAACTAGTGGTGGCAGATGACATGACATCTCTGGTGTCGCTGTCATGTAGACCAGTCCAGAGATAGCAACCAAAGATCCTGTGGGTGCGCTGCACCATGCGGAGGAAGATTTTGTGGAAGCTCCAGTAGTTCCATAACCTGCTGTGGAGGCTCAAAAATCGGTGCCGGAAGTGGAAGAAGCTGCAGGAAGTGCTTCAGTGCTAGCTCGAGAGGCGGCAGCTCCGGAGCTCGTTATGTCTGAGCTGGTGCAACCCGAAGATCCGGCTGCGGGTCCTTCATGTGTTGAACTGATGATTGAAGATCCGGCCGAGGGACCCTCTTCATCAAACCCAGAGTTTGAAGCCCCTGCAGCGGAACCTTCTTCCACCGTGAACCTGCTAACTAAAGCTCCCAGAGTTCAGGCCCGACTATGTGGAGCTGCTGGATAACATGCTCACGTCGTGGGATCCGATAGATATTTTGGAAGACCTACTGGAGCCCGCTGAGGCACTTCAGGCATGAGTTGTATATCAACAACGCTTGCACAAGTCTATGCCAAGTCCAGCTCGCCTTCGACTACGAAAGCAAGATTCTCGAAGAAGAGAGTAACACCTTAAGGTGTTGGCGCAACAGACTTCATTTTGAGTCAAAGCTGATGCAGTCTCTGCTGGCTAACCAGAAGGAGTGGGTGGCCAAGGAGAAAGCCCGAATGGCACTATTGGACCATGCACTCAATGAAGGAGAGGCCATGATTAAGGACCTCGGTGACAAGACCCGTGAGATATTTGAGCATGCGAAGGAAGTCAATGAGGCGGCCAATGAACGTTCGGGCAGCATCAATGAGCTGAATGAGCATCTACTCAAGCGTCAGGAAGCCCTCGATCAAAAGGAGGATAAGCTTCTGAGAAAGAGGAAGACCTCGTGAAGAGGGAAGAGGAGCTAGCCCAAAGGTTGTCTTTGGGAGAGCAGAGCTTAGCCGATCGAGCCAAACAATTTGATCAGTGGTGTGATCAGAAGAAAGAGCAGATATGGCAGATGGGGGTGAATGTCTCCAAAATAGAGACTAATATCTCCACCAGGGAGGACAAGGTGAAGGCCAAGGAGAAGGTCTTGGCAGAGCGGAGGAACCATATCTACCTCCATGAGAAAGAGCTCAGCGACCTACAAAAGCATATGACTGAAAGCATCCAACAACATGCTAAGGAAGTTGAGCGCTTCTCCAAGGAAGGTTCTGCGAAACTTTCGCCTGGCAGGAAGTCACTGGAGGAACTAAAGAGCCTGAGAGCAACTGAGTCCCAGCAAGTTTGGGACATCTTAGGGCACACCAAAGAAGCTCTGGTGCCGTTTGGTTTCAGTCTGGTATGTTGGGCTAACCCGGAGCCAGAGATGGAGAAGGCACTGGTGGTGTTGACCTCTACGGCAAGAAGCTTAAAGTCGTGGGCGACGTAGTCATCGATGAACTGGAGACTGAAGGAAGGACCCTGGCAAAGAACGTTGTCAAATATGTATTGGCATGTTTCAAAATCCGGGACCCCCAGATATCATTAGCTTCGGTGTTCGAAGGACCCCTTGCCAAGGAGGAACAAGCCGCCAGGGCTAGTGTTCAAGATGCCGCCAAATAGTTGCCTCATTCTTCAATAGGAACTCCAGTAGTTAGGACTTCACCTTTTTTGCCTTCAACTTGTAATGCTCATTTCGAATGAATGAAATTTGAAATCCCTCCACATTCAATTTTTTGTGTCTTCAATGCATTGCCTTTATATTGTTGGTCCCATGGTAGATGTGTTCAATAAATTGAATGTATCTACCATGGGGATTTAGACAACGTATTGAAAACTCAATAGCTCCGAATTCGTAGCTAGTACATTAGCTCCGAGTTTCAAGTCTTGCCCCCGACATATCAAGGAACCCTTTGTTGCGTCGACAGCGAGCCCCTGGGTGTGGTCAGAGCTTGTTAGGTCCATCGACGACCACTATTAATGCTTAGAACATCAACAGGGGGCCCCTTAGGGTTGTCGGAGCTTGTTAGGTCTGACGGCGCACACTATCAATGCTTAGAACATCAACGGCGGGCCCACTAGGCTTGTCGGAGCTTAGTAGATCCGTCGGTGCCCACTATCAATGCTTCTTACATTGACAGTGGGCCCCATGGGGGTTGCCGAAGCTTGCTAGTTCCGACGGCGCCTACTATCAACACTTACAACATCGACGACGGGCCCGCCTGGGTGTTGTCGGAGCTTGGTAGGTTCGACGACACCCACTATCAACACTTAGAACGTCGATAGAAGCACCCCTGGGGTTTTTGGAGCTTGGTAGGCCCGACGACGCCCACTATCAACGCTTAGAACGTCGATAGCGGGCCTCATAGGGGTTGTTGGAGCTTGTTAGGTCCAACGGCGCCCACTATCAATGCTTAGAACGTTGACGGCGGGCCCCTCTAGGGGTTGTCGGAGCTAGTCCTCCTACAACATCCACCATCACCAAGCAAATTGCCATCAAATATTCATTTTTCCTATGCATAAAAAAGGAAGAAAAATGTTAAAATTCGTCCTCTTATCTACAACTTATTTGCGGCTTTTTGTCCTTCCTTAAATTTTAGATCCTAAAGAATTTAAAATGAAGACGCAAGTGTTTTAATTAAATCTCTTTAGGTCCGAATTCCTTCTGAACTCGCCCTACTGGGACCTACCAGGATATAGTTCGAGTGGCATACTTGGGGTGCTTGACCAAACTATGCCGATAGCGAACTCCAGACCTATGCATTGGCTTTGGTTTTCAGGCGAGTAGACCATGCAGCAATACTAAACCCAAAAGAGGATTACTAATAAAACTTATATATTACGTAAATACTTTGGTCTAAATTTCAAGCGGATTGCAGAAATTTGTTATGGATAAGAACGTAAAAAATAATAAAAGTACCGAGCTTGTACAATTGAAATGCACAGAGAGATCGTCTAGATAAAATGTTTCTCATTAAGGTCCAAAGTACGGGGGAAGACGAGGACACACTGAAAGTACAATGACCAAGTTAAGTGTGGTATTTGTCTTGATCTATCCCAGGGAGTTTAAAGACACACCTAAAGTACAGGACCAAGTTAAGTTCGCTAAAACCCTTCCCGACTCCGTCCATGGACAATGACAGATACACTTTATACAATAGACTCACCTTCGTGAAGCTAAACATGAAACTTACGAAGGTGCTCGATATTCCATTGATTGGGAAGCGGAGTCCCATCCTCTATCGCCAAGGAAATGCATTCGGGGCGGGATACTTTGATAACATGGAAGGGACCTTCCCAACCTGGGGAGAGTTTGTTCGTCCCTTCTCAAGTCAGTATTCTCCGCAGCACCAGATCGCCTTCTTTTAACTGTCAGTTGCGCACGAACCTTTGTTGATAACGCGTAAGCACCTGGCGGTATTGTTCTTTCTGAACAGCTGCTTGGCACCTTGCATCATCTACGAGGTCAAGGTCTTCACGCCGGAACTTGTCCTTTATGGCTTTGTCAAAGGTTCAGACTCAAAGAGAACCCATGATGATCTCCAGAGAAAGGACTGCTTCAGCTCCGTACAACAAGAAGAAAGGTGTCTCTCCGGTAGCCCAACTAGGTGTTGTCCTGCTTGCCCACAATGCATATAGATGTTCCTCTATCCAGTTGGCTCCATGTTTCTTCAAGCATTCATATGTGAAGTTCTTGAGTCTCTTGAGTATTTTTGCATTAGCTCTTTCAGCTTGGCCATTGCTTGCCGGGTGAGCTACTCATGCGTAGCTGACTTGTATGCCGAGATCTTCACAACACTCTTGAAATGCTGAACTTGTGAATTGGGTTCTATTTTCAGTAATGACTTTGTTCGGAACTCCAAATTTGCAAACTATGGACTTCAAGAACATGATGGCTGATTGCTTGTTGATTGTCACAAGTGGGGTAGCTTCCGGACACTTGGTGAACTTGTCAATGGCGACATACAGGAATTTGTAACCTCCGACGGCTTTTGGGAAAGGTCCCAAAATGTCCATCACCCACACAACAAAAGGCCATGCAGGAGGTATCATTTGCTGTGACTGAGCCGGTGTGTGAATTTGCTTCACGTGGAACTGACACGCTTCACACTTCTTTACACACTCAGCTGCATTCTGGAGTGCTTTAGGCCAGTAAAAGCCATATCGGAAGGCTTTACCGACCAACATGCGAGAAGACGCGTAGTTCCCGCACTCGCCTCCATGGATTTCTGCAAGAAGCTTGCGACCTTCTCTCCGGGAAACACACCGCATTAGAATGTCGTTGGTACCACGTCAGTAGAGATCTCCTTCTACCAACGTGTATCTTTTAGCCAATCTAGCAATTCGATCAGCGGAAGCACCGTCTTCGGGAAGGATATTATCATTCAAGTAGCTCCGGATCTCTAAGATTCATGCATTGGAGCTAACTTGAGCTTCTGGATCTTGCACGTTGGGTTGCTCAGAGCTTCCTACAGCGCCTACAATCCTTGGTTGGCGCCATGGTAACAGGGCCACCGGGACCGCCAGCTTTGAGGAGCTGGTCTCACCCCCATCACTCAGTTTGGTGGGCTGAGCAGCAGGTCCTGACAGTCTTCTAACAAAAACTCTGTTCAGAGCTCCTTCATCAAAAGATCATCAGCTTCAGCATTATTGAGACGTTGGACATGACTGAGGTACAGGACGTGGAAGTCCTTCTGTAGCTTCTGGACTTCAAGTAAATAGGCTTGTTGCAACTGCATTCACCTTGGACTTGTTTGATGATGAGTTGCAAATCGCCCTTCAGCAGTAGCTGCCATACGCCATATGATAGCGCCACTTTGAGTCCATAAATGCTTAGAATTGTCGAAGTATAGTGTACAGTGAGGCTCAGTGAAGACCAAGACCTTAGGTTCCGGCTTTTTTCCATTGAGGCCCCCTGGCGTCGATGAAGAAGGTGTCCAATCCGCCACGAAATCAGCCAGCGCCTGACTCTTGATAGCATGTTGAGGTAGGAATTCGAGATCAAATTTTGCCTGCTTCGAAGCCCACTTGGTGATATTTCCAGTAGAATTTTGGGTTATGCAATATAGCATGCAGTGGAAAGGAGCTTACCTCTGATATTTTGTGGGCCTGGAACTAGTGATGTATCTTTCTTGAGGCAATAAGGATTGCATACAGCAACTTATGCACCTTAATGTAGCGAGTCTTGGCGTCATCTAGTACTTCAATGATGAAGTACACTACCCGCTGGACAGTCTGGACCCTCCAAGAGGGGCCCAAAGCTTCTTCTCCATCAACCCTGACCCTCCTAGAGGGGTCCGAATTTTGTTCTTCCTCAGCATGTACCTCTTCGGAGGGATCCAGACCTTCTTCTTGTACTGCGGGAACTCCCTCAATTGAGAGAGGTTGATCCTCAGGCCTCTTGCCTTTAGGATCTGTGCCTAGGGTCTGGGATCCAGACTCGCCTTTAGGTAACTTCAGACCCTCTTAGAAGGGTCGAGGCTCCCGAGGTGAAGATGGATCTAGTCTCTCCGCGACCTGGACCATGTTGACGACCTCCGTCGTTGCCAACATATAAAGCAAAAGAGGCTCGTTAGGCTCTGCAGCTACCAGAACTGGTAGTGTGATGAGGAGCTGCTTGAGCTCTCGGAACGCGTTCTCTGCTTCTTTGGACCAATGAAATGGCCTGGACTTTCTCAATAGTTTGAAGAAGGGAAGCGCACGCTCTGCTAGTCTTGAAATGAATCGGTTGAGCGCAACTAGACATCCAGTTAGCTTCTAGATGTCCTTGACGCGGTATGGGGGCCACATCTATTCAATGGCCTTGATTTTTACCGGATTTTCCTCGATCCCTTGGTGAGTCACCAAGAAACCAAGGAGCTTTCCAGAGTTGACCCCGAAGACACACCTGTCCGGATTGTGCTTCGTACGCGTCAGGCGTAACTTGTCGAAGATGGCTTGTAGATTGTCAAGGAGCGACTCCTTGTTTTTCACCTTTATGATGATGTCATCGATGTAGACCTCCACTAAGTACCTAATAAGTTCTCCAAATGTTTTGTGGATGGCTCGCAGAAAAGTTGAAGTAGCGTTTTTGAGACTGGAAGGCATAGCAGTGTAAAAATATAACCCATCTACTGTAATGAAGGTAGGATGCTCTTCATCTTCACTAGACATTTGTATCTGATGATATCCAGAATACGCATCTAGGAGAAACATTAACTCACACCCGGAGGTAGAATCCACTATCTGATCTATTCTAGGAAGTGGAAATGGGTCTTTTGGGCATTGCCTTATTCAAGGTCATGTAGTCGATGCACATCCGAAGCTTCCCGTCGGCCTTTGGTACAACGACTGGGTTTGCTAGCCACCATGTATGGTGAACCTGTGAGACCTATGTATGTTGAATACATTGGCTTGTACTGAATACATTGGCTTTGATAATATAAGTGGCTTGTACTGAATAAATTGGCTTTGATAATATAAGTTCTAAAATTCTGCCAAAATACCATTTTTAGCAAGGTCTGACTCTAGCTCAGAGCTTCTGTAAGGTCCGACAATAGGTCCGACTTGCTTTTTCAAGGTCCAACATGTTTTCGGGTAGCTCCGGTGAGCTTTGTCTTTAGCTCCGGCATGTCTTTGATAGCTCTGGCATGTCATTGTTACGATCCGATATGTTTTGCTAGGTCTAACTTATGTTGGTTACTCTGACATGTTTTTCTAGCTCCAATTTTTTGGTTGACTAGTTCGAACCAGCTTTGGTAAGCTCCGGCGCTAGGTTTTACTATCTTTGGTAAGCTCCAGCGCTAGGTTCTACTAGCTTTGGTAAGCTCCAGCTCAAGCTCCGGATAGCTTTAGCATGGTTCGGAGCTTGATCGCAATGTTTCCTCTTTTAACTTGCAATGATTCGTACTTGCTTAACATTGATGGAAAGTTTGCTTAGTAATCTTTTACTAAGTTTTCGGTGTGTTTTTGTGGTAATGGTTGATATCATTTTGCCGTGGTTTGCGACATGCTTATGTTAGGTGCTCACGTAAGATGTTGTAGTTTTGGAACTAATGTGAGTCAAGTCGAGGACTTGTGCTCCGAAGTATTGGTTGTTTATTCATGTGCAGGTGTTGCTTGGGTTCAAGACATGGCTGGTGACGGGATCCATTGAACTAGTCTTAGGGAGAAGATGAGGTTCAACAACCAAGTTCGGGAGGAATTGTGGTTGAGTTGATCGGGACGTCGCGCAACATGTTTGAATCAAGAACAATGTATATGAAGGTATCATGGACGTCGTTGGAAGATGCTTGCATGTGTGCAAGGATTGCATGGACGTGGATACATGGTTCCGATGCATGATGAGATGTGGACGTAAAGAATTCATCAGAAAGGTCCAACCGACTTGGTTATGGACTCAGACTGCGGCTGAGTCGTGTTTGACTCAAATGTGGAATGTTTTCAGTTGGTTATAATAGGATTTCATGTGAGTAACGAATTTGAGTTTTTTTAGTAATATGGGATAGGTTCCTAAGGTGTTTGGAGGTCTTCAGATTGCTTCTATCTGCGTATAGAAGGGTCTTGAGCAGTTATGGAAATTTTCAATTCGTGAATTGAGTAGGATTAGAGTCCTAGTTGAGTTTGGTTTGGCCTTCGGGCTGGTTATATAAGCAAGGAGGCCAGAACTCATGGTACACGACTTTTGGGCTGTTCCTCTTGTGTTCTATTGAATAAATATCATAGTTGACAGGAACATTTGTGCCTTTTTCGTCCGACTTGTTTCAGACAAGTTTTATTCGTCGAGTTTCTGCACAGCACTACCTTTCGTTGGTGGTTTTATCATAACTTGAGTTTTATAGATCCGATTGACTTTCTTCTTTTTGGGTTGTCTTTAAAACTTGATTTTTCTATCATCTCTTAAAATTTCACAGGATTTGTGGTTTCTAATCTACATGAGTTCTTTGACGAAAAACATAACTGTTTTTTACTCGGTAGAACATATCGATATTAGTTCAATCTTTCGATCGTAACTTGAGTTTTTCTCGATGGATTTGAGTTATTGTTGTTGTGTCATCTTCGTGACTTGATTCTCTCTGGTATATATCACTTCTGTCATGGTGAAACACGTTTAAGATCATGTGCACACACGGTATATCAATAAGTTTGATTTTATACCGAAAGGGTTGGGATTTAATTGTTTCCGCTGCGTAGGATTTTTAAATCAACATTCACCCCTCTCTGGTAGCTTTTCACATGCTCTTAGATCCTACAATTGGTATCAAAGCCACGGTGCTCTAATATTTGTGATTTTCACGTGTTTTTGACTCATCCTCATGGAGAAGTACTCCGCAAAACCTTGTGTGTTTGTTGGTATTGATTTTCAGGTTTGGAAAGCACGCATGGAAGCTTTTATCCAGGCACAAGGCTTATGCATATGGGAAAAGGTATAAAAACCTTATGAAATGTACCCAAACGATCAAGTTACGGCTACGAACCTACGGGACGTCGACAACAACAACAAAGACCGAAACTTGATAATCCAAGAACTCACTCAAAGCGACTTCGACCACGTTGCACACCTCCGATCGGCATATGATGTTTGGAGAGTACTTTGTGACTATCACGAAGGATTCAACATGATCAATGAGGTGAGACAAGATATGTTCAAAAAGGAATACGTGCATTTCGAGATGCAACTCGGTGAGTCTATCGATGACCTTTTTGCTCGCTTCAATAAAATTCTCAGCAATCTGCGTAGTGTCAATGTTAACTTTTCTGATGCTTAGAAAGTTAGGCTACGTCTTAGTGCGTTAGACATGTCAATCTGGGAGATGAAAGTTATATCTATTCATGAATCAACTGTCATGAGTTTACTTACATTAGATGTGCTTTTATTCTAAACTAAAAACTCATGAAATTGACATCTTATCACGTAAGAATCCAAATAAGTCTATTCCATTTGTCTCCCAACGTGATATGCCTAGCTCCGGCCAATCATCATCTTGCAATACTCTTGCTTTGTTATCCTCACTAAACCTAGAGCAGATTGAGGAATTTCAAGAAGAAGAACTAGCACTCATCTCTACTAGATTTTCAAAAGCATTGATAAATGTGAGAACTAGAAGGAGAGGAAGCTCTAGAGCACAGCGCCGCTTTGAATGTGGTAAGAAAGGACACTTCCTTACAAAATGCCCTAATCTTTCAGGTCCTACTACCCGTGATGAGAAGCAAAACAAGGTCAAGATCATCTGTGGAAACTCTAACAAGAAAAAGAAGGGTACCATAGGACGCAAGATTGTAAAAAGCTTCATCATCGCACATCATGAGCTTAGTTCAAGTGATGTAGACTTTGAAAGTGATGAAGATGATGACGATCTAGCCAACTTGTGCTTTATGACGGACAAAACAAGATCAAGATCAAGTTAGGAGGATGCAGAACACAACAGAGACGACGATGAGGTATGTTCTACATGTAATGAAATGTGTGATGCAATTTCTCACAGAACTAGTATTGTCAAGAAAAAGTACAAAAAACTTAGGGATATTGCTGCTGAAATTGAATCACTAGAATCTGAAATCAACTGTTTGAAAACCTTGATTCCTAGTGATGATTCATGTCCCTCATGTGACTTAACCTATAAACAATTGTCAACATTAGGAAGTGCACACTCCTCCACTCTCGATAGACTTGATGAAGAAATTGAAAAGAACAAAAAGTGATTTTAATGTTAAACACTAAAAAAATTCTTCTTGTTCCACAGACGATTTGCATTGTTCTGCATGTGATAATCTTGTTAAGAAACTAAAAGATGCAATAAATGAAATTTCCATTCCGAACAAGTCTTTACAAACACATGAAGTTAAGAATTGTTCTAACTGCAAACTAAAAGGTAAAGCTATATGTGAAAACTGCCTAGACTTGTCTAAAAAGCTTGATGACATGAATAGGACACTAGAGCGGTTTAGTAATGGGAATAAGAATCTAGACTTGCTGTTAAATTCTTCTAAACAATGCAATGATAAAATTGGTTTAGGTTTTGATTCCAATGCTTATACTAAAACACATCCACCACACGTTGTAAAAATATTTGGAAGAGGTTTAATCAAATCTGTCCCTAAACAATAGGATGTGATTTTTAAATCGACAAAAGTGCTTTCTAATTCTGTTTCTAATGCTGTACGCTCATATAGACATGATCATAAAATTAAATTTCATTGTACTTACTGTGATAAAGATGTTAATGTCTTAGATTTCTGTTATAGACTAGCTAAAAAAGTTAAAAAGGATAAAATGACTGCTAGATCTCATAACTTCCAAGATAAATCTGCTATGGATGCTAAACCTAAAATTAGAAACATGCAACTTGCTTAATTGAGTCATAAATTTGAAAAGGTAGAATCCGGACCTTCTGGTAAGAAATATGCAAAGGTAGCTCCGGTAGTTCCGATAGCTTCGAGAGCTCACAGACCTTCTGTTGTACCCTCTGGAACATCAGTTTTTATATGCGGAGCTTCAGCTTTTTCTACTGGAACTTTTGTGTTTACCTTCAGAGCTACTGGTTTTCATGCTAAATGAGTAACAACTTCTGAATCAGTGGTTAAGAACAGAAAACCTAAATTCTTGACTCCTAAACGTGCTATTTTGACTCAGCTTTCGTGTATTTTTCCTAATGGACGTCGCATGGGGATGCATAACCCCTATTTCACTATGAATGAAACAAAAACGAATGAAATTGAAAGGTTTTGTAAAAATGTTAGCCAATTGTTGTTCGATATCTACATGGTGAAGCACAATGTTTCCTTTTTCAACATTATCACGGAGAAAGTGATACCTAATGTCAATGTGCTTTGTTCTCGAATGTTGCATGGGTTTTTATTAATGCAAATGGCAGTAGTATTATCACAAAATAGCAGAACACTATCTAGATCAACTCCATAGTCCTTAAGTAATTGAACAATCAAAAGAATTTGTGAACAAGCGCTAGTAGCAGCTACATATTTAGATTTTGTTGTGGATTGTGTAACAGAACTTTGTTTTCTATAGGACCAAACAACAAGTGAATTACCAAGAAAATGACAAGCACCCGATGTACTTTTCGAATCAATCCTACAACCTCCAAAATAAGCATCATGAAAAGCTCTCAATGAAACAGTTGCGGAAGACGGAAGAAAAATGCCAATTCTTGAGTTCCATGTAAGTACCTGAGAATCCTTTTGACTGCTTGACGATGTGAAGCACGTGGGGAAGATGGAAACCGTGCACAGAGACATATGCTGAATTGTATGTCAGGTATTGATGCCGCAAGGTACAAAAGTGATCTGATAATGCTTCTATATTCTTTTTTATCCACAGGTTCACCATCTTCATCATGTTAAAGTGTCGTTGCTGTACCCATTGGTGTCCGAAGAGACTTGATTTTGTCCATGTCAAAGAGCTTAAGAAGGTCTCTTGTATACTTTGTTTGATGCACAAAGGTACCTTCCTTGGTTCGCTTGATTTGCAGCCCCAAGAAGTAAGTGAGTCATTATACTCATTTCAAATTCTGATCTCATCATCACTGAATACTTGGACACAAGATCATGAGAATCACAACCAAAGATAATATCATATACATGAACGAATAGTGAGTCATTGCCATGCTTATGTAAAAAAAAGTTTTATCTACCTTGCCTATGGTAAAATCTTTTTCAACGAAGAAAGTTTTTAACATGTCGTATCATGCCCTAGGAGCTTGTTTTAGACCATAAATGGCTTTAGTTAGTTTGAAAACGTGATTAGAAAATTCTGGATTTTCAAAATCAAGTGGTTGCTTAACATAAAACTCCTTATCTATGTAGCCATTAAGAAAAGCACTTTTGACATCCATTTGATATAAACCTTTTGATGCGACAAAGGCTAATAAAATTCTTATGGCTTCAAATCTAGCAACAGGAGCAAAAGTTTCTTCAAAATCTAAGCCTTCAATTTGTGTGAAACCTTGAGCAACCAATCTAGCTTTATTCCTAATTACTACACCATCCTCACTTTGTTTGTTTTTAAACACCCATTAGTTCCGATTAAGGTGTGGTTATGAGGTGGAGGTACAAGTTTCCAAACATTATTTCTTTCAAAGTTTTCTAACTCTTCTTGCATGGCAATAATCCAAGATTCATTAGTGAGTGCATGTGATTTATCCTTGCATTCGAAAGCAGCAACAAAAGCAGAATGAGCATGAGATTTAGGGTCAGAAAACCTTGATCTTGTAACTCGTTCATGCAAGATACCAATTATCTGTTGCGGGGGATGATTCTTGTAAATTCGTAGGGGAACAAATGTCTCACAAGCTTGTTTTTCATCAGGTTCATTGTAGATTGATCAGCTTGTGTCTTGTGGACGATCAGGACTAGCTTAGGTGGTAGTTGGAGGTTGTTCAAAGTTCGGAGCTGGACACGTGTCAGCTTCAGAACTATCAGGCAGTATCACCGACTCTTCTTCTTCTTCAAAAATATCCTCCCCCTAAGGATATGTATATGATCCTGTAGTACCAGTGCTAGTACTTGGGCTAGCTTCATCAAAAGAAACTTCACAGGTCTCTATAATATTGTTAGTTTCCAATAAAAGCACACGGTAACGTCTACTTTTAGATGAATAACCAAGAAACATGCCATCCTCGAATCTAGATTTAAATTTATCATGATTTTCATGTTTCTTAACAAAGCATTTTTAACCAAGAACCCTAATGTGTGAAACACAGAGCCTATGTCGAAACTGAAGTTCATAAGGTGTTTTACCTAGTTTAGTATGCAAGAAAATGCTGTTTGAAACATAACAAGTTGTTGCAATTGCATCTGGCCAAAATTTTCTAGGAGTTTGATATTCATCAAGCATGGTCCTAACCATCTCAACTAAGGTTCTGATTTTCCTTTCTACAACACCGTTTTGTTGAGGAACATATGGTGAAGAAAATTGATGTTCTTTTCCATTTTCAGTACAAAAATGATCGAATGATTGATTTTTAAATTCAGTTCCATTATCACTTCTGATCGCTTTTAGCGATCCTGGGTGATCAATTAATAGTCTAAGAAATAAAGTACAAAAATGATTAAAAGATTCATTCATAGATGTTATAAAATAAACCTAGGAGTATCTGGAATAGTCATCAACAATTACAAGCACATACCATTTACCTCCAAAGGATTGTACACATGCGGGACCAACGGTGTCGAGGTGCTAAAGTTGACCAGGTTCAGTTGTCATAGTCGTCGAGAGAGGAGCATGTGAACCTGCAACCATCTTAGCATGTCTACACGAAGAGCATACAATATCTTTGTCTCCTTTGAGTTTAGTCAAACCACATATACTATCAAGAGCACTAACACGAGTGAGGTGATCAAAGCCTGCGTGACCAAGTCTACGATGCCAGAAATATAAGTCCTTTGAATCATTAGCAAGTAGACATCTATGCTTATAGGATGACATATCAAAATGAGCTTTAAAAACTCTTTCGAACTGAGACATGTTGAAAATAAGCTCACTATTTGAATCTTCAACTTTCCAGCAAATTTTATTTTCAAATTTTCATCTAGCAATTGTGAAACAGAAAGCAAGTTCTATTTAAATTTTTTGACAAGTGCCACATCTTTCAAAGTGTGGTGATCATTTACTCCAACCGAACTATTAGCAATTATAAGAGTTGAAGAATTATCGGCAAAAGTAACATTATCTGCACGTGAGACAAAAGAGAAGGTGGAAAACCATTTTTTGTTACCGGTCATGTGGCGTGAGCAACCTGAACCCACAATCGAAATGTTCTCCTTCCTCAAGTGTGTAACCTACATAGAAGCACAATACGTCGATGAATCAATACTGGGGTTAGTAAAAAGGCATTAAGTAATTCAGTACTCAGTCACACGACGTGCAGCAAGAAAAACACGCGAAGGCTGAGATAAAACAATAGGTTTATGAGTCAAAGTATGAGATTTTTTGTTCTTAACTACTGAACGATGAGGCGTTACTTGTGCAACACGAAAATCAGTAGCTCCGGAGGTAAACACAAAAGGTTCGGAGGTAACAACATAAGGTCCGGAGGCAAAAACTGAAGCTCCGGAGGTAAACTTTCTATATTTTGGACTCATAACAGCAGGTTGCATATTCCTGACATTCGATTTAGTATGTGCAGCAAATTTTGCATGAGAGTTATAAGATCTAGCTTGCATTCTTTACTTTTATGTTGTTTAGCTAGTCTATAAAAAAAATCTATGACATGACCATCTCTACCACAATAGGTACATGAAATTTAACTTTGTGTTCATATCTAGATGAGCATGCAATATGTTTATTTGAACCCGAATGTGACAACACTCCTGCAGATTAAAAACCACCTCTTTTGGTTTAGGAACTATTTTAATCAAACCACTTCCTAATGACTAAATAATTTTAGGTGGATGTGCTTTAGCATGAGCATGAGAATCAAAACGTAAACTAGCATGAGAATCAGAACTTAACAGCAAGTTCAGATTCTTTTTCCTATTATAAAAACGCTCTAGTGTCATATTTTTGTTATCAAGTTCTTTAGACAAGTCTAGGCAGTTCTGACATGAAGTTTTTCCTTTAGCTTTGCAGTTAGAATATTTTTTAAGTTCATGAGAACATAAAGCTTTGTTCAGTATTGAAATTTCATTCATGGCATCTTTTAGTTTCTTTTAATGATCATTGCAAGTAGAACAATGCAAAACAATTGTAGAACAAGAAGCATCTTTTATGTTTCCGTCATTAAGTGCAGCAAGCTTTTTGTTCTTTTCAATGTCTAACTCAAGTTTATCAAGAGTGGAGGAGTGTGCACTTCCTAAGGAGGACAATTGTTCTTATATTAAATCTCACGAGGAACAAGAATCATCACTAGGAATCATGGTTTTCAAATGATTAATTTCAGATTCTAGTGACTCAATTTTAACAGCATTGTCCCTAAGTTTTTGTCCTTTTTCTTAACAATAACAGTAGCACGGGTAATAGCATCACACATTACATCACAAGTAGGACATAACTCTTTGTTATCACTATTGTGTTTTGCATCCTCCATACTTGATCTTGATTTTCCCGCCATGAAGCACAAGTTTGCCGGATCATCTTCATCTTCGTCATCTGGAGTGTTTACATCACTCGAGCCAAGTTCTTTAAGTGCGGTGATGAAACTATTTATCCGTTTGCGTTCTGTATGACCCTTCTTTTTCTTGTTGGTGTTACCAGTAGATGACTTGACTTTATTTTGCTTTTCATCAGGGGTAGAAGTACCTGAAAGGTTAGGAAATTTGTATTAAAGTGTTCTGTCTTACCACATTCAAAGCATCATTGAGGTCTGGAGTTTCCTCTCATTCTAGTTCTCTCATTTTGCAATGCTTTTGAGAACCGAGTAGAGATGTGTGCTAGCTCCTCTTCTGGAAATTCTTCAATCTGTTCTAGGGTTAGTGAAGACAGCTAAGCAAGTGTATTGCTAGATGAAGACTGGCCAAAGCTAGGCTTATCATGTTGAGAAAAAAATGTCACAGACTTGGTGGGATTCTTACGTGATATAAAGTCAATTGCATGAGTTTTTAACTTGGAATAAAGCACATCTAATGTAAGTGTACTCATGATAGTGGATTCATGAATAGATGTTACTTCCATCTCCTAGATTGACATGTCTAATGCACTTAATAATTGCCTAGCATTCCTAGCATCTGAAAAGTTGACATTAACACTACGCAATTTGTTGTGAATTTTGTTAAAGTGAGAAAATAATTTGTCAATTGACTCACCTGGTTGCATATCAAAGCGCATATATTCCTTTTTGAACATATCCTGCCTTACCTCATTGATTGTGTTGGATCCTTCATGGTAGTCACAAAGTGCTCTCCAAACATCATACGCTCATAGGAGGTGTGCAACACGGTCGAAGTTGCTTTGAGTTAGTCCTTGGATTATCAAGTTCCGAGCTTTGTTGTGTTGTCAACATGTCTCATGTTTGTAGCCGTGACTTGATTATTTGGTGGCAATTCATAAGGTTTGTATACCTTTTCCCCTATCGCAAAGCCTTGCACCTAGATGAAAGCCTCCATGTGTGCCTTGCAAACCTGAAAATCAATACCACTAAACACAAGGTTTGGCGGAGTATTTCTCCACAATGATTAGTCAAAACACGTGCAAATCAAAGAGATTAGAGAAACCTCGCTCTGATACCAATTGTATGATCGAAGAGCACGTGAAAATTTACCAGAGGGGGTGAATGGTAGATTTTAACTTTTTTAGCGGAAGCAACGAAAACCCTCGGCAGAAAAACAATATGTTAAAGAAATCGTGTGTGCAACTAATCTAAACATGTTCAATCCATGAAAAACATGGTATATTTTGTAGATAATCAAGCCACGAAGACACGAAAAAATAAATCAAGCAAATCCGTCAAGAAAACTCAAGTTACGATCGAAAGATAGAACAAACGTCAATCTGTTCTACCGAGTAAAAAACAGTTCTGCAGCACTGCAAGAAACTCCTGTAGGTCAAAAAAAAAACAAATCCAATGATCGTGAAATTTTCACAGATGATATATAATCAAGTTGTGAAGACAATCCAAAAAGAATCACGTCAATTGGATTTGTAAAACTCGAGTTATGATAAAACCACCGAAGAAACGTAGTGCTATGCAGGAACTCAACGAGAAAAACTTGTAGACAACAAGTCGGACGAACACGACACAAAAGTTCCTATACACCAATAATTTTATTGATCAAAACACAAGAGGAACAGAACCAAAAGTCATTACTCTAAAGCACTGGCCTCCCTTACTTTTATAACCAGTCCGAAGGCCAACTATACTCTAACTAGGACTCTAATCCTACTCTGATCATGAAACGCAACTAACCATAACTGCTCAATATCTTCCTATTCGCAAATCGAAACAATCTCAAGACTTCCAATCAAACTCAGGAACGTATTCCACATTCCTAAAACAACCTAACTTCGCGTCTCACATGAAAACAATCATAACGAACTCAATACTTTCCATATTCGATCCATAACCGACTCCACCGCAGTCGAAGTCATCATCCGATATGATCCGATCCGTCCAACCGGATAATTCCTTCCATAATCTTGTCTTCAGAACCATGTTGTCACGTCATGCATTGCATGCATACGTGCGAACACCACCTTTTCGACATCCAGTTTCCTTCATATGCACTGCCCTTGATTCAATCAACCTCCACGACCTCCTAATCAGCTCGACCACAGTACCTCTCGAACTTGATTGTTGGAACCTCATCTCCTCCCTGAGACTAGTCCAATGGATCCCGTCACCAGCTATGTCTTGAACTCAAGCAACACCTGCACATGAACAATCAACCAATACTTCCAAGCACAAGTCCTCGACTTGACTAACATTCATTTCAAAACAACAACATCTTACGTGAGCACCTCACATAAGCATGTTGCAAATCATAGCAAGATGATATCAGCCATAACCACCAAAACACACCAAAAATTTAGTAAGAGAATACTAATCAAGCTTTCCATAAGTGTAAAGCAAGTTTGAAACTCTACAAGGTAAAAACAGAACAATTACAATCATGCTCTGAACCTTGCCAAAGCTAACCGGACTTTGAATCGGAGCTTACCAAAGCTAGCAGGACCTAGCCCCGGAGCTAACCAAAACTAGTTGGACCTAGCGTCGGAGCATACCAAAGCTGGTCAGATCTAGCACTGGAGCTTAACAAAGATAGTTGGATATAGACAAAGAAGTCTGACCCAACCAAAGCAAGTTGGGCCGTTGGTGATTATGTAGTCCTTCTGTTGGGGGCTTAGGTCCGGAAGTCCAACAAGTGGTAGCTCCACAGCTTCCCTCTATGGGAAGGAAGGTCCAGAGCCTCTTGACACGTGGCAGCACAGGAGCTTCCCTCTACAGGGGGTTAGGTCCAGGGTTGCTAGACACATGGTAGGACAGGAGCTTCCCTATGAAGGGAGGTATATCCGGTCTCGCAGGACACATGGTAGCCCTAGAGCTATCCAAACAAGGGATGCGGGCCCAGTGTTGTCAAACGTATGTTGCCTTCGGAAGTCTTCAACTCGAACATCGGAATTCCTAGAATTTAAGTGCGGTATCAGGCAGTACCTGGTATCCAGGGTACCGACAATGGCCCTCGGGCCCACCTATGTGAGAAACCTTCTAGGTGATCTTATATTACCAGAGGTGGGGCCATCTTCGATTCCCACTCTTCAGCTTCAAAGTCTTTTTCTGGGTGGTTGAGATGATGGCAAAGAGTTATGCCATCGCCACATGGCCCTTTTTGACACAGCGCATGGGATCCTGCCGTGCGGATCTCACGCAATTGAAGGTCACCAGTTTGTAATAAGAAAGTCGTATCGGTTCCCAGCGTAGTCTTTGTAGCCCTGTCAGGCGGCCGCCCTTGAGCTTCAAACTTCTCATCATGACAACGGTTCGCCTGGTGTAACTTTTTAAGCAAAGTGGACCCGGTCCCCCTTATCATTGACGAGGTCATCTACCATTCGGTTCCTGAGGTAGTTTCCATACAAGCGTTGCGGAGGCTAACTAAAGGGCGAAGTCTACAGAGGGAGAGAACTCTTATGCCTTCATCTGACATTGCGCTTAGAGCTCTCCGCCCTTGCAATATTTCTTCCTCCTCTGCTCCACTTTGTGGAGATGAAGTTAGGACTTCCTCGGAGCCGGATCAAGAAGGATGAATACTTGTCGATGGTCCGCACCTACATGGGGTGGTCGAGCGACGCCTTCAACAATCAGATATGAATCAGCAAGTTTTCTGTCAAGAAGGAGAACCCCAGCGAGATCATCTACATCCTATCTTATGCCATGGTGGGGCTCATCCCACCATTTTCAAGCTTTTTGCTAATGCTGCTGGACTTCTACGGTCTGCAGCATTATCACCTTGGCCCCCACTCCTTCTTGCTAGTTGTGAACTTCATCCACCTTTGCGAGATTTGTGTGGGTGTGCCACCCTGCATCGAGCTCTTCCAGACCTTCTTCACAGCCCATGCAACTGGGAAGAGCAACGAGTACTTGAGCTTCTACTACTTCGTGAAGCGCAAGAACTAGCCGCTCAAGTACCTGAACACCTTCACTTCTGGGAAGTGGGATAGCTGGAAGAAAGATTGGGTGGCCATCATGTTGGACTGCCACGATATGCTGGAGATTCCTCACTGCCTTCTGACCATCGACACCGAAGTTTGGGAGGTAGCTCTGACACTTTCAGAGGTGTACAACCCGATCTTGACAAGGATTCGGAAGTGTGTCGAGGGAGGGGAAACTCCTCTAATGGTCATCGCAACCTTCCTGACAAATAGGTGGGCTCCACTGCAGATGAGGGAGTGGACCACCTGGGCATTCGGTGGAGAGCACGATCACAACTGTATCGAAACTAGCTTCGGGTCCAATCAGAATAATGGAGCTTTGAAGCTCCTTCTCCAGAAGTTGCAGCATGGAGTAATTCGCCCGGACGATCTGACCGCTCCGGCAGATTTCCTGCTCCAAAACATGGTGCCATAGGTCATGAGGGAGCTGCAAAAGAAGATGTCGGCTCTTGATGATTTGGGCCTCGTGGATAAGCGTCGGAGCAATCTGTCGGCCAGGATTGCCATCCCCGGGGCTCTTGCTCCCATTAAAGCTCCCGACCAGTTAGTGGCATAGGCAAAGGTCCCACTGCTTCCCCTACAATGATGTCTACCTCCTGCCGAGGCAAGGAGAAGGCTCCCGTCGAAGTTTCGAGTCGCAAGCAGAAGTTGACGAGGAGCATTGGGAGCAGAGTGAGGGAAGCTCCGACTGAAGTGAAACCTTCCCTCGGCTCAGGTCCTTGGTGATTGTGCCTCCTGCTCCGGCTGGATCTTCGGCCCAAGTGCCCGCGGAGGGTGCTGGCTCCGGCAAGTCAATTCCTACCCGATGCTAGCTGGTGGCTCAGGGTCGGGAGTGCAACCTCCGACGACAGAGATCCCAAAGGTGGATGCGCCTGCGGCCGCATCAACTTTAGGTTCAGGCTCTGCAGCGTTCGCCATGCCAACAACAGCGGGTTCTAGCTCCCAACGCCAAAGGAAGAAGATCCGCGCTGATTGGAACGGGAATACTCCAAGGTACGGATTGATTCTTTAGCCTTTATCTTAATTTTGTTCCATACTTTTGTCTTGAATTCCCTACTTTTTGTTTTCAGAATGTCGAGAACAAGCACTGCGGCTTCGGTGCCTGCTATGGCTCTAGAGGCTGCATCACCTGGAGCTTCCGCCCAGGTTCTTGCCTCTCCCCTAACTAGTGGTGGCAGATGACATGACATCTCTGGTGTCGCTGTCATGTAGACCAGTCCAGAGATAGCAACCAAAGATCCTGTGGGTGCGCTGCACCATGCGGAGGAAGATTTTGTGGAAGCTCCAGTAGTTCCATAACCTGCTGTGGAGGCTCAAAAATCGGTGCCGGAAGTGGAAGAAGCTGCAGGAAGTGCTTCAGTGCTAGCTCGAGAGGCGGCAGCTCCGGAGCTCGTTATGTCTGAGCTGGTGCAACCCGAAGATCCGGCTGCGGGTCCTTCATGTGTTGAACTGATGATTGAAGATCCGGCCGAGGGACCCTCTTCATCAAACCCAGAGTTTGAAGCCCCTGCAGCGGAACCTTCTTCCACCGTGAACCTGCTAACTAAAGCTCCCAGAGTTCAGGCCCGACTATGTGGAGCTGCTGGATAACATGCTCACGTCGTGGGATCCGATAGATATTTTGGAAGACCTACTGGAGCCCGCTGAGGCACTTCAGGCATGAGTTGTATATCAACAACGCTTGCACAAGTCTATGCCAAGTCCAGCTCGCCTTCGACTACGAAAGCAAGATTCTCGAAGAAGAGAGTAACACCTTAAGGTGTTGGCGCAACAGACTTCATTTTGAGTCAAAGCTGATGCAGTCTCTGCTGGCTAACCAGAAGGAGTGGGTGGCCAAGGAGAAAGCCCGAATGGCACTATTGGACCATGCACTCAATGAAGGAGAGGCCATGATTAAGGACCTCGGTGACAAGACCCGTGAGATATTTGAGCATGCGAAGGAAGTCAATGAGGCGGCCAATGAACGTTCGGGCAGCATCAATGAGCTGAATGAGCATCTACTCAAGCGTCAGGAAGCCCTCGATCAAAAGGAGGATAAGCTTCTGAGAAAGAGGAAGACCTCGTGAAGAGGGAAGAGGAGCTAGCCCAAAGGTTGTCTTTGGGAGAGCAGAGCTTAGCCGATCGAGCCAAACAATTTGATCAGTGGTGTGATCAGAAGAAAGAGCAGATATGGCAGATGGGGGTGAATGTCTCCAAAATAGAGACTAATATCTCCACCAGGGAGGACAAGGTGAAGGCCAAGGAGAAGGTCTTGGCAGAGCGGAGGAACCATATCTACCTCCATGAGAAAGAGCTCAGCGACCTACAAAAGCATATGACTGAAAGCATCCAACAACATGCTAAGGAAGTTGAGCGCTTCTCCAAGGAAGGTTCTGCGAAACTTTCGCCTGGCAGGAAGTCACTGGAGGAACTAAAGAGCCTGAGAGCAACTGAGTCCCAGCAAGTTTGGGACATCTTAGGGCACACCAAAGAAGCTCTGGTGCCGTTTGGTTTCAGTCTGGTATGTTGGGCTAACCCGGAGCCAGAGATGGAGAAGGCACTGGTGGTGTTGACCTCTACGGCAAGAAGCTTAAAGTCGTGGGCGACGTAGTCATCGATGAACTGGAGACTGAAGGAAGGACCCTGGCAAAGAACGTTGTCAAATATGTATTGGCATGTTTCAAAATCCGGGACCCCCAGATATCATTAGCTTCGGTGTTCGAAGGACCCCTTGCCAAGGAGGAACAAGCCGCCAGGGCTAGTGTTCAAGATGCCGCCAAACAGTTGCCTCATTCTTCAATAGGAACTCCAGTAGTTAGGACTTCACCTTTTTTGCCTTCAACTTGTAATGCTCATTTCGAATGAATGAAATTTGAAATCCCTCCACATTCAATTTTTTGTGTCTTCAATGCATTGCCTTTATATTGTTGGTCCCATGGTAGATGTGTTCAATAAATTGAATGTATCTACCATGGGGATTTAGACAACGTATTGAAAACTCAATAGCTCCGAATTCGTAGCTAGTACATTAGCTCCGAGTTTCAAGTCTTGCCCCCGACATATCAAGGAACCCTTTGTTGCGTCGACAGCGAGCCCCTGGGTGTGGTCAGAGCTTGTTAGGTCCATCGACGACCACTATTAATGCTTAGAACATCAACAGGGGGCCCCTTAGGGTTGTCGGAGCTTGTTAGGTCTGACGGCGCACACTATCAATGCTTAGAACATCAACGGCGGGCCCACTAGGCTTGTCGGAGCTTAGTAGATCCGTCGGTGCCCACTATCAATGCTTCTTACATTGACAGTGGGCCCCATGGGGGTTGCCGAAGCTTGCTAGTTCCGACGGCGCCTACTATCAACACTTACAACATCGACGACGGGCCCGCCTGGGTGTTGTCGGAGCTTGGTAGGTTCGACGACACCCACTATCAACACTTAGAACGTCGATAGAAGCACCCCTGGGGTTTTTGGAGCTTGGTAGGCCCGACGACGCCCACTATCAACGCTTAGAACGTCGATAGCGGGCCTCATAGGGGTTGTTGGAGCTTGTTAGGTCCAACGGCGCCCACTATCAATGCTTAGAACGTTGACGGCGGGCCCCTCTAGGGGTTGTCGGAGCTAGTCCTCCTACAACATCCACCATCACCAAGCAAATTGCCATCAAATATTCATTTTTCCTATGCATAAAAAAGGAAGAAAAATGTTAAAATTCGTCCTCTTATCTACAACTTATTTGCGGCTTTTTGTCCTTCCTTAAATTTTAGATCCTAAAGAATTTAAAATGAAGACGCAAGTGTTTTAATTAAATCTCTTTAGGTCCGAATTCCTTCTGAACTCGCCCTACTGGGACCTACCAGGATATAGTTCGAGTGGCATACTTGGGGTGCTTGACCAAACTATGCCGATAGCGAACTCCAGACCTATGCATTGGCTTTGGTTTTCAGGCGAGTAGACCATGCAGCAATACTAACCCCAAAAGAGGATTACTAATAAAACTTATATATTACGTAAATACTTTGGTCTAAATTTCAAGCGGATTGCAGAAATTTGTTATGGATAAGAACGTAAAAAATAATAAAAGTACCGAGCTTGTACAATTGAAATGCACAGAGAGATCGTCTAGATAAAATGTTTCTCATTAAGGTCCAAAGTACGGGGGAAGACGAGGACACACTGAAAGTACAATGACCAAGTTAAGTGTGGTATTTGTCTTGATCTATCCCAGGGAGTTTAAAGACACACCTAAAGTACAGGACCAAGTTAAGTTCGCTAAAACCCTTCCCGACTCCGTCCATGGACAATGACAGATACACTTTATACAATAGACTCACCTTCGTGAAGCTAAACATGAAACTTACGAAGGTGCTCGATATTCCATTGATTGGGAAGCGGAGTCCCATCCTCTATCGCCAAGGAAATGCATTCGGGGCGGGATACTTTGATAACATGGAAGGGACCTTCCCAACCTGGGGAGAGTTTGTTCGTCCCTTCTCAAGTCAGTATTCTCCGCAGCACCAGATCGCCTTCTTTTAACTGTCAGTTGCGCACGAACCTTTGTTGATAACGCGTAAGCACCTGGCGGTATTGTTCTTTCTGAACAGCTGCTTGGCACCTTGCATCATCTACGAGGTCAAGGTCTTCACGCCGGAACTTGTCCTTTATGGCTTTGTCAAAGGTTCAGACTCAAAGAGAACCCATGATGATCTCCAGAGAAAGGACTGCTTCAGCTCCGTACAACAAGAAGAAAGGTGTCTCTCCGGTAGCCCAACTAGGTGTTGTCCTGCTTGCCCACAATGCATATAGATGTTCCTCTATCCAGTTGGCTCCATGTTTCTTCAAGCATTCATATGTGAAGTTCTTGAGTCTCTTGAGTATTTTTGCATTAGCTCTTTCAGCTTGGCCATTGCTTGCCGGGTGAGCTACTCATGCGTAGCTGACTTGTATGCCGAGATCTTCACAACACTCTTGAAATGCTGAACTTGTGAATTGGGTTCTATTTTCAGTAATGACTTTGTTCGGAACTCCAAATTTGCAAACTATGGACTTCAAGAACATGATGGCTGATTGCTTGTTGATTGTCACAAGTGGGGTAGCTTCCGGACACTTGGTGAACTTGTCAATGGCGACATACAGGAATTTGTAACCTCCGACGGCTTTTGGGAAAGGTCCCAAAATGTCCATCACCCACACAACAAAAGGCCATGCAGGAGGTATCATTTGCTGTGACTGAGCCGGTGTGTGAATTTGCTTCACGTGGAACTGACACGCTTCACACTTCTTTACACACTCAGCTGCATTCTGGAGTGCTTTAGGCCAGTAAAAGCCATATCGGAAGGCTTTACCGACCAACATGCGAGAAGACGCGTAGTTCCCGCACTCGCCTCCATGGATTTCTGCAAGAAGCTTGCGACCTTCTCTCCGGGAAACACACCGCATTAGAATGTCGTTGGTACCACGTCAGTAGAGATCTCCTTCTACCAACGTGTATCTTTTAGCCAATCTAGCAATTCGATCAGCGGAAGCACCGTCTTCGGGAAGGATATTATCATTCAAGTAGCTCCGGATCTCTAAGATTCATGCATTGGAGCTAACTTGAGCTTCTGGATCTTGCACGTTGGGTTGCTCAGAGCTTCCTACAGCGCCTACAATCCTTGGTTGGCGCCATGGTAACAGGGCCACCGGGACCGCCAGCTTTGAGGAGCTGGTCTCACCCCCATCACTCAGTTTGGTGGGCTGAGCAGCAGGTCCTGACAGTCTTCTAACAAAAACTCTGTTCAGAGCTCCTTCATCAAAAGATCATCAGCTTCAGCATTATTGAGACGTTGGACATGACTGAGGTACAGGACGTGGAAGTCCTTCTGTAGCTTCTGGACTTCAAGTAAATAGGCTTGTTGCAACTGCATTCACCTTGGACTTGTTTGATGATGAGTTGCAAATCGCCCTTCAGCAGTAGCTGCCATACGCCATATGATAGCGCCACTTTGAGTCCATAAATGCTTAGAATTGTCGAAGTATAGTGTACAGTGAGGCTCAGTGAAGACCAAGACCTTAGGTTCCGGCTTTTTTCCATTGAGGCCCCCTGGCGTCGATGAAGAAGGTGTCCAATCCGCCACGAAATCAGCCAGCGCCTGACTCTTGATAGCATGTTGAGGTAGGAATTCGAGATCAAATTTTGCCTGCTTCGAAGCCCACTTGGTGATATTTCCAGTAGAATTTTGGGTTATGCAATATAGCATGCAGTGGAAAGGAGCTTACCTCTGATATTTTGTGGGCCTGGAACTAGTGATGTATCTTTCTTGAGGCAATAAGGATTGCATACAGCAACTTATGCACCTTAATGTAGCGAGTCTTGGCGTCATCTAGTACTTCAATGATGAAGTACACTACCCGCTGGACAGTCTGGACCCTCCAAGAGGGGCCCAAAGCTTCTTCTCCATCAACCCTGACCCTCCTAGAGGGGTCCGAATTTTGTTCTTCCTCAGCATGTACCTCTTCGGAGGGATCCAGACCTTCTTCTTGTACTGCGGGAACTCCCTCAATTGAGAGAGGTTGATCCTCAGGCCTCTTGCCTTTAGGATCTGTGCCTAGGGTCTGGGATCCAGACTCGCCTTTAGGTAACTTCAGACCCTCTTAGAAGGGTCGAGGCTCCCGAGGTGAAGATGGATCTAGTCTCTCCGCGACCTGGACCATGTTGACGACCTCCGTCGTTGCCAACATATAAAGCAAAAGAGGCTCGTTAGGCTCTGCAGCTACCAGAACTGGTAGTGTGATGAGGAGCTGCTTGAGCTCTCGGAACGCGTTCTCTGCTTCTTTGGACCAATGAAATGGCCTGGACTTTCTCAATAGTTTGAAGAAGGGAAGCGCACGCTCTGCTAGTCTTGAAATGAATCGGTTGAGCGCAACTAGACATCCAGTTAGCTTCTAGATGTCCTTGACGCGGTATGGGGGCCACATCTATTCAATGGCCTTGATTTTTACCGGATTTTCCTCGATCCCTTGGTGAGTCACCAAGAAACCAAGGAGCTTTCCAGAGTTGACCCCGAAGACACACCTGTCCGGATTGTGCTTCGTACGCGTCAGGCGTAACTTGTCGAAGATGGCTTGTAGATTGTCAAGGAGCGACTCCTTGTTTTTCACCTTTATGATGATGTCATCGATGTAGACCTCCACTAAGTACCTAATAAGTTCTCCAAATGTTTTGTGGATGGCTCGCAGAAAAGTTGAAGTAGCGTTTTTGAGACTGGAAGGCATAGCAGTGTAAAAATATAACCCATCTACTGTAATGAAGGTAGGATGCTCTTCATCTTCACTAGACATTTGTATCTGATGATATCCAGAATACGCATCTAGGAGAAACATTAACTCACACCCGGAGGTAGAATCCACTATCTGATCTATTCTAGGAAGTGGAAATGGGTCTTTTGGGCATTGCCTTATTCAAGGTCATGTAGTCGATGCACATCCGAAGCTTCCCGTCGGCCTTTGGTACAACGACTGGGTTTGCTAGCCACCATGTATGGTGAACCTGTGAGACCTATGTATGTTGAATACATTGGCTTGTACTGAATACATTGGCTTTGATAATATAAGTGGCTTGTACTGAATAAATTGGCTTTGATAATATAAGTTCTAAAATTCTGCCAAAATACCATTTTTAGCAAGGTCTGACTCTAGCTCAGAGCTTCTGTAAGGTCCGACAATAGGTCCGACTTGCTTTTTCAAGGTCCAACATGTTTTCGGGTAGCTCCGGTGAGCTTTGTCTTTAGCTCCGGCATGTCTTTGATAGCTCTGGCATGTCATTGTTACGATCCGATATGTTTTGCTAGGTCTAACTTATGTTGGTTACTCTGACATGTTTTTCTAGCTCCAATTTTTTGGTTGACTAGTTCGAACCAGCTTTGGTAAGCTCCGGCGCTAGGTTTTACTATCTTTGGTAAGCTCCAGCGCTAGGTTCTACTAGCTTTGGTAAGCTCCAGCTCAAGCTCCGGATAGCTTTAGCATGGTTCGGAGCTTGATCGCAATGTTTCCTCTTTTAACTTGCAATGATTCGTACTTGCTTAACATTGATGGAAAGTTTGCTTAGTAATCTTTTACTAAGTTTTCGGTGTGTTTTTGTGGTAATGGTTGATATCATTTTGCCGTGGTTTGCGACATGCTTATGTTAGGTGCTCACGTAAGATGTTGTAGTTTTGGAACTAATGTGAGTCAAGTCGAGGACTTGTGCTCCGAAGTATTGGTTGTTTATTCATGTGCAGGTGTTGCTTGGGTTCAAGACATGGCTGGTGACGGGATCCATTGAACTAGTCTTAGGGAGAAGATGAGGTTCAACAACCAAGTTCGGGAGGAATTGTGGTTGAGTTGATCGGGACGTCGCGCAACATGTTTGAATCAAGAACAATGTATATGAAGGTATCATGGACGTCGTTGGAAGATGCTTGCATGTGTGCAAGGATTGCATGGACGTGGATACATGGTTCCGATGCATGATGAGATGTGGACGTAAAGAATTCATCAGAAAGGTCCAACCGACTTGGTTATGGACTCAGACTGCGGCTGAGTCGTGTTTGACTCAAATGTGGAATGTTTTCAGTTGGTTATAATAGGATTTCATGTGAGTAACGAATTTGAGTTTTTTTAGTAATATGGGATAGGTTCCTAAGGTGTTTGGAGGTCTTCAGATTGCTTCTATCTGCGTATAGAAGGGTCTTGAGCAGTTATGGAAATTTTCAATTCGTGAATTGAGTAGGATTAGAGTCCTAGTTGAGTTTGGTTTGGCCTTCGGGCTGGTTATATAAGCAAGGAGGCCAGAACTCATGGTACACGACTTTTGGGCTGTTCCTCTTGTGTTCTATTGAATAAATATCATAGTTGACAGGAACATTTGTGCCTTTTTCGTCCGACTTGTTTCAGACAAGTTTTATTCGTCGAGTTTCTGCACAGCACTACCTTTCGTTGGTGGTTTTATCATAACTTGAGTTTTATAGATCCGATTGACTTTCTTCTTTTTGGGTTGTCTTTAAAACTTGATTTTTCTATCATCTCTTAAAATTTCACAGGATTTGTGGTTTCTAATCTACATGAGTTCTTTGACGAAAAACATAACTGTTTTTTACTCGGTAGAACATATCGATATTAGTTCAATCTTTCGATCGTAACTTGAGTTTTTCTCGATGGATTTGAGTTATTGTTGTTGTGTCATCTTCGTGACTTGATTCTCTCTGGTATATATCACTTCTGTCATGGTGAAACACGTTTAAGATCATGTGCACACACGGTATATCAATAAGTTTGATTTTATACCGAAAGGGTTGGGATTTAATTGTTTCCGCTGCGTAGGATTTTTAAATCAACATTCACCCCTCTCTGGTAGCTTTTCACATGCTCTTAGATCCTACAATTGGTATCAAAGCCACGGTGCTCTAATATTTGTGATTTTCACGTGTTTTTGACTCATCCTCATGGAGAAGTACTCCGCAAAACCTTGTGTGTTTGTTGGTATTGATTTTCAGGTTTGGAAAGCACGCATGGAAGCTTTTATCCAGGCACAAGGCTTATGCATATGGGAAAAGGTATAAAAACCTTATGAAATGTACCCAAACGATCAAGTTACGGCTACGAACCTACGGGACGTCGACAACAACAACAAAGACCGAAACTTGATAATCCAAGAACTCACTCAAAGCGACTTCGACCACGTTGCACACCTCCGATCGGCATATGATGTTTGGAGAGTACTTTGTGACTATCACGAAGGATTCAACATGATCAATGAGGTGAGACAAGATATGTTCAAAAAGGAATACGTGCATTTCGAGATGCAACTCGGTGAGTCTATCGATGACCTTTTTGCTCGCTTCAATAAAATTCTCAGCAATCTGCGTAGTGTCAATGTTAACTTTTCTGATGCTTAGAAAGTTAGGCTACGTCTTAGTGCGTTAGACATGTCAATCTGGGAGATGAAAGTTATATCTATTCATGAATCAACTGTCATGAGTTTACTTACATTAGATGTGCTTTTATTCTAAACTAAAAACTCATGAAATTGACATCTTATCACGTAAGAATCCAAATAAGTCTATTCCATTTGTCTCCCAACGTGATATGCCTAGCTCCGGCCAATCATCATCTTGCAATACTCTTGCTTTGTTATCCTCACTAAACCTAGAGCAGATTGAGGAATTTCAAGAAGAAGAACTAGCACTCATCTCTACTAGATTTTCAAAAGCATTGATAAATGTGAGAACTAGAAGGAGAGGAAGCTCTAGAGCACAGCGCCGCTTTGAATGTGGTAAGAAAGGACACTTCCTTACAAAATGCCCTAATCTTTCAGGTCCTACTACCCGTGATGAGAAGCAAAACAAGGTCAAGATCATCTGTGGAAACTCTAACAAGAAAAAGAAGGGTACCATAGGACGCAAGATTGTAAAAAGCTTCATCATCGCACATCATGAGCTTAGTTCAAGTGATGTAGACTTTGAAAGTGATGAAGATGATGACGATCTAGCCAACTTGTGCTTTATGACGGACAAAACAAGATCAAGATCAAGTTAGGAGGATGCAGAACACAACAGAGACGACGATGAGGTATGTTCTACATGTAATGAAATGTGTGATGCAATTTCTCACAGAACTAGTATTGTCAAGAAAAAGTACAAAAAACTTAGGGATATTGCTGCTGAAATTGAATCACTAGAATCTGAAATCAACTGTTTGAAAACCTTGATTCCTAGTGATGATTCATGTCCCTCATGTGACTTAACCTATAAACAATTGTCAACATTAGGAAGTGCACACTCCTCCACTCTCGATAGACTTGATGAAGAAATTGAAAAGAACAAAAAGTGATTTTAATGTTAAACACTAAAAAAATTCTTCTTGTTCCACAGACGATTTGCATTGTTCTGCATGTGATAATCTTGTTAAGAAACTAAAAGATGCAATAAATGAAATTTCCATTCCGAACAAGTCTTTACAAACACATGAAGTTAAGAATTGTTCTAACTGCAAACTAAAAGGTAAAGCTATATGTGAAAACTGCCTAGACTTGTCTAAAAAGCTTGATGACATGAATAGGACACTAGAGCGGTTTAGTAATGGGAATAAGAATCTAGACTTGCTGTTAAATTCTTCTAAACAATGCAATGATAAAATTGGTTTAGGTTTTGATTCCAATGCTTATACTAAAACACATCCACCACACGTTGTAAAAATATTTGGAAGAGGTTTAATCAAATCTGTCCCTAAACAATAGGATGTGATTTTTAAATCGACAAAAGTGCTTTCTAATTCTGTTTCTAATGCTGTACGCTCATATAGACATGATCATAAAATTAAATTTCATTGTACTTACTGTGATAAAGATGTTAATGTCTTAGATTTCTGTTATAGACTAGCTAAAAAAGTTAAAAAGGATAAAATGACTGCTAGATCTCATAACTTCCAAGATAAATCTGCTATGGATGCTAAACCTAAAATTAGAAACATGCAACTTGCTTAATTGAGTCATAAATTTGAAAAGGTAGAATCCGGACCTTCTGGTAAGAAATATGCAAAGGTAGCTCCGGTAGTTCCGATAGCTTCGAGAGCTCACAGACCTTCTGTTGTACCCTCTGGAACATCAGTTTTTATATGCGGAGCTTCAGCTTTTTCTACTGGAACTTTTGTGTTTACCTTCAGAGCTACTGGTTTTCATGCTAAATGAGTAACAACTTCTGAATCAGTGGTTAAGAACAGAAAACCTAAATTCTTGACTCCTAAACGTGCTATTTTGACTCAGCTTTCGTGTATTTTTCCTAATGGACGTCGCATGGCTCAAGACTAGATTCCCAAATGCTTATTGACTAACTCCAGTATTGAGTCATTGATGTATTGTTCTTCTATGTAGGTTACACGCTGAATGAAGGAGAACATTTGGATTGTAGATTCAGGTTGCTCACGCCACATGACCGGTAACAAAGAATGGTCCTCCTCCCTCTCTTTTGTGTCACGTGTAGAGAATGTTACTTTTGCTGATAATTCTTCAAATCCTATTATTGCTAAAGGATAAGTTAGAGTAAATAATCACTACACTTTAAAAGATGTGGCACTTGTTAAAAATTTGAAATACAACTTGCTTTCTGTTTCTCAATTGCCCGATGAGAATTTAGAAATAATTTTCTCTAAAATTGCTGCAAAGTTGTAAATTCAAATAGTGAGCTTTTGTTCAACATGTCTCGGTTTCGAAGAGTTTTTAAAGCTGATTTTGATATGTCTTCCTTAAGCATAGGTGTCTAGTTGCTAATGATTCAAAGGACTTATATTTTTGGCATCATTGACTTGGTCACATAGGCTTGGATCATCTAATGCGTGTTAGTGCTCTTGATCGCATACGTGGGCTGCATAAGCTTAAAGGGGACAAAGAAATTGTGTACTCTTCTTGTAGATATGCTAAGATGGTTGCAGGCTTACATAGTCCTCTCACAATGATCATGACAACTGAACCGGGTCAACTTTTGCACCTTGGCACCGTAGGACCTTCACGTGTTCAATCCTTCGGAGGTAGATGGTATGTTCTTGTGATTGTTGGTGATTATTCTATATACTCTTGGGTTTACGTTATGACATCTAAGAATGAAGATTTTAGTCACTTTAAAACTTTATTTCTTAGATTATCAATTGATCACCCAGGATCTTTAAAAGCAATTAGAAGTGATAACAGAATGGAATTTAAAAATTATTCTTTTGATCACTTTTGTGCTGGAAAATGGAATAGATCATCAATTTTCTTCACCATATGTACCTCAACAAAAGGTGTTGTAGAAAGAAAGAACATAACCTTAGTTGAGATGGCTAGGACTATGCTTGATGAATATCAAACTCCTAGGAAATTTTGGGCTGATGCGATTGCAACTGCTTGTTATGTCTCAAATCGTGTTTTCTTGCGCGCTAAGCTAGGTAAACACCATATGAGCTCTGGTTTGGACATAGGCCCCGTGTTTCACACTTTAGGTATTTTGGTTACAAATGCTTTGTCAAGAAACATGGAAATCTTGAAAAATTTGAAGACGAATCCAAAAATGGCATGTTTCTTGGTTACTCATCTCATACTAGAGGATACTGTGTGTTTTTACTTGGAACTAACAAAATTGTGGAGACCTGTGAAGTTTCTTTTGATGAAGCTAGCCAAGGTACTAGCTCCGATATTGCAGGACCAGATCCATATCCTCAAGGGGAGGGTATTTTCGAAGAAGAAGAAGAAGATTTGGTGATATTGCCTGATAGTTCCGAAGCTAACACGTGTCCAGCTCTGAACTTTGAACAAGATCCAACTACCACCTCTGCTGGTGCTGATCCTCCACAAACCACAAGCTCATCAATCTGCGATGAATCTAATGAAGAAGAAACTTGTGAGACATCTGTTCCCCTACGCATTTACAAGAATCATCCCCCACAAAAGATAATTGGAAGCTTGCATGAACGACTTAAAAGATCATGTTTTTTCGACCCCAATTCTCATGCTCATTCTGCATTTGTTGCTTCTTTTGAACCCAAATATATCACACGCACTCACTAATGAATCTTGGATTATTGCCATGCAAGAAGAACAAATTTTTTTTTGAAAGAAATAATGTTTGGAAACTTGTACCTCCACCTCAAGGTCACACTTTAATTGGAAATAAATGGGTGTTTAAAAATAAACAAAGTGAGGATGGAGTTGTGGTTAGGAATAAGGCTAGGTTGGTTGCTCAAGGTTTCACTCAAGTTGAAGGTCTAGATTTTGATGAAACTTTTGCTCCTGTTGCTAGATTAGAAGCCATAAGATTTTTCTTATCTTTTGCTTCATCTAAAGGTTTTAAGCTATATCAAATGGATGTTAAAAGTGCTTTTCTTAATGGCTACATAGATGAGGAGGTTTATGTCAAACAACCACCGGGTTTTGAAAATCTAGACTTTCCTAATCATGTTTACAAACTGTCCAAAGCCTTGTACAGTCTCAAACAAGCCCCTAGTGCATGGTATGATACGTTAAAAACATTCTTACTTGAAAAGGGGTTTACCATGTGCAAAGTTGATAAAACTGTTTTTGTGCTTAAGCCTGGCAATGACTCATTATTCGTCCAAGTTTATGCAGATGATGTTATCTTTGGTCGTGTTTCTCATGATCTTGTGTCCATGTTTTTAGTTATGATGAGTTCAGAATTTGAGATGAGTATGATGTGAGAACTCACGTACTTTTTGGGGCTGCAAATCAAGCAAACCAACGAGGGTACCTTTGTACATGAAACGAAGTATACAAAAGACCTCCTTAGGAGCATCAACATGGACAAAAGAAAGCATCTTCGGACACCAATGGGAACAGCAATAACACCGGAACTTGATGAAGATAATGAAATCGTGGATCAAAAAGAATATAGAAGCATGATCGGATCACTTTTATACCTCACAGCATCAAGACCGGACATACAATTCAGCGTATGTCTTTGTGCACGGTTTCAAGCCTCCCCACGTGCTTCACATCGTCAAGCTGCCAAAAAGATTCTCAGGTACATACATGGAACTCAAGAATTTGACATTTCTCTTCCTTCCTCCTCAACCGTTACTTTGAAAGCTTTTTCGGACGGTGATTTTGGGGGTTGTAGGATTGACAGGAAAAGAACTTCTGGTGCTTGTCATTTTCTTTGTAATTCACTTGTTGCTTGGTCTTCTAGAAAACAAAACTCAGTTGCACAATCCACAGCTGAATCTGAAAGTGTAGCTGCTGCTAGTTCTTGCTCAAAAATTCTTTAGATTGTTCAAACACTTAAGGACTATGAGGTTGATCTAGATAGTGCTCCACTATTTTGTGATAACACTAGTGCCATTTGCATTGCTAAAAACCCCGTGTAACATTTTAGAACTAAGCACATTGACATTAGGTATCACTTTCTCCGTGATATTGTTGAAAAAGGAAACATTGTGCTTCACCATATAGATACCGAACAACAATTGGCTGACATTTTTACAAAACCTTTGGATTTCACTCATTTTTGTTTCATTCGTAGTAAAATAGGGGTTATGCATCCTCATGGCTTACATTGAGGGGGGTGTTGAAACTTGAGAAGTCCATGTGTGAATCTGAAATTAAAATAATATGAGCATAGTATTTCACACATATATGACTTTGTGATTCCTTTTACGTCCTGAAAGTTCTTACTACATTACTCGTGTTATACATTTTGTAGTCTTTGCTATGTCTAGTAATTGGAATAATTACTTACACTAAATCTGGTCATCATCAAACTTTCTTGCTGTTTTGAACTCGTTGCATGCTCACAAGTGCTTTTAATCATAAAAAATTAATCAAGTAATCAACACACATGTTGAGTTTCATGAACAAATATAGATTGAGAAAAGATCAAGAGAATATGCATGCATCGCACTTCTTATTTTGAGATGGCTTATCATTGCACTTAGATATGAGCTTGGAAGAAGTTCTATATGACTAAAACCATGTCCTTAAACTTCTGATTGTCAAATGACATAGGCTTGCTTGGTTGGTTAGAATAAGGCAGATGCACATATAATCTCTTGCAAATATCATATGATCTCGATTTGTGCTTTGAAAAGTAATAAAATGCAGCAACAAGTGTCATGCTTTCAGCTATTGGAAAAGTTTAGTTTGTGAGCTCATGACTATCTTAAATTGAAAATTACATTTGATCTCTAGCATGGCTTACACTACTTTATGTATCTCATTGATGTGATAGTGTAAGTTACTTGATTGTATGACTTGGATGAGCTTTGTTTATATGTATATGTTATAATATGCTCATAACATTTGAAATTTCTCTTATGAACGTTGCTTAATATATTGTCAAAGCAGGATAGATAATAGAAAATTTGTGAATTTTTTAAAAAGATAAGTATGCAAGGGGAGAAATTGATTACACATCACATATTCACAATTGTTTTGGCACGATTCTTCTCAGGGGGAGAATTTTCTTTTCATCTCATTTTATTTCTATTCTACAAATGGGGAGAAATTGTTTTCAAAACTTTTAATGTGAATAAGCCAATGTTCGGATTTTAAATGGTATTGCCAATGCATTCATCAAGGGGGAGATTGTGAGACCTATGTGCACTGAATACATTGGCTTGTACTGAATACATAGGCTTTTATAATATAAGTGGCTTGTACTGAATAAATTGGCTTTGATAATATAAGTTCTAAAATTCTGTCAAAACACCCTTTTTACCAAGGTCCGACTCTAGCTCTGAGATTCTGCAAGGTCTGACAATAGGCCCGACTTGCTTTGTCAAGGTCCAACATGTTTTTGGGTAGCTTCGGTGAGCTTTGTCTTTAGATCCGACATGTCTTTGATAGCTTCGACATGTCTTTGTTGAGCTCTGATATGCTTTGCTAGGTCCGACTAATGTTGGTTGCTCCGACATGTTTTTCTAGCTCTGGTTTTTGGGGTTACTAGTTCCGACCAGCTTTGGTAAGCTCCAGCGCAAAGTTGTACTAGCTTTGGTAAGCTCCGATGCTAGGTTCTACTAGCTTTGGTAAGCTCCGGCTCAAGCTCCAGTTAGCTTTGGCAAGGATTGGAGCTTGATCGCAATGTTTCTGCTTTGAACTTGCAATGATTTGTACTTGCTTTACATTAATGGAAAGTTTGCTTAGTAATCTTTTACTATGTTTTTGGTGTGTTTTGGTTGTAATGGTTGATATCACTTTGCCATGGTTTGCAACATGCGTATGTGAGGTGGTCACGTAAGATGTTGTAGTTTCGGAACTAACGTGAGTTAAGACGAGGACTTGTGCTCAGAAGTGTTGGTTGTTTATTCATGTGCAGGTGTTGCTTGAGTTCAAGACATGGCCGATGGCGGGATCCATTGAACTAGTCTGAGGGAGAAGATGAGGTACAACAACAAAGTTCGGGGGAAATTGTGGTTGAGTTGATCGTGAGGTCGCGCAGCATGTTTGAATCAAGAACATTGCATATGAAGGTATCATGGACGTCGTTGGAAGATGCTTGCAGATATGCAAGGAGTTCATGGACATGGCTACATGGTTCTGAGGCGTGATGATGAGATGTGGACGTAAAGAATTGGTCAGAAAGGTCCAGCCGACTTGGTTATTGACTCAGGCTGCAGCTGAGTCATGTTTGACTCAAATGTGGAATGTTTTGAGTTGGTTATGATTGGATTTCGTGTAGGTCATGAATTTGAGTTGCTTTAGGAATGTGGGATACGTTCCTAAGGTGTTTGGAAGTCTTAAGATTGCTTCTATCTGCGTATAGAAGAGTCTTGAGCAATTATGGACAGTTTCAATTCGTGAATTGAGTAGAATTAGAGTCCTAGTTGAGTTTGGCCTGGCCTTCAGGCTGGTTATATAAGCAATGGAGGCCAGAACTCGTGGTAGACGACTATTGGGTTGTTCCTCTTGTGTTCTATTGAATAAAGATCGTAGTTTAAAAGAACTTTTGTGCCTTGTTCGTCTGACTTGTTCCAGACAAGTTTTACTCATCGAGTTTCTGCACAGCACTACCTTTCGTTGGTGGTTTTATCATGACTCGAGCTTTACATATCTGATTGACGGTTCTTTTTGTGTTGTCTTCACAACTTGATTTTCTATCACCTGTTAAAATCTCACGGTCATTGGATTTGTGGTTTTTAATCCACATGAGTTTCTTTGACGAAAAACGGAACAATTTTTTTACTCAGTCGAACGGATTGATATTAGTTCAATCTTTTGATCGTAACTTGAGTTTTTCTCGACAGATTTGAGTGATTCTTGTTGTGTCGTCTTCGTTACTTGAATCTCTCTGGTATATATCACTTTTGTCATGTTGAATCACGTTTAAGATCAAGTGCACACATGGTTTATCAATAAGTTTGTTTTTCTGTCGAAGGTGTTGGGATTTAATTGTTTCCGCTACGTAAATTTTTAAATCTACCATTCCCCCCCCCCCTCTGGTAGATTTTCACGTGCACTTCAATCCTACAGAACCTCCTAGATGAAACCAACGTCAAGAAGCTTCTTGACTTCTTATCTGATGAAGCTCTATCGTTCGACAGATTGCGGGCTTCTTATGTAATGGCCGTGCATCGGGGTATATCTATAGGTTTTGCTCGATCACCTCCCTAGTGATCCCTGGAACTTGTGACGGTTGCCATGCAAACACGTCCACATTCGCTAGGAGGTAAGTGACGAGCGCGAGTTCCTATTTGTCACCCAGACCTCCTTATATACATGTGGTCGGGGCAGCATCAGAACCAATTTGGACGACTTTGACGGGGATGTCGGTGTCGCCGCTTGGTTGCACGCGAGGTGCAAAAGTTGAGCCACACTGACGTGAGCTAGAAGGTTGTTGAGTTGGTTGCTCGTTGCCAGATTCTTGTTCTTGCGTCCAGGGCAGTAACAACAGTAGTACGATCCCCACGGATCTAGAGGACACGTGAAGGAGTTGGCATCTTCAACACCAGATAGTCATAATGAGCTACAACCATGAACATGTATAGGATTAGCTTGCCTAGGATGGCGTTGAAGGCAAGCTTGATGTTTGCCACATTAAACACAAGCTTCTCAGACCTATGATTGTCCCTGGTCCCGAAGGTCACTGGGAGTGTAATTGATCCGAAGGGAGTGATAGCTCTCAGACCTAGTCCGAAGAAGGGACGTGAGGGCTTAAGGTATGATAGGCTGAGTTGAAGCTTCATGAATGCGCGAAACTGAGGAGGTCGAGCGCCGCACCTCAGTCCACAAGGACATGATAGAGCTGAATGTTGTTGATGGTAGGAGATATCATCAAAGGCAACTGACCAGCTCCGGTCATGTTCTTCGAACAGTCTAAAGCATCAATGGTGATGGCAGTGTCCATCCACTTCCGATGAGGTGTTGCCTTGGCGGTGGGAGCTGCGGCAACCATCACCCGACGCATATTCTTGAGAATATGCCTGGAGGTAATATTCCAGGACCCTCCATATATCATATGGAGAGTCTTCCAACGTTTATTGTCGGAGGTGTCAGAGTCATCGTCCACCGTGTTGTAGACATCCTTCAGGGACTTCTTGGCATCCTGGAAGCCAAGTTCTTGCTCTAACGGATCTTCTCTGACTTTCTGTTTCCCCTCCCGTTGGCAGTATGGGGCTTCTTCTTAGCGCTTATTGCTGAGCTCAATAGGCCGCTAGACCTAACAAAAGTCTTCAAAGTTATGGGTGTTAGATTTGGATCGGACACCGAATCTTCTCACCATCACCACCCTGAGTCGACGGTCGAGGTCATTTTTTGGGTCGTGGCCCCCGGCCACCAGGAGCTGCAGCTGTAGCAGCAACATTAGGTGTGTCAGTTGATGACTTATTCTTGTCATTGGAATTCTTTTTCTTGTTCCCACTGCCGGAGGCAATAGCTTTAGCTTCGGAGAATGATTTACCGGCCTGCGCAGCTGGTTTGGAGTGCATCTTCCGGCCCTCAGTAGCCCTAGCACATTTGTCAGCTAGGCTGAAGAGCTCCGTGACATTGCTGAGATCTTTGGTTGCCAGCTTCTCCAGCATCTTCTTGTCTCTAACTCCAAGTTGAAATGCAACAACGACAGGGGCATTGGAGATAGAAGGAATAGTGTTTTGTACCTCAGAAAACTGCTAGATGAATGATCGTAGCAATTCTCCAACCTCCTGTTGTACGACGAATAAGTCCAGCTCTATGCAAGGTCGGGTGTAGGAGCTCCCAAAGTTGTACGACGAATAAGACCTTGGTGTCCTAGTTAGAGCCATAGGAAAGTAGTTGGCCATCAAGGCCTTATTGCCTCCAGCCGCATGGATGGTAGTGGAGTAGATTTTAAGAAATTCGACGGGGTTTACTGTCCCGTCGTACTTCTCTGGCAGATGAGGGCAGAACATAGGTCTCCTATTAGCCATGTGAAGATGCATGGCAAGGTCTGATCAGCCACCTACCACTCCCAAGGGGGAAGGATTTTCCCGAGCCTCCTGCCTCTCAAGGGCATGCTCCATGAGGACACGGCCATCTTGCCTCATGTATGGGCGGTCTAGCTCCAACCATATATCCTGCATCGGGAGCCCTGACGCCGTATGAGTGCGGCATGCCCCGGAGGGCAATGACATCACATGCTGGGAGGTCGCACGTCTCCTGTGTTGCGACGCCTGAGGACCAAGTATACTAGACAAGGTCCTGTTCTTTGAAGGTGCCTGCCCTGCAGGGGGCGGACCTTGGTTGCATTTGGCATCAACTGCGGCTGCAACCAAATGCTCTACATCAGCGCACCCGTGTTCGATCGCACCTTGAGGAGCTCCGAGCACCGGTGGACTTTGAAGAAGTGTCCGCGCTGCATTCAGTGCGTTCTCAGGATTGTTCATTGATGCAGTGATCGACACGAATACACCATCATTCTGAGATGGTGGAGGTGGTGGTGTAACAAAACCCGTCAGGACAACAGTGTTGGCTGGCTGCTGCACGTTGGAGGGATTTCCTCCAGCAGGCTGCTCAGCCAAACCGTTGGATGAGGCTGCAGCGGAGTTCACCGTTGGATATTTTAGTGCCCCCTACCTGGCACGCCAAATTTCGAAGTGTGTAAACGACACTTCCCCCAGTACTACTAAAGTGTAGTCTACGGAGGTTCGTATTCGGATGGAGCGCGTAAAATCAAGAACAAGATGACGACACGAGAGTTTTTATGTGGTTTGAGCTGCCTGAGAGTAATACCCTACTCCACGAGGTGGTTGTTGATTGAATATGTGTATATGTGGCGAGTGTCGGTGGTTGCTTGTATGCGTGTGAGCTTAGTTCTTTTCTACCACATGACGCGGCGATTTATATGCTAAGGGATGGTTGTTAAAGTATATGACTTGCCCGATAGGTGGCCTCGACTGTTATAATCAACCTATACACGATCTGCATGCATGATCATGATTGACAGTGTAATTACACGCCTTAACGGTGGCGTTACGAGTCTTAATAGTCCTCTGATTGTGTGGCATTAATGCCGAGTTAATGAAACGTTAATCAGGACTTGTAACTGCAGTTTAATAGCCTCTTGAATGTCTATGCTGTTGGAGATTCTGTATTCTTCCTGTTGCGGTCTTAGGTCTGGAAGTCCAACACGTGGTAGCTCTGAAGCTTCCCTCTATTGGAAGGCAGGTCTGGAGCCTCTTGACCCGTGGCAGCATCGGAGCTTCCCTCTACTTGGGGTTAGGTCCGGGGTTGCTGGACACGTGGCGGGACCGGAGCTTCCTTGTGAAGGGAGGTAGGTCCGATCTCGCAGGACACGTGGTAGCCCCAGAGCTACCCAAATGAAGGATGCGGGCCCAGTGCTTTCAGAAATGTGTTGCCTTCGGAAGACTTCAACTTGGACATAGGAACTCCTATGTTTTAAGTAGTATCAGAGGGTACCTAGTATCCAGGGTATCGACAGACGCGATGCAGCTTCAAAATGACAATCGGAGGCAAGGCCAGAGTAGAAGTTAGGGCTCTTATTGCATCGTTAAGCACCCCATCCTCCAATCTATCATTGATCTTCTTCGCAAACTTGCATAGTTCCAAACACAGAGCCTTGGTCCTCTCCTTCTCCACCTTGCGAGCATCAGCCTTCTTAAACTAGTGAATGAGCCTGTTAAGGGAATGTTCCCTAGAATGCTAGAGCCTTGGGCTAGGGTACCTGTTGCTGACCCCTATCGCAATGGTGATCTCTGTCAAATCGAAGAGCACGTGAAAAGCTACCAGAGGGGGGTGAATGGTAGATTAAAACGTTTTTAGCGGAAGCAATCAAAACCCCTCAGCAGAAAAACAATCCATTGAAGAAATCGTGTGTGAGACTAATATAAATGTGTTTCACCGTGACAAAAGTGATAGATATGAGAGAGAATCAAGTCACAACGACAACAAAACAAGAATTACACAAATTCATCGAGAGAAACTCAAGTTACGATCAAAAGATAGAACAAAGGTCAATCTGTTCTACCGAGTAAAAAACAGATTTGTAATACTACAAAGAAACTCGTGTAGATCAAAAAAGACAAATCCAATGACCGTGAAAATTTGATAGATGATAAATAATCAACTTGTGAAGACAACCCAAAAAATCATGTCAATTGGATCTGTAAAACCCGAGTTATGATAATACCACATAAGAAAGGTAGTGCTGTATAGAAAACTCGACGAGGAAAACTTGTCTGGAACAAGTCGGACGAACAGGGCACAAAAGTTCCTTTCAACTACAAATTTTATTCAATAGAACACAAGAAGAACAGCCCTAAAGTCATCTCCCATGAGCTCTGGCATCCCTTGCTTATATAACCAGCCCTTAGGCCAACCCAGTTTCAACTAGGACTCCAATCCTACTCAAATCACGAATCGAAACTTTCCATACCTGCTTAGGACTCTTCTATACGCAGATAGAAGTAATATTAAGACTTCCAAATACCTTAGGAACGTATACCACATTCCTAAAACAACTCAAAGTCGTTACCCACTCGAAATCCTATCATAACCAACTCAAATCTTTCCATATCTGAGTCAAACACGACTCAGCCGCAGCTTGAGTCCATAACCTAGTCGGTTGGACCTTTCCGACCAATTCTTTACGTCCACATCTCTTCATCACTTCTCGGAACCATGTAGCCACGTCCATGCACTCCTTGCACACGTGCAAACATCTTGCAACGACGTCCACGATACCTTCATATGCATTGCTCTTGATTCAAACATGTTGTGCGACCTCCCGATCAACTCAACCACAATTCCTCCCGAACTTGGTTGTTGAACCTAATATTTTCCCTAAGACTAGTTCAACGGATCCTGTCACCAGCCATATCTTGAACTCAAGAAACACCGGCACATGAATAAACAACCAATACTTTCGAGCACAAGTCCTCGACTTGACTCTCGTTAGTTTCGAAACTACAACATCATATGTGAGCACCTCACGTAAGCATGTTGCAAAACATACCAAAATGATATGAGCCTTAACCACCAAAACACAACAAAAACTTAGTAACATAATACTAAGCAACCTTTCCATAAGTGTAAAACAAGTTCGAAACATTTTAAGATAAAAGTAGAAACACTGCGATCAAGCATCGGAACTTGTCAAAGCTAACCAAAGCTAGTGGGGCCAAGAGTCGGAACTTGATGATAAAGGTGTTTTGGTAGTATTCAAAATTTTTATTGCCATGGCCAATATATTCAGCACACATAGGTCTCACAATCTTCCCCTTGATGAATGCACTGGCAAAACCACTTAAGATCCGAATATTGGCTTATTCACATTAAATGTTTTGAAAACAATTTCTCCCCCTTTGTAAAATAGAAATAAAATGAGAAAAAGAAATTCTCCCCCCTGAGAAGAATCGTGCCAAAAAAAAATGTGAATATGTGCAATGTGTATTCAATTTCTCCCCCTTGCATACTTATCTTTAAAAATTCACATATTATCTCTCCCCCTTTGACAATGTATTTAAAAACGTTGAAAAGAGAAATTTTAATTGTTATGAGCATATTATAACATATACATATAAAACAAAGCTCATCCATGTCATACTATCAAGTAACTTACACTATCACATCAATGAGATACATAAAGTACTGTAAGCCATACTAGAGATCAAATGTAATTTTCAATTTAAGCAAGTCATGATCTCACAAACTTAACTATTTCAAGACCTGAAAGCATGGCACTTGTTGCTGCATTTTATTATTTTTCAAAGCACAAATTTTTATCATATGATATTTGCAAGAGATTATATGCGCATCTTCCTTATTCTAACCAACCAAGCCAAGACTATGTCATTTGACAGTCAAAAGCTTAAGGTCATGGTTTTAGTCATACACAACTTCTTCCAAGTTTATATCTAAGTGCAATGATAAGCCATCTCAAAAGAAGAAGTGTGATGCATGCATATTCTCTTGATCTTTTCTCATTTTTATTTTGTCATAAAAGATCAACATGTGAATAGTTGATTGATTAATTTTTCATTATTAAAAGCACTTGTGAGCATGCAACATGTTCAAAACAGCAAGAAAGTTCGATCATGACCAGATTTAGTGTAAGTAATTATTCTAATTACTAGTAATGGCAAAAACTACAAAATGTATAACATGAGTAATGTAGTAAGAACTTTCAGCATGTAAAAGGAATCACAAAGTCATATATGTATGAAATACTATGGTCATATTATTTTAATTTCAGATTCACACATAGACTTCTCAAGTTTGAAAACTCCCCCTCAATGTATGCCATGAGGATGCATAACCCCTATTTCACTATGAATGAAACAAAAACGAGTGAAATCCAAAGGTTTTGTAAAAATGTCAGCCAGTTGTTGTTCGGTATCTACATGGTGAAGAACAATATTTCTTTTTTCAACATCATCACAGAGAAAGTGATACCTAATGTCAATGTGCTTAGTTCTAGAATGTTGCACGGGTTTTTAGCAATGCAAATGACACTAGTGTTATCACAAAACAGTGGGACACTATCTAGATCAACCCCATAGTCCTTTAGTGTTTGAACAATCCAAAGAATTTGTGAGCAAGCACTAGCAGCGGCTACATATTCAGATTTAGCTGTGGATTGTGCAACTGAGTTTTGCTTTCTAGAGGACCAAGCAACAAGTGAATTATCAAGAAAATGACAAGCACCCGAAGTAAATTTCCTATCAAGCCTACAACCTCCAAAATCAGCATCGGAAAAATCTTTCAAAGTAACGGTTGAGGAAGAAGGAAGAAAAATGCCAAATTCTTGAGTTCCATGTAAGTATCTGAGAATCCTTTTGATGGCTTGACGATGTGAAGCACGTGGGGACGCTTGAAACCGCGCACAAAGACATACGCCGAATTGTATGTCCGGTCTTGATGCCGTGAGGTACAAAAGTGATCCAATCATGCTTCTATATTCTTTTTGATCCACAGATTCACCATATTCATCAAGTTCAAGTGTTGCTGCTGTTCCCATTGGTTTCCGAAGAGGCTTGCTTTTGCCCATGTTGAAGCGCCTTAGGAGATGTTTTGTATACTTTGTTTGATGCACAAAGGTACCCTCCTTGATTTGCTTGATTTGCAGTCCCAAAAAGTACGTGAGTTCTCCCATCATACTCATCTCAAATTTTGAACTCATCATAGCTAAAAACTTGGAAACAAAATCATGAGAAGCACAACCAAAGATAATATCATCGACATACACTTAAACGAATAATGAGTCATTGCCATGCTTAAGCACAAAAAGAGTTTTATCAACCTTGCCCATGGTAAACCCCTTGTCAAGTAAGAGTGTTTTTAACCTATCATACCATGCTCTAGGGGCTTGTTTGAGACCGTACAAGGCATTGGACAGTTTGTAAACATGTTTAAGAAAATCTGAATTTTCAAAACCTGATGGTTGTTTGACATAAACCTCCTCATCTATGTAACCATTAAGAAAAGCACTTTTAACATCCATTTGATAAAGCTTAAAACCTGTAGATGTAGCAAAAGCTAACAAAATTCTTATGGCTTCTAATCTAGCAACAGGAGCAAAAGTTTCATCAAAATCTAGACCTTCAACTTGAGTGAAACCTTGAGGAACCAACCCCTAACCACAACCCCATCCTCACTTTGTTTATTTTATAACACCCATTTAGTTCCAATTAAAGTGTGACCTTTAGGTGGAGGTACAAGTTTCCAAACATTATTTCTTTCAAAATTTTGTAACTCTTTTTGCATGGCAATAATCCAAGATTCATCAGTGTGTGCGTGTGATATATCTTTGGGTTCAAAAGAAGCAACAAAAGCATAATGAGCATGAGAGTTTGTATCGCAAAACCTGGATCGTGTGACTCGTTCGTGCAAGCTTCCAATAATTTGTTGTGGAGGATGACTTTTGAGAACCCAGAGGGGAGTGGAAACTTCAGAAGCTTCTTCTTCTTTATGTTCATAACAAATCGATAAGATTGTGACTTGAGGAGGATCTGGACCAGCAATGGTGGTCGTCGGTGCTAGCTGTAAATCAAAATCAGGAGCCGGAACTATGTCATTAGCTGCTGAATTTTCGGGCAGCAGCTCCACCTCTTCCTCGTCTTCAACGAAATGCTCCCCCCTGCGGATATAGATCTGGACCTGCAATGTTAGAGCTAGTACCTAGGCTAGCTTCATGAAAACACACCTCAAAAGTCTCCACAATTTTTTTAGTGTCAAGTAAAAGCACACGGTAGCCTCTAGTATGAGATGGATAACCAAGAAACATGCCATCAACAGATCTAGGTTCAAATTTTATCAAGATTACCATGTTTCATAACAGAGCATTTGCAACCAAAGACCCGAAAGTGTGTAACACTAGGCCTATGTCCAAACCGGAGCTCATATGGTGTTTTACCTAGCTTAGCGCGTAAGAAAACACGATTTGAGACATAATAAGCAGTTGCAATCGCATCAGCCCAAAATTTCGTAGGAGTTTGATATTCATCAAGCATAGTCCTAGCCATTTGAATAAGGTTCTGTTCTTTCTTTCTACAACGCCGTTTTGTTGAGGTACATATGGTGAAGAAAATTGATGATCTATTCCTTTTTCAGCATAAAAGTGATCAAAAGATTGATTTTTAAATTCGGTTCCGTTATAACTTCAAATTGCTTTTAAAGATCCTGGGTCATCAATTGATAATCTAATAAATAAAGTTCTAAAGTGACTAAAATCTTCATTCTTAGATGCCATAGAGTAAACTCAAGAGTATCTAGAATAATCATCAACAATCACAAGAACATACCATTTACCCCCGAAGGATTGAACGCGTGAAGGTCCTACGGTGTCAAGGTGCAAAAGTTGACCCGGTTCAGTTGTCATGATCATTGCGAGAGGAGAATGTGAACCTGCAACCATCTTAGCATGTCTACATGTAGAGCATACAATTTCTTTGTCCCCTCTAAGCTTAGGTAGCCCACGTATGCGACCAAGAGCACTAATACGCATTAGATGATCAAAGCCTATGTGACCAAGTCTACGATGCAAAAAATATAAGTCCTTTGAATCATTAGCAACTAGACACCTATGTTTAGAGGAAGACAAATCAAAATCAGCTTTAAAAACTCTTCCAAACCAAGACATGTTAAAAATAAGCTCACTATTTGAATTTACAACTTTGCAGCAATTTTTAGTGAAAATAATTTCCAGATTTTCACCTAGCAGTTGTGAAACAGAAAGCAAGTTGTATTTCAAATTTTTAACAAGTGCCACATCCTTCAAAGTGTAGTGATTATTTACTCTAACCGAACCCTTAGCAATTATAGGACTTGAATAATTATCGGCAAAAGTAACATTCTCTACACGTGACAAAAAAGAGAGGGAGAAGAACCATTCTTTGTTACCGGTCATGTAGCATGAGCAACCTGAATCCACAATCCAAATGTTCTCCTTCTTCAAGCGTGTAACCTACATAGAAGCACGATACGTCGATGACTCAATACTGGGGTTAGTCAAAATGCATTTACGAATCCAGTACTGAGTCACACGACGTCCAGAAGGAATAACACGCAAAAGCTGAGATACAACAACAGGTTTATGAGCCAAAGCTTGGGGATTTTTGTACACAACTGCTGTCGTACAAGATGTTACATGTGTAGCACGAAAAACAGTAGGTTTGGGAGCAAACTTTGCATGTTTTTGACTCATTACAGCAGACTGCATGTTCCTATCATTTGGTTTAGCAAGTGCAGCAAATTTGCATGAAAGTTATGAGATCTAGCAATTATTCTTTCGTTTTTCTGTTGTTTAGCTAGTCTATAACAAAAAATCTATGACATGACCATCTCTACCACAGTTGGTACAATGAAATTTAACATTGTGTTCATGTCTAGATGAGCAAGCAACATTTTTATTTGAAACCGAATGAGACAACACTCCTGCAGATTTGAAAACCACTTCTTTTTGTTTAGGAATTGTTTGAATCAAACCACTTCCCAATGACTTTACAATTTTAGGTGGATGTGCCTTAGCCTGAGCATGAGAATCAAAACCTAAACCAGTTTTATCATTGCAAGACTTGGAAGAGTTTAGCAGCAAGTTTAGGTTCTTATTCCCATTACAAGACCGATCTAATGTCCAATGCATGTCATCAAGTTTACTAGACAAATCAAGGCAATTTTCACATGAAGTTTTTTCTTTTAATTTGCAATTGCAACAATATTTAACTTCATGAGAACGTAAAGCATTGTTCAATATAGAAATTTCATTCATAGAATCTTGTAGTTTCTTATAAAGATCATCACAAGTAGAACAATGCAAATCAACTATAGAACAACTAGCATTTTTCAAGTTATTATTAAGTACAGCAAGCCCTCTCTTCTTTTAAATTTCTAACTCAAGTTTATCAAGTGCGGAGGTGTGCGCACTTCTTAATGAGGACAATTGTTCATATATTAAATTACATGAGGGACATGCATCATCACTAGGAATAGAAATTTTTAAACGGTTGATTTCAGATTCTAGTGATTCAATTTTATTAACACTATCCCTATGCTTTTTGTCCTTTTTCTTAACTATAATAGTGGCACGAGAAAGAGCATCACACATTTGTTCGCAAGTAGGACATACCTCTTCATTTTCGCTGTTGTGTTCTGCATCCACCATACTTGATCTTTATTTGCCCGCCATGAAGCACAAGTTTGCCAAATCATCTTCGTCACTTATAATGTCCACATTGCTTGAGCCAAGTTCTTGAAGTGCGGCGATGAAGCTGTTTATCATCTTGCGTCCTATAGTACCCTTCTTTTTCTTGTTGGAGTTTCAAGAGGTGGTCTTGACCTTGTTCTGCTTTTCCTCACGGGTAGAAGGACCTGAAAGATTAGGGCATTCTGTACGAAAGTGTCCTGTCTTACCACATTCAAAACAGCGCTGAGGTCCGGAGCTTCCTCTCCATCTAGTTCTCACATTTTGCAATGCTTTTGAGAATGTAGTAGAGATGAGTGCAAACTCCTCTTCTGGAAATTCCTTGATCTGCTCCAGGGTTAGTGAGGACAACAAAGCAAGAGTATTGCAAGATGATGATTGGCTGGAGCTAGGCATATAACATTGAGAAACAAATGCAAGAGACTTGTTGGGGTTCTTACGTGATATTATGTCAATTTCATGAGTTTTTAACTTGGAATATAGCACATCTAAAGTAAGTGTACTCATGACAGTAGATTCACGAATAGATGTGACTTTCATCTCCCAAATTTACATATCTAATGCACTTAACAATTTCCTAGCATTTTTAGCATCTGAAAAAATTAACATTTACACTACGCAAGATGCTGAGAATTTTATAGAAGCGAGCAAAAGGGTCATCTATAGGCTTACCGGGTTGCATCTCGAAGCACATGTATTCTTTCTTGAAAATGTCTTGCCTTATCTCCTTGATCATGTTGGATCCTTCATGGTAGTCACAAAGGGCTTTCCACACATCGTATGCAGATCGGAGGTGTGCAACACGGTCGAAGTCGCTTTGAGTTAATCCTTGTATGATCAAGTTCTGAGCCCTGTTGTTGTTGTCAACATCTGTCAAATTTGTAGATGTAATTTGATCATTTGACGGAACTTCATAAGGATTGTATACCTTACCCCATATTGCAAAGCCTTGAGCCTCGATAAAGGCTTCCATATGTGCCTTCCAAACCTGAAAATCAATACCACTAAAGCCACAAGGTTTTGCGGAGTATTTCTCCATGAATATTAGTAAAAACACGCGCAAATCACAAAGATTAGAGCACCGTGGCTCTGATACCAATTGTAGGATCGAAGAGCACGTGAAAAGCTACCAGGGGGTGAATGGTAGATTAAAACTTTTTCAGCGAAAGCAATGAAAATCTCTCAGCAGAAAAATGATCTGTTAAAGAAATCGTGTGTGAGACAAATCTAAATGTGTTTCACCGTGAAAAAAAGTGATAGATATCAGAGATAATCAAGTCACGAAGACAACACAACAATAATTAATCAAATCCGTCGAGAGAAACTCAGGTTACGATCAAAAGATCGAACAAAGGTCAATATGTTCTACCGAGTAAAAAACAGATGTGTAATACCTGCAAAGAAACTCGTGTAGATCAAAAAACCACAATTCTAATGACCGTGAAATTTTGAAAGATGATAGATAAACAAGTTGTGAAGACAACCCAAAAAAAATCACGTCAATTGGATCTGTAAAACTCGAGTTATGATAAAACCACCTAAGAATGTTAGTGCTGTGCAGAAAACTCGACGTGAAAAACTTGTCTGGAACAAGTCGGACGAAAAAGGCACAAAAGTTCCTTTCAACTACGAATATTATTCAATAGAACACAAGAGAAAGAGCCCCAAAGTCGTCTCCCATGAGCTCTGGCCTCGCTTGCTTATATAACCAGCCCTTAAGCCAACCCAATCTCGACTAGGACTTTAATCCTACTCAAATCAGGAATCGAAACTTTCCATAGCTGCTTAGGAATCTTCTATACGCAGATAGAAGCAATCTTAAGACTTCCAAAAACCTTATGAATGTATCCCACATTCCTAAAACAACTCAAATTTGTGACCCACACAAAATCCTATCATAACCAGCTCATATCTTTCCATATTTGACTCAAACACGACTCGTTCGCAGCTTGAGAGCATAACCTAGTCGGTTGGACCTTTCCGACCAATTCTTTACGTCCAAATCTCTTCATCATGACTCGGAACCATGTAGCCACGTTCATGCACTCCTTGCACACTGGCAAAAATCTTCCAACGACGTCCAAGATACCTAGATATGCATTGCTCTTGATTCAAACATGTTGCGCGACCTCCCGATCAACTCAACGACAATCCCTCCAGAACTTGGTTGTTGAACCTCATCTTTTCCCAAAGACTAGATCAACGGATCCCGTCACAAGCCATGTCTTGAACTCAAGCAACACCTGCGCATGAATAGACAATTAATACTTTCGAGCACAAGTCCTCGACTTGACTTTCGCTAGTTCCGAAACTACAACATCTTATGTGAGCACCTCACATAAGCATGTTGCAAAACATAGCAAAATGATATCAACCTTAACCACCAAAACACACCAAAAATTTAGTGAAAGAATACTAAGCAACCTTTCCATAAGTGTAAAGCAAGTTCGAAACATTGAATGATAAAAGCAGAAACACTGCGATCAAGCACCGGACCTTGCCAAAGCTAACCAAAGGTAGTGGGACCTAGAGTCGGACCTTGATGATAAAGGTGTTTTGGTAGTATTCAAAACTTTTATCGTCATAGCTAATGTATTCAGCACACATAGGTCTCGCAGAAGCCTTTGGAAGAAGGATCTTCTTCTTGGCGCTTCTTGATGGTCCCCCCTGCCATTGTCAGTGTCATCATCATCGTCCTCGGTGTGCCTCCATTCAGTCCATATATCTGCATTGCAAGAGAATCTCGAGGGCATTATAACATCTCCCTCGAAGACCTTGGAGCGTCGAGGAGTCAGGGCCTGATAATGTGGGAACATGTCCTCTGTGTCGTAGTCCAAGGTTAGTCCCGCCTGCTCTGGGAGACCATCGTGCCCTAGGCACCGCAAATCCTCAGCCACCACAAGATGCATGAGAGAATCATGCATCTGTTTGGAATGTTTCAATGTGCACCTTTCCAAAGTTTTGTGTTACCAAAATTTGGTGCAGAATTTAGCCACCTAAAAGTTGGCCAATGTTGGTAACAAAAATGAGTTATCTCAACATAGAGTTCATCGGCTTACCAAATTTTGGTTCCAATCAAAACACACACTCTTTTTACTATCAACTACCAAAACATGGTAAGGTAAGCATGGGCTTCAATCCAAACATATCACATAAGTGATGGAGGGCTTTGGAGCTATAGGCTCCAGCTACTGAAAATCATCCACTAGAAGCCTCGATTTAGTCTCAGTCATGGTGAGGTCAATCCTCTTGGGAATAAGCCTTGGCTCCATAGTAAACGCCTAGACCTCGAAGCCTCTGGTATTTGTGTGGCGCCGACTGGAGAGATTGATGAACTGCAGGGTGCGGGATTTGGCAAGCAGAGCAATGGCTGTTGTTGACGGCTATTATATACCAATTTCACCCATCAATATAACTCAACTATGTGAAGGAAATATAATTTCTTGCACACATCACCTTTCTATTTAACCTATTTCCAGTTGAACATGGAGAAATTGGTGTATGCAGGTGTGAGACCTATGTGTGCTGAATATAATGGCTATCGCAATAAAAGTTTTGAATACTACCAAATACCTTTCTCATCAAGGTCCGGCGATAGGTCCGGCTTGTTTTGGGTAGCTCCGGCAATGTCTGATGTAAGGTCCGACTTGCTTTGGCTAGGTCCGACTTCTTTGTCTAGGTCCGACTAGCTTTGGTAAGCTCCAGCGCTAGGTCTGACTAGCTTTGGTAAGCTCCGGCGCTAGGTTCGGCTAGCTTTGGTAAGCTCCGGCGCTAGGTCCGACTAGCTTTGATAAGCTTCGGCGCTAGGTCCGACTAGCTTTGGTAAGCTCCAGTGCTAGGTCCGACTAGCTTTGGTAAGTTCCGGTGCTATGTCCTGCTAGCTTTGGTAAGCTCCGGTTTAAGGTCCGGTTAGCTTTGGCAAGGTTCGAAGCTAGATTGCAATGATTCTGCTTTTACTCTGAAATATTTCAAAATTGTTTTACACTTATGGAAAGTTTGCTTAGTATTCTTTTACTATGATTTTCGTGTGTTTTGGTGGTTGTGGTTGATATCATTTTGCTATGGTTTGAAACATGCTTATGTGAGGTGCTCACGTAAGATGTTGTAGTTTCGAAACTAACGAGAGTCAAGTCGAGGACTTGTGCTCGGAAGTATTGGTTGTTTATTCATGTGCCGGTGTTGTTTGAGTTCAAGACATGGATGGTGACAGGATCTATTGAAATAGTCTTAGGAAGAAGATGAGGTTCAACAACCAAGTTCGGGAGGAATTGTGGTTGAGTTGATCTGCACAACATGTTTGAATCAAGAACAATGCATATGAAGGTATCATGCAAGTCGTTTTAAAAATTTTTCCACTTATGCACGGAGTGCATGGATGTGGCTACATGGTTCCAAGGCGTAATTAAGAGATGTGGATGTAAAGAATTGGTCAGAAAGGTCCAACCGACTAGTTTATGGACTCAGGATGCGGCTGAGTCATGTTTGACTCAAATATGGAAAATTTTGAGTTGGTTATGATAGGATTTTGTGCGGGTCACGAATTTGAGTTGTTTTATAAATGTGGGATACATTCCTAAGGTGTTTGGAAGTCTTAAGATTGCTTCAATCTGCGTATACAAGAGTCTTGAGCAGTTATGGAAAGTTTCGATTCGTGAACTGAGTAGGATTAGAGTCCTAGTTAGGTTTGGTTTGGCCTGAGGGCTGGTTATATAAGCAATGGAGGCGAGAGATCATGGTGGATGACTTTTGCGATGTTCCTCTTGTATCTATTGAATAAAATTCATAATTGAAAGGAACTTTTGCGCCTTGTTCGACCGACTTGTTTCACACAGGTTTTACTCAACGAGTTTATGCACATATCTACCTTTTGTCAGTGGTTTTATCATAACTCGAGTTTTACAGATCAAATTGATGTGATTATTTTTGGTTTGTCTTCACAACTTGATTATCTATGATTTATCAAAATTTCACGATCATTGGATTTGTGGGTTTTGATCTATACGAGTTTCTTTGCAGTATTGCAGTTCTGTTTTTTTACTCGGTAGAACAGATTGACTTTTGTTCGATCTTTCGCTCGTAACTTGAGTTTCTCTTGACGGATTTGAGTGATTATTGTTGTGGAGTATTCGCGACTTGATTATCTCGACGTTTAAGATCATTTGCAAACAAGGTTTGTCAATTGTTTGATTTTCTACCGAAGGTGTTGGGATTCAATTGTTTCTGCTGCGTAAGATTTTTAAGTCTATGATTCACCCTCCCCTATGGTAGATTTTGACGTGCTTTTCAATCCTACAATTGGTATCAGAGCCAGGTTACTGTAATCTTTGTAATTTGCATGTCTTTTTGACAAATATTCGTATAGAAGTACTCCACAAAACCTTGTGTGTTTGTCGGCATTGATTTTAAGGTTTGGAAAGAACGCAAGGAAGCTTTTATTCAGGCGCAAGGCTTCGGCATATGGAAAAGGTATAAAAACCTTATGAAGTGCCACCAAACGATCAAGTTACAGCTACAAACCTAAAGGACATCGACAACAACAACAAAGTTCGAAACTTGATCATCTAATGACTCACTCAGAGCGACTTCGACTGCATTGCACACCTCCGATTGGGATGCGATATGTGGAGAGCGCTTTGTCACTATCACGAAGGATCCAACACGATCAAGGAGGTGAGACAAGATATGTTCAAAAAGGAGTACATGCGTTTCAAGATGCAACTCGGTAAGTCTATCGATGACCTTTTTGCTCGCTTCAATAAAATTCTCACCAATCTGCGTAGTGTCAATGTTATCTTTTCTGATGCTGAGAATGCTAGGCAACTTATTAGTGCATTAGAATTGTCAATCTGGAAGATGAAAAGTTACATCTATTCGTGAATACTCTATTATGTGTTCTCTTACATTGGATGTGCTTTACTCTAAACTAAAAATTCATGAAATTGACATCTTATCACGTAACAATCTAAATAAGTCTATTGCATTTGTCTCACAAAGTGATATGTCTAGCTCCGGCCAATCATCATCTTGCAATACTCTTGCTTTGTTGCCCTCACTAATCCTTGAGCAGATTGAGGAATTTCAAGAAGAAGAATTAGCACTCATCTCTACTAGATTCTTAAAAGCATTGCAAAATGTGAGATTTAGAAGGAGAGGAAGCTCCGGTCCACAACGCTGCTTTGAATGTGGTAAGACAGGACACTTCTGTACAGAATGCCCTAATCTTTTAGGTCCTACTACCCGTGATGAGAAGCAGAACAAGGCCAAGACCATCTTTGGAAACTCCAACAAGAAAAAGAAGGGTACCATAGGACACAAGATGATAAACAGCTTCATCACTGCACTTCATGATCTCAGTTCAATTGATATAGACTTTGGAAGTGATGAAGATGACGATGACATGGCAAACTTATGCTTCATGACGGGCAAAACAAGTTCAAGATCGAGTCAGGAGGATGCAGAGCACAATAGCGACGACGATGAGGTACATTCTACATGTAATGAAATGTGTGATGCAATTTCTCGTGCAACTATTATTGTCAAGAAAAAGGATAAAAAACTTAGGGATAATTTTGCTAAAATTGAATCACTAGAATCTGAAATCAACCGTTTGAAAACCTTGATTTGTAGTGATGATTCATGTCCCTCATGTGACTTAGTCTATGAAAAATTTTCCACATTAAAAAGTGCAGACTCCTCCACTCTAGATAGACTTGATGAACAAATTGAAAAGAACAAAAAGCTATCTAATTTTAATGTTAAACACTTAAATAATGCTTCTTGTTCTACAGACGATTTGCATTGTTCTGCATGTGGTAATCTTGATAAGAAACTAATGCAATGAATGAAATTTCCATTCCGAACAATGCTTTACAAACACATGAAGTTAAACATTGTCCTAACGTCAAACTTAAGGGCAAAGCTTCATGTGAAAACTGCCTAGACTAGTCTAAAAAGCTTGATAACATGAATAGGACACTAGACGGTTTTGTAATGGGAATAAGAATCTAGACTTGATGTTGAATTCTTCTAAACCTTGCAATGATAAAACTGGTTTAGGTTTTGATTCCCATGCTTATTCTAAAACACATCCACCGCACGTTGTAAAAACATTTGGAAGAGGTTTAATCAAAATTGTCCCTAAACAAAAGGATGTTATTTTTAAATCTGCAAGAGTGCTCTCTAATTCTGTTTCTAATGTTGGATGCTCATTTAATCATGATTACAAAATTAAATTTCATTGTACTTACTGTGATAAAGATGGTCATGTCGTAGATTTCTTTTATAGACTAGCTAAACAAATTAAAAAGGATAAAATGTCTGCTAGATCTCATAACTTTCATGATAAATCTACCAAGCTTTTTAAATAGGAAATTAGAAACATGCACCCTGCTTTAATGAGTCAGAAATGTGCAAAGGTAGCAACCGGACCTTCTGGTAAGAAATCTGCAAAGGCAGCTACGGTAGTTCCGAGAGCTCCCAAACCTTCTGTTGTTCACTCAGGAACTTTAATTTTTGCACCCAGAGCTTCAACCTTTTCCCTTGGAACTGCTGCGTTCACCTCCGGGGCTACTAGTTTTCGTGCTAAACGCGTAACAACTTTTAAATCAGTGGTTAAGAACAGAAAACCTCAGCTCTCGACTCATAAACCTGCTGTTTTGTTACAGCTTTCTCGTGTTGTTCCTACTAAACATCGCGTGGCTCAATACTGGATTCCTAAACACTTATTGACTAACCCTAGTATTGAGTCATCATCGTATTTTGCTGCTGTGTAGGTTTCACGCTTGAGGAAGGAGAACATGTGGATTGTGGATTCAGGTTGCTCACGCCACATGACCGGTAACAAAGAATGGTTCTCCTCCCTCTCTTTTGTGTCACGTGTAGAGAATGTTACTTTTGCCGATAATTCTTCAACTCCTATTATTGCTACAGGACCGGTTAGAGTAAATAATCACTACACTTCAAAAGATGTGGCACTTGTTAAAAATTTGAAATACAACTTGCTTTTTGTTTCTCAATTGCTTGATGAGAATTTAGAAATAATTTTCTCTAAAAATTGCTGCAAATATTTAAATTCAAATAGTGAGCTTCTATTCAAAATGTCTCGCTTCGGAAGCATTTTTAAAGCTGATTTTGATATGTTAACTTCTGAGCATAGGTGTCTTATTGCCAATGATTCAAAAGATTTATTCTTCTGGCATCATAGACTTGGTCACGTAGGCTTTGATCACCTCACTCGTGTTAGTGCTCTTGATCGCATATGTGGTTTACCTAAACTCAGAGGGGACCAGGATATTGTATGCTCTTCGTGTAGACATGATAAGATAGTTGCAGATTCACTTGCCCCTCTCACGATGACTACGTCAACTGAACCTGGTCAACTTTTGCACCTTGAGACCGTTGGTCCGACACGTGTATAATCCTTTGGACGTAATGGTACGTGCTTGTAATTGTCGATGACTATTCCAGGTACTCTTGGGTCTATTTCATGGCATCTAAGAATGAAGCTTTTACTCATTTTAGGAATTTATTTCTTAGACTATTAAGTGATCACCCAGGGTCATTAAAAGCAATTAGAAGTGATAATGGAATGGAATTTAAAAATCAATCATTTAATCACTTTTGTCTAAATATGGAATAGAGCATCAATTTTCTGCACCTTATGTTCCTCAACAAAACGGTGTCGTAGAAAGGAAAAACAGAACCTTAGTTCAGATGGCTAGGACTATGCTTGATGAATATCAAACTCCTAGAAAATTTTGGGCAGATGCAATTGCAACAGCTTGTTATGTTTCAAACCGTATTTTCTTGCGCACTAACCTTGGTAAAACACCTTATGAACTTCGGTTTGGAAATAGGCCCCGTGTTTCACACTTTAGGGTTTTTGGTTGCAAATTCTTTGTTAAGAAACATGGAAATCTTGATAAATTTGAGGCCAGATCCGAAGATGGCATGTTTCTTTGTTACCCATTTCATACTAGAGGATACCGTGTGTTTTTACTTGGAACTAACGAAATTGTGGAGACTTGTGAAGTTTCTTTTGATGAAGCTAGCCAAGGTACTAGCTCCGATATTGTAGGACCAGATCCATATCCTCAGGGGGAGGGTATTTTTGAAGAAGAAGAAGAAGAGTTGGTGATATTGCCTGATAGTTCCCAAGCTGACACGTGTCCAGCTCCAAACTTTGAACAAGCTCCGACTACCACCTCTGCTGGTCTTGATCGTCCACAAGCCACAAGCTCATCAATCTGTGAGGAAACTAATGAAGAAGAAGCTTGTGATACATCTATTCCCCTACCGACTTAGAAGGATCATCCCCCACAACAAATTACTGGAAGCTTGCATGAACGAGTCACACGGTCCAGGTTCTGCCAAACTCTCATGCTCATTCTTCTTTTGTTTCTTCTTTTGAACCCAAAGATATATCACACGCACTCACTAATAAATTATGGATTATTGCCATGCAAGAAGAGTTAGAAAATTTTGAAAGAAATAATGCTTAGAAACTTGTACCTCCACCTCAAGGTCACACTTTAATTGGAACTGAATGGGTGTTTAAAATAAACAAAGTGAGGATGGGGTTGTGGTTAGGAATAATGCTAGGTTGGTTGCTCAAGGTTTCACTCAGGTTGAAGGTCTAGATTTTGATGAAACTTTTGCTCCTGTTACTATATTAGAAGACATAAGAATTTTGTTAGCTTTTGCTGCATCTAAAGATTTTAATCTATATCAAATGGATGTTAAAAGTGCATTTTTTAATGGCTACATAGATGAGGAGGTTTATGTCAAACAACCACTGGTTTTTGAAAATCTAGATTTTCCTAATCATGTTTACAAACTGTCCAAAGCCTTGTACGGTCTCAAACAAGCCCCTAGAGCATGGTATGATATGTTAAAAACATTCTTACTCGAAAAGGGGTTTACCATGAACAAGGTTGATACAACTCTTTTTGTGCAAAGCATGGCAATAACTCAATATTCGTTCAAGTGTATATGTATGATATTATCTTTGGTTGTGCTTCTCATGATCTTGTGTCCAAGTTTTCAGCTATGATTAGTTCAGAATTTGAGATGAGTATGATGGGAGAACTCGCGTACTTTTTGGGGCTGCAAATCAAACAAATCAAGGAGGGTACCTTTGTGCATCAAGCGAAGTATACAAAAGACCTCCTCAGGTGTTTCAACATGGACAAAAGCAAGCCTCTTCGGACACCAATGGGAACAGCAACAACACTTGAATCTCGATGAAGATGGTGAACCCATGGATCAAAAAGAATATAGAAGCATGATCAGATCACTTTTGTACCTCATGGAATCAAGACCAGACATACAATTTAGCATATGACTTTGTGCAGAGTTTCAAGCCTCCCCATGTGCTTCACATCGTCAAGCCCTCAAAAGGATTCTCAAGTACTTATATGGAACTCAAGAATTTGGCATTTTTCTTCGTTCTTCCTCAACCATTACATTGAAAGCTTTTTCGGATGCTGTTTTTGGGAGTTGTAGGATTGATAGGAAAAGTACTTTTGGTGCTTGTCATTTTCTTGGTAATTCACTTGTTGCTTAGTCCCCTGGAAAACAAAACTAAGTTGTACAATCTATAGCTAAATCTGAATATGTAGCTGTTGATAGTGGTTGCTCACAAATTCTTTGATTGTTCAAACACTTTAGGACTATGGGGTTGATCTAGATAGTGTTCTACTATTTTGTGACAATACTAGTGCCATTTGCATTGCTAAAAACCCCGTGCAACATTCTAGAACTAAGCACATTGACATTACACTACAGGAAACATGAACAATTACGTCGGCCTGCTTAACTTACGGCGGCCAGCCGATGAAAGTAGAATAACTTATGTCGGCTAGAAGAAACCGAAACAAGTTAACTAACTTTCATTGGCGGCCGACGTAAGTTAATACACCGACAGCAATAAAATGAAACTTACGTCGTCCAGCACACCAAGCCGACGTCAATAAAGCGGCCGACGTAGGTTAAGCCTAACTTACGTCGGCCTCGAGGACGGCCAACATAAGTAAATTTGGCTGATATCGTTAGCTTATTTATTCGATGTAAGTTACGGATTTTAACCTACCCTACGCGTGCCTCTTCTTTTCCTTACACGCGCGCCGCTTCTTCTTTCCCCGCCGCCTCGCCCAACACCGCCACCTCAGCCGCCGCCGCGCCCGCCGCCGTCTGATGCCATCGCTGCAAGGTATTAGTCCTCCCCAACTCCTCCTCCCCCTCCCTGACCGCTGAAGGACAGCCCCCCTGCCCCCTCCCCTACCACGGCCGGCCCGCCCTGCCTCCTCCCCTAGCATTGCTCCCTCCCCTCCCCGACAGAGCCCCCCCCCCCCCCCCCGCCCCCTCCCCGACCACCGCCAGCCCTGCCCTCCACGCACCATACTCGAGTGTTGCCCCCCTCCCCTCCCCACCCCCGCCTCACCCCCACCTGCGGAGCCCCCCCCTCCCCCTTCCCTCCCCAAGGCTCCCCTCCCATCCCCAGCCCCCCCCCCCTGCCCACCACACCCCACCCTAACCCTCCCACTCAAATTTGAAATTCAATTGAATTAAATTGTTCAAATTTGAATTGAATTGAATTGAATTGTTAAAATTTCAAATTGAATTGAATTAAATTTTTTAAATTATGCTTAAATTGCTTAATTGTTTATTTAATTATGCTTAATTAGTTAATTTACTTACTGTAGATTATGTTTATTTAATTATGCTTAAGTGGTTAAGTTGCTTAATTTGCTTTGTGTATATTATGCTTAATTTGTTTCATTATGCGCCGAGCTTGACCGCTGTAGAGAGGGCAGAGAAGGAGGCCGCCAGCAGTCATGGCTATAGATGGCCAATGGGCCGTGCCGGGCCGGCCTGGCCCAACCCTAGCCAGGCTTGTGCCTAAAAACATTAGGCCCGACACGGCCCGCAAATTTGCCATGCCGGGCAGGGCCGGCACGATGGGCCAGAAGCCAAGGCCAAGCACAACGAATCCCATTTTCCCCTGACGGGCCAAGCGTGCCGTGCCGACCCAAAGCCTGGCCGAGCCATGGTCACCTCCTCGCACCTCGTTGCCTCCTCCACAGCTTTTCGCCAAAAGTTTCGTTGTGTCGCCATAGAACTAACGGGGTCCTCGTAGATTCGGGGATGAATCAGGATGGGCATCGCAGATGGCGGGCGGCGGTCGGCGACTCAATACGAGGTGAGGGAGCCAAGGGCGGCCGAGCGGGGTCCGGGGGACTCGACGGCTAGGGAGGAGAGAGAAAGGTCGGGGACGTGTAGGATTCAGGATGTGGTGCTCGAAGTGTCGAACGGGGTGCTGGGTGCGGGTGCAGCAACCGAACACGAGGAGTGGGAGTTGCTGTAGGATTTGGAATTTCAGGTTACTACTTCTATATGCTAAGTGGGCTAAACGGGTCGTGGTCGGGCCAGGCCAAGTTAGTCAGGCTCATTGGGCCACATTGATGGGCCGACCGGGATGCCCTTAACCAGGCTGTGCCGGGCTAACCTGACGGGCTTGAGGTCAAGCCCGAGCACGCCCCGTGTCGGGCTTCGGGCCGGCCCGATCCCGATTTTTTCGTGTCGGGCCATGCTCATTCTGTGCTTTTTTAATGTGCTTTGGGCCGACCCATTTGGCCCGACCCATTTGGCCATCTATAGTCGTGGCCGATTTACTGTGAACTTCAAGTATGCGACTAAATCATCGCACGTGTTTATGGCAGACCCCGACGGAACCAGTTCACAGTCCCTCTCATTATTTTCTCCGTCGTTTATAAATTAACGAGAAACTAACGGTAATTTTGTCCGGCTTTAAATTGCGGAGTCAAACATGGGCGAAGACCGTAGTTGGACGTATACTGGTTAGAAGACCAGAACTGGTGGTCACTCAGATGAGTGGTATGCCAAGACGGAAGCTTTTGTGGAACGAGCTTTTTTGTTGCCAAATAGCGATAAGACGCGGTGCCTATGTAAGAAATGCCGAAACGGAACACTTTTGGAAAAAGTGGAACTTAAGATGCACTTGTGTTGAAATGGTTACGTGTCACATTATGTGTTGTGGAACTTCCATGGCAAGATAGCTTCTCAAGCTGTACAAGAAGTGGAAGCAGACAATGATGATGCCATGGAGATTGATATGATGGATGAGATGCTGGATGCTATATGACCAGAGCTTACAGAGGATCCTCAAACAATAGAGGTTAAAGAGTTCTTCAAACATCTCAATGATTCTGGAGAGCCGTTGCATGGACACACTAAAGTGACGTTCCTCAATTTTGTGACTAGACTTATGGCAATTAAGTCTAAGTTTTTCTTTTCTAATAATTGTTACAATGATCTCATCAATTTGTTCAATGATGCCCTTCCACATCCCAACAAAGTGCCTAAAGATATGTATAAGTCGAAGAAAATTCTTTCCGGTCTCGGTATGAAGTACGAGAAGATTGATGTGTGTCCGGACAACTGCATGCTTTTCTGGAGAGAGCATGCCAATGAGAACAAATGTTTGAAATGTGGTCAACCGAGGTTTGTCGAAGTTGTTAATAACGATGGTGATACTGTGACGACGGAAGTCGCACGTAAGCAGCTTCGTTACTTACCTATGACACCGAGGTTGAAGCGGGTGTTCTTTTCAAAAAAAAACTGATAGACACATGAGATGGCACAAAGAAGGTGAGCGTCATAACAAAGGAGTCATGATGCACCCTTCTGATGGTGATTCATGGAAGGCACTGGACAGGTTCGACCCAAAATTCAGTCGTGAAGCGAGAAATGTTCGCATCGGGTTGGCGACAGATGGGTTCATGCCGTTCAGCACAAACGCCGCACCATACTCCTGTTGGCCTGTCTTTGTCATTCCGTACAATCTTCCACCAGCTTTTTGCACGAAGAATGAGTTCATGTTTCTTAGTCTCATTGTACTTGGGCCGGATCATCCTGGGTCACGTCTCAACGTGATGTTGAAATCGTTGATCGAAGAGTTGAAAATGTTGTGGACAGGAGTCGAAGCGTACGACTCTTAAAATAAGTAGAAATTCAACCTCTGAGCTGCTTATTTGTGGTCCATCCATTATTTTTCGACATACGGCATGTTTTCTGGATGAAGCACTCATGGTCGGTTGACTTGTACGATATGTGCCTCAGATACCGATAGCTTTCGACTTACCCATGGAGGCAAGATATCTTACTTCGATTGTCATAGAGGTTGGCTGCCTCCGAATCAGTTGTTTAGACAACAGAGGAATGTCTTCCAAAAGAACATCGTTGTCACTAAAGGACCACCGAAACGTCTTAACACGTTAGAAATATCTGATATGTTGGACAAATTGGTGCCAGATGAAGGTCGTCCTAGATATTTTGAAGGTTACAGAGACAAACACAATTGGACTCACGTATGTAGACTTTGGGAGCTACCGTATGTGAAGTCGTTTATTATAAGGCACAACATTGATGTCATTCATCAAGAGCGTAACATGGCTGAATGTATCATAAGCACATGCATGGACATGACGGGCAAAACAAAAGACAATTTAAAGACTCGAAAGGATCTCGCTGAGCTTTGTAACCGTCAAACTCTTGAGCTCTCTGAAAATAGTGGTAAACCACGCACTCCCTTCTTTCTTTGACCTAAAGAAAAGAAAGAAGTTCTCGAATGGTTGCAAAGGTTGAAATTCCCAGATGGTTATGCAGCTAGTCTGAGACGAGCCGTGAAAACGGGAAAGCTCATTGGGCTGAAGAGTCATGATTATCACAGAATCATGGAAAGACATATGCCTATTATGTTTCGAGGCTACTTTGACGATGCAGCGTGGAAGGTGTTAGCCGAGCTTAGCCACTTCTATAGGCAACTATGTGCTAAAGAAATCACGCCAGAGATGATGACTAAGTTGGAGAAGGATATTCTGGTACTTTTGTGTAAGATGGAAAAATTTTTTCCTCCAGGGTTTTTCAATCCAATGCAACATCTCTTAATTCATCTTCCATTTGAAGCGAAAGTGGGCGGTCCTGTGCCATATAGGTGGATGTATCATATTGAAAGATCACTAAGATATTTGAAACCAAATGTTGGTAACATGGTAAGGGTTGAAGGTTGCATCGCTGAAGCTTTTACTCTTAAGGAAGTAGGATACTTCTCAAGTGTTTACTTTGCAGAGGAACACAATGTTAATACTTCGGTAATGAAGTACAATATGGATGAGCAACCTCCTTGTAGCAATCTCTCTATTTTTGCAACAAGAGGCACTACCGTTGGTAGTTACACTTCCTACAACGATAACAAAAAAGAAAGGCGTGCTGCTTTCTTGTACATGTACACTAATATGGAAGAAATGGATGAATATTTCAAGTAAGTGTTTCTCCTACACTTATGCTTGTCACCATTATTTCCAACACATGTATTCTAAAAGGTTCTCTTTTCGTGTAGTATGTTCAACAAGAAAAATTGGAGACATAGATATCAAACCACGAGCAAGAAAATAGAACAGATTTGACAAGAAGGAATAAACGGGGGATCTAATTTTCTTTATTTGTTTTGATATCATGTAATGTTTTCTCGTTAACTTATCAATGTTAACAACATTTTATTATAACTTAATAATGCTTACGTTTTATAATAACTTCATATCTTGGACAGTGCAAAAAAGATGCCAACATCTATCAAGATTTGCGACAACTACCGTGTGGAGTGGTTAATGTTAGAAGCTATGGTCGATATGACGTCAACAAATTTCTATTCCGTACAACTCAATTTGAATCTCTTCATCCTTTCGCGGCAACATGTAATACTGGAGTTGTGATGAGGGCAATCGCTTCGCAAGAAAACGAAACTCAGTACTACGGAATTATTAAAAAAATCCTTGAATTCACTTTTGTCGGAGACAAGACAATTCGAACAGTATTCTTTTACCGTGAATGGTTTGATTCCATTCATGGAATTCGAGTAAACAAATTTGGCATGGTCGAAGTAAAACACAAGGAATGGTTGAAAGGATTTGATTCATTAGGTCTTGCAAACCAAGTACAGCAAGTGTATTATCTACCTTATCCATGCAATAAATTCAAAACTTAGTGGGTGGTACATAAGGTGAATCCACGTGAGCGGTTATACGCTCCAAGAGATGATGATTACCATGAGGAAGCTGAGGCTGATGTGGTCTACCAAGAGGAAGAGTTACCAGACTCCTTGTCAGTCAAGCTCGGTGTAGGACTCGATGACTTTGTTGGAGATGCTCAAGATATCGAGACTGGCACGAAAGTGGAAAAAGAATTAGAATCGGAAACTGAAGATATCGATGACTTAGTCGAACCTGCTGATTTGCGCAAACGAAAACGATATGCGGAAGAAGAAGATCGATGGGCTAGTTGAAGGAGTAGGGTGCATGACCGTGATGTTGATGAATTTTGAAGTAACGTTTTATTTACTAACTTAACATTAATTTTGTATATTATCTTTGAATATTAATTATTTATTCCTTGCAAAATGAGGTCATCAATGGGGAAGGGGAAGGGGAAGCCAGTGAGAGGGTTTGAGCCGCGATGAGACCCTTGCTCAGGGACCTTGTTACCTTCGAGCCGACGTTCCCACTTTCTGGCGCACGCTCCACCCTCAGTTCACGTTTGCTTTCAACAGACGGAGGTAAATTTTAGTTTACAATAAAGTTATTTTATAAATTGCAGTTGTTAATAATTATTTATTGTCAATCTATTCTTTTGTGCAATCTGACTCAGAGTCTTCTGAGTACCAGTCGGAGGCTAGGGGGCCGCTACAGGAGCCCTCTAGTGCTAACCTTCCTTCGGAGCCAGCTAGCGCTATCCTTCCTCTGCAATCGGCTACCGCTAGCCTTCCTTTGGACTCCAGTGGTTTTGCAGAGCCTTCAGGGTCACAGGACGCGGCGTCGTCGCGGTAGAGGCGACGGACGAGGAAGACCCACTTTGCGGCTCCTTCTCGGGTTACTTCTCAGCAGACCACAATCTGTCCTGTCAGAGACAGGTAAAAACTGTATATATTATATTAAATATTAGATGTTGTTTTTCTTTACTTAATGATTTAATATATTTTCAGTTGTTGGTACGACTTTTTGATCACGTGACCCGAGATACACCAGAGGCAGGTTAACGGTGTCCTGGGTGCGATCGTGAAGTTGCACTACCCAGATGACATTGACTGTTTCCCTGCCGTGTCATGGGATGACTACGCTCGTGTCTCTCACCCGGTCCACCTCACGGCTCAGGGAGCCAGGAGGCCCAATTTTATGGTAAGTTTAATTGTTTCATTTTTTCAACTCATTTGAATTGTTAATGCATATCACTTAAATGTTTGTTGGCTTAAAGCTGAGGTACAAAGTAGAGGAACCGGGCATGGAGGACCACGCGAGACGCGTGTTCCATTACAATGCTCGGAAGCTCACGATGGTGGCGTTATCGAACGCCCGGATTCAGGCCGTCAATGCGTACTACAAGTGGCACCCCTAGGAGCAGGAGCAGGAGCAGCAAAGGGGTCCATTTAGGAAGGACTCCGATGCGTACTTGACAGAGGAGCAGTACGCGGAGGTAATTTTTTAATATTGTTAAATATTTACAATATCTATGTATGTTAATTGTATTGATGAAAAATGAAATATGTGCAGGTTACAATATCCTCGGTACAGGTTAACACCGAGGCGTACTTAGCTCTCTGTCGGTACTGGGCTAGCAACGCTTTCATCAATAAGTCCACAAAGGCTAGATAGTGCCACATGGGGTCTGACGGCAAGCACAACTATGGCGGCGATGGCTACTTGCGTTTGGCTAAACGCATCATAAGTTATTTTTCAATTTATTTATGTGTTCCTAATATATTCTCACTAACACAGCTATACAGGAACGAGAGATGGGTCATGAGCCGACCCCGACCCAGGGTCGGAAGACAGGTCACAAGGAAAGTGACCCTTCTCAGCCAGGGCAGTGTAGTCAGGTCGCAGCCGACCGACTGGTAAGTTTTTGAAATTTATGAATTTCATTATAACTAATACTATTATTGACATTCTTACAAGATTTCTTTGTTTTGTATGCAAAGTACGCCCAGAAAGTCACGAAGATGCACGGTGCGGATTACGATTGGGAAAGCGCACTGATCGACACCCAAGCCGCGTACGTGAGCGGAGGCGGGATGGCCCATGGACGGTGAGTTCTTCATGTGTTTCATTTCTTTTTCAATTTATCTTCTTCTACTTAGTGTTTTCATTATTTTGCAGGTTTGCCATTTTCAATGGAGTTGTCGACTCGAGGTCGACACGACCTTTGAGGGGCGCTTCATCGTCGCAAGCCTGGTCTGTTGGGACCACCGGTGGTCATCTCTCGCAGACCCAGCTGGAGCTCCTCGCCTTGAAGGAGACATTGACGCAGACCCTGACAGAGCTGGAGAGGTTGAGATCGGGGGCAAGGGAGAAGCAGCGGAGGACGAACTTAACAATGGCCCATATGCAAGCAGTTGTGTTAGTAAGTAATTTAAAGTACCGTAGTTAAATTTTATAGCATTTAAATAACATATATCTTCTAATATTTTGCAATGGTAGGCTCTTCCTCGACACAGTGGTCACGATATCGAGATTCCTACGCTTCCACCGCAGCAAACACCAGAGCAGGTAATATATGTCTATCCCTCATTTTGTTTTCTGTACACCCTATTATTGTGAGTTTTAGCCTTAGTGTCCAATAGAAACTTGTTAGAGGACTCCTTAAGCTTTCCATACATGTATATATATTCCTATGTCGCTGTTCAAATTTAGGAATTAAGTCTGTTCAAAGTTCACAATTTTTTTTTTTTGACTGGTTCAAGTAACACATTACTCTTGTTCCAGTTTTTTACTAAAGTTTATAAATACTTCTAATCTAAACTTGGGGCAACAATGAATTACAAAGTTGTAGAATAGATACTTCTTTTTCCGAAAATGCACCACAATGGCCTAGAAGAATTTTCTATGAAGAGATATGGAAAAAAAATATAGCTGTTGGTTCACACATTTTCTGAACATCAGCATTAGTGATCATGGTGCATTTCATCATCTTGAAAAGGTCTTTTGGCTTGGAGGTCAATAGAAAGCTTATAAAGGACTTTCCATGCTTTCCAAAAATTATTTATTTTCCCTCATAGCATCTCTGGTGAGGAGATATGGAGTTTTAAAGTTCGACTATGATTCTATTTTAATCCACCACCCACTTTTAATCAAGTTTTACTAACTGTTTCACACTATTGACAATGCTTCTTAAGCAGGGTTCAGGAACGCGTCAAGAAGATCCCGGAGGCAGTGGAGGGGCTAGCCTGTAGCCCGGTAGAACTTAATTTGCAAATTGTGTTGTTGTCGATATTTTGGATAATGTTTTATAACTATTTTGTTGTGTATATGTTTTGTTGTCGATGTTTTAATCTATATTTTTTTTGTGTTCTCGCCATCGTACGAGGTAGTCAGTTTCTGTTTTTTTTTTAAAAAAAAATTGAAAACTTAACTTACATCGGCTATGGTCAGGCCAACATAAGTTAGCCCAGTTTAACTTACGTCGGTGTGTCCTCACCGACGTAAGTTAAACCACTTAACTTATGCAAGTTTAGTGCAACTGACGCAAGTTATACCACATAACTTACGTCGACCGGCAGTGGCCCACGTAGGTACTTCGGCCCAGCCCGCGGCCCATCCCGGTAAATAACTTATGTCAGTTGCTGGAAACCGATATAATTAAGTAACTTACATCGGCGGCTGACGTAAGTTACCTTAATTACATCCAAACTGCTTCATCGGTTGGCAAATGACATAATTCAGGTAAAACCAACATAATTAAGTTACTTGCGTCGGTTTAAGCCTTAATTACGTCGGCCCAGGCCGACATAACTGATCGGGATTCCTGTAGTGTTAGGTATCACGTTCTTCGTGATAATGTTGAAAAATGAAACATTGTGCTTCACCGTGTACATACTGAACAACAATTGGCTAAAATAGTTAAAAAAATCCTTTGGATTTCACTCATTATTGTTACATTCGTAGTGAAATCAGGGTTATGCATCCTCATGGATTAAATTGAGGGGGAGTTTAGAATCTTGGGAAGTCTATATGTGAATCTGAACTTAAAATAATATGAGCATAGTATTTCATACATATATGACTTTGTGATTCCTTTTACATGCTGAAAGTTCTTACTACATTACTAATGTTATACATTTTGTAGTTTTTGCCATGACTAGTAATTGGAATTTTGCCATGACTAGTAATTGGAATAATTATTACACTAAATCTGGTCATGATCAAACTTTCTTTGTGTTTTGAACTTGTTGCATGCTCACACGTGCTTTTAATCATAAATCAAGTAATCAACTCACATGTTGAGTTTTTATGAACAAATATAAATTGAGAAAAGATCAAGAGAATATGCATGCATCTCACTTCTTCTATTGAGATGGCTTATCATTTCAGTTAGATATGAACTTGGAAGAAGTTGTGCATGACTAAAATCATGTCCTTAAGCTTCTGATTGTCAAATGACATAGGCTTGGCTTGGTTGGTTAGAATAAGGCAGATGCGGCATATAATCTCTTGCAAATGTCATATGTTAAAAATTTGCGCTTTAAAAAAACTGCAGCAACAAGTGTGTAAAATTCCACTTTTTCCTTTTATGAAAAGTTCAACCACAAGTGGTTTATCAAACATAATGGAGGGCAACAAAATTTTGCACATAAGCTTGACCTCACCAAAAAGTTTTCTTTCTACAAAGTTGGGAAGTTATTGATTGCAATGGCTAGGGCAAATTATACGGCAGCAGTATAAAAATCAAAACCAATGTTATTTGATTATGTTGCTATGCATTTTTCCTTGGACTCTTAAATATCTAAATAGCTTCCCAGAAAAATTTCAAGATATTTGAAGTACATCTTCCATTGGTTTGGACACGTACAAATGATTCAATTTGTGTCGACATCAAATTTAGCTTTGCAATAAACTTTGCCCAAATCAACCCCTAATTTTTTCTAAGGCCTTTTATGGCTCAGGGAACTTGATTTCAAAGTTTGGAGATTTTTGGACCTCAGATACTATTTATTTCAACAAGGTTTATACCCATATTGGAATTCAAATTTGAATTTGAATTTGATGCAAACTATGTCCAAATTGAATTCGGATTGCAGAATTGAATACCCCATATTTTTCATAGTCTACCTGTAAATTTTGGGAATTTTTGGACAATGTTTAAGCTAGAATGTAGAGGAATGGATAAGGGAGAGAGGTGGGGCCCACAGGTCAGGCAGTGAAACCGATTCACCGCCTCTGTTTCTCACCCCTGGTCGACACCGCGACGCTTGCATGCGCCAGCTCGCCGTCGGCGTCGGTCGCCTCCAGCTACCCCCATGACGTCCTTATCTACCGCAGTGGGGCCTATAAAAGCCCCCCCTGTCGACGGAGTCCTCACCCATTCACTGCACCGCGCCATTTTTCATCGCCGTCGCGATCACCCCGTGCCGCTCGATGCCGCGCAGCCTCGCCGTCGATACAAGCACCCTCATCCTCTTCGGTCAATAACAAAAAGGTGTGCAACGACCTCGTGCAGCTTCTGGTTAAGCTTGAATCCCTATCATGCATCCTAGCTCTAATATTCTTTAAAATCCCGAAGCACTTTTATCACGTTGAGGCTAGATCATCGGTTTAATTCCGATTGTATGTACAAAATCTCTTCGATCCAGTTAGAGTACATGATCCATGTAGTCTAACGCACCTTCCCTCCAAAAATCAAAAAGAACCATCGACTAATTAGCAAGATCTTCAAGTTTTCCCCTTCCGCCATTGTTAACGCTCGGTTCACCGTCGACTTCGGTATTGCCGGCTATGACACGAGCTATAACCCTCCTGAGACCTTCCCCATGCATCAAACGAGAAGTTTAGCTAGGGAATCGAAGGTCTCCACTTCACCGAAACCCTAACCCCCGCCGCCACCGTCGGGATTAGTTTTCCGATCACCTCTCGCCGTCTGGAGCTAGTCCATCGTGTTCCCCGTGCGAAAATATGTGGGATTGGCGAGTCCCGAGGCCTCCCGTAGGCCGGAGGCTATCGCCGGCGAAAGCGCCGCCGCGCGCCGGTGAGAACGCCGCCGTCCGAGCAATGACTCAAGGTGGAAGAAGACCGGGTTCGCGGGTCCCACCTGCCAGTGAACGCAACGCGCCTGGATCAGTCTGTGGCTAAGGATCCAATGTGGCCGTGTGGAAAAGTTTATAACCCCTGGTGTGGCTTGACCCTGATTGGATGATTTTAAATCCAGTGGGCCCTGGCGCCAAATTCAAAAGATGAATTTTCCCTTTTTGTGCAGAACCATTTCCAAAGTTTGAAAATCAATATCTTTCTGTAGGATGCTTCAAAAATATTCAAAGAAATTTTGTTTGAAAGCCCTTGAGCTCTAGTTTCTATCAGTACCAATTAGGTTATGTGAAACTCACAGTTAAATTCTGTAGAAAACAATCTTTCTAAAAGCAAATACAATTTTTTCGGCTAAGATAGCCACTGGAAGAATCCCCAAAATTAACATAAAATTCGGTGTCTTATTCTTGACTACCAAAAAAAGTTTAGGAGCCATTGCACCTGTTTAACCCTCTGTATAATTCATTAACCTTTTTCAGTTATTTAATTTTTACATATGTTCATTGACTTTACTATGTCCCAAATTTGGACTGAACCTTCCCTTATCATAAACTAGTTCCTGTAAAAATCTTGGATTTAATTGACCTACTATCCTAGTCCTAATTCAGTTACAAACTGAATATTGATTAAATGGCTAACAATTCAATTATAAGATAATTCCAGAAATTCTTGCCAACTTAGAAATACAATAACTCCTTCACCAAAGCTTAGAAACTTATGGGACAAATTTTGTTAGAACAAAGACAATTTCCTCTATCTTGATTATGAACTGTTAGCTATGTTCAAGCTACAATTTCCTCTCTAGAACTTTTTTTTGAAGTTAATTGCTTGCCGTAATTTTGGAGACCACAATCTACTTTGATCATCTCTTGTTCTTTGCAAGAGTTTCTATCATATTCCCTAGTATCCACCTTCAAAGTTCCGAAGCCAATTAGGTCATTATCACATAATGGTCACCATAAATTAAATCATGGTCTTGGTAATAATTATTTTTCAAAGTCATTCATATACGTATTCTATGCATATCGTATAGTGACCGAAGTCGAGGAAGAGCCATAAACCTTGGAAGAGCACCTTCCAAATATTAACTCAGACTCTGACCTGCAACAAGGCAAGCCCTGATTTGCATTTAAGTCATTTATAAAATTTTACTTTCTCACTATGATGAGTAGTATATGAATTGTGCATTACGTTTAGGATGATTGATACTCCACATGCATGACCCAAAAATCCTAGGGATTGGTTGGAATGAGTTACAGTTTGACCTGTAGTAACTGCTTTGCTAATGCATAGGAAATCCGGTAGAAGTCGAGTAGTTGGAATCTACTCGCGAGAGATGTAGGAAATATCTCACAGGATTGGTTACATAGAAAAATGGCATAATATAATGAAACTGAGACCGGGCAGGGAATGGATAGGAAGCAGCGAGAATTGAGTCTTGGTCGCATAGCCCTGCCTGTGTCAATTAAGGCCCGTCCGTATGCAGCCCCTTCGGACAAGATTTAATTGTACCAGCGACATAATGGACATATGGAATCCAATAGACTGACATAACTCGATAACTGGGGTGTCGAGGCCCATTAACTCACCATCGATAGGGGTGGGTTGTGGGCAGTAAGGTGTAAATCGGTGGGCAGAAACATGAGGTGTTCCGTTCAGAGACCTTCTGTTTGCGGAGGTGAGACGGGCTCGGCATTCGGGTTTCTTGTGAAAGGTGGCCATATACGCCTAGTACTGAAGTGTTATATAGGTACAGGTGTGCTCGCTGACACTTCCGAACGACGTATGTGTCGTGTTGTCCGGGTGTGTCCTGATTGCAATCACCGTCCCTCGCGGTAATAGAGTACCACTTGTTCACTGAGCGGTGACATAGTAAATACTAAAGAAACCAGAAAATTATATTGTATTGAATTATAATTGCTTTGCAACCCATTATGATTTAGAGATAGTGCAATTAAAAGTTTACAGTTCCCCGTACTTTAGCTGTAATAGCATTATGTGCTCTGGGCATGTCATATCATCAGTAAAGCGTTTCTTGTTTGATTCTGGAGCCCATGATGTGCCATGCCTGGAGAATGTCATTTGCTACATAAAATCGGATTATAAGGATCCACTTGTAGGCGAGTCATTTATGCTTCACCTTACCTATGTTTAGTGTCCCCTTTGCATGTGTCTAGTGAGACGGGTTAGTCTTGCTGAGCCTTATGCTCATGTTTGCAGTTATCGAGTTTTTGAAGGTTATACAATTGATGAAGGGTTTGCTGATGAGGCTGCACCCCCTCCAGGGTGTACAGCCGAGTGGGAACTCTGCACGCCGCTATGACTTGCGTGTTGCTAGTGCAAAGCATCTAGGGCATGGATGACTTTGCTTTTGCATAGCTAGTGCTGAGAGCGTAGCTATGATATATATATATATATATATATATATATATATATATATATATATTCTTTCCTTTCGCTAGTATTGTAAAACCTCCGCTCTAAGATAAATAAAAGATTTCGTCTTGTGTTTTATTCTCGTTCTGTTCTTGTATACTGTTGGGTGTCGCATCGCACGACACCATCAAATGAGATCCTCGGATGTCGGGATTCCGGTCCCCAAAGACATGGTATCAGAGCATCATTGGGAACAGTGTACTTGAAAAGAACATATTTTCAAAAAAATTAGGATCTGAGTGAGGAATTAGCTATATGCCCTTATAAGGAGTATTATTAGTATAAGATATAAAGGTGGTAAACTAACCATGTGTTATTATATTCTATAACGACGCCCCGACGTCAGGTAAGAGGTAAGGTACGCCACCGAGAGCGGATCAATCTCGGTAAGCTCAGCATACGAGGAGTGGTATGTAAAAATTCCGTGGCTTGGCACGGGAAGTTAATAGGAGTCTCTGAAGCTTTCAATGTTTCTGAGAACCTATGACATGCGGTACCCCAGCGTGCTTCAAAGTTAGTGGGAGCCCCCGTCGGGTGGAGTATAACCCGATAGTATGCCTCTCTAGAACCATTCATGTTCTATGGGAGCATGCGAAACACGTATGCCCGTGCGTGTATAAGCCGGATCGTACGGGAGTCTTTGCTGTATAGACGTATTTACATCCATGTACCTCGAGACATGACCTCGCTCGAGGGCGACTCACACCAGAGTTGTATGCAATTACTTTCATATGTATTATTGTGACTGCCTGTCGTGCTCCCCCATACCACCCTTGAGGTGTGAAAGTGTGAAAGGGGATTTTTGTCTTTTGCGGCATTAACTACGGTAGAAGACCGTGTAGAAGCCATTTGTGAGAGAATGATATAGGAAACACCTATAGACGCAAACGGATATACCGGATAGAATTTTCTTTGGTGAGATACGTAGTACCGTCAGTATCAAACATGATACTAGACCATACCCAACGACAGAATGGATGCCTAATGCTTTGGAAAGTCCAAATATAAGATGCTGGTAGGTTTGGACCCCGCAAAAAGGGACTCCGACTCGATAGGGTAGATAGAATCAAGATTCTTGATTTCTGGCAGAAGTTGGCTCGATTTCGCCAGGTTGTAATCTTGGTTATCAAATAGATAACATAAGAGTATCATATATGGATGGAAAGCTCGTGAAGACATCTACAACTTTTCTGTTAACCATCAGGGCAGAAAAGTTTGAAATTCTAATGAAATCTGGAGTATACTAAAACTGCTCCGGATGACCCAACCATTGTACCAGTTCCAGAAATATTGCCATAACTCACTGTAGGAACATCTTATTCCTTATTGTGACACATGTCTAGAAATGGCAGAGGAAAGTCTACAGGTTTTATATTTAGAGTTTTTCCTAATTCGAATTTGAGTCAAATCACATTTGGATGTCAAAACAGTGGACTGCAGGACTACTGGTGCAAACCAGTCAGTTCAACTGTTTGGTTTGGATAGTTAAAACTTTTAATCCAGAATAGTGACATAGTCACATATATACATTTATGGAAAGCTTAGGAAGTCCCCTATCAACTTTATTTGGCATTCATGATCTGAATCTGGGTATAGCGGTGCCTATTTCCATTTGTCACAAACTTGGTTCTGGCAATCCAGAACTTAAAACAGTTTGCACCTATTTGTGAATTCGCGTGCAATACCTGTATAAAAAACTTTTCAGGGGGTAAATCTTTTACTTATGGATTGTTAACTTGATGTTATACAAGGTTTCTGTTGTCATTACCTCAAAATATTGTCATGATATCCCTGTATAAATTGTGGTCATCACTACATATACAGAGGAGGTTCTGTCAAAAATTCCAGAAAATATGGGTCAACTTAAAACCTGTATAGATTCTATTCCCTAGCTCACATGTAGCTGTACGAGTACAATCTGGAAAGCTCGGAAAGTATACTACAACTTTGATATTTAACTCCACCATAGATTCTGACAAATCCTGAATGAAACTGTGGTGTTTCTACAGGAAGATGGCAGCAGAGATGATCCAATTACCTAACGGTTGGGTGCACACGACATGCACTGGTCAAGGCGGGTTTCCGGATTTGTTGTCATGCTGTTAAGACAGTGCGGATATGTGGAGGCTCCTAGTTATTGGGGAAAAAAATTCCATCACAACGGGGTAAAAAGGTGTGTCATCTATGTTGACGTGCCTCCTGGTCCACCAAGCAACGGATGGGCCCCCTTTTCTATCAAAACAAGGGGTGTTCTGTTGGAAGAAACTTGGAGCTTCGCCGCAAGTGTTGCTATGGGGAGGTTTTGAAAACTTCACCATCATCAGCTAGTGGGTACTCCGTATGAGTTCTTTCCGGTCAGCGGTAGGGCTGCTGAAGGGTGGGATAACCAATTAATCGCCGATTATGACCTCCACGGGGGAACCTCGGTGACAGCCTTAGCGGTGTATGCATCGGCATCACGTCACGAAAATGGCACCCAGAAAGCGTGCATTAGGGAGCTGGTGGATAATCTATGGGAAAGCATGATTCGAGGGGATCATTTTGAGCGTGAGAATAAATCGCTTAGAACCTCGATCGCTCCTCTCAACTAACATCTCCGTTTCAAAGAAGAGAAGTATGAGTTAATTGCTCAAGACCTGTCAGAGGCTCGTGGAGCAACTCAAGAGATGGAAATTGAGTTAGAAGCAAACTTAGTTGATGTGCACTAGCTGGGTACTCAGTTGAGCACGATGACTGAAGCTCGAGATCGGTGCAGGGCAGAGGCTCAGGACTGGAAAGGCAGTTGCGAACTGAAAGTGCATCTAGGACCTCCTTGTGGGTTTTGGATGATTTATGAAAAGCTATTGGGATCCTAACCTTTTTGTTGAGATGAATGCAGGCCAATAATGAAAAATGAGCAAAATACCAAAAAGAAGGGATAATGAGGAGCAAAGTGAACTTGAGCTCAAGGAAAAGAAATAGTAGATTATTGTGTATGGAGTATGTTAAAGAAACACACCCAAGAGCTCAATCATATTTAAGCACACACACATATTGCACAAAGTTACACGGGACCGGACCAGTCCGATATCAACCGGACTAGTCCGATATCCTTTCTGCACCAGATCGGACAAGTCCGATATCTGTCGAACTAGTCCGATATCTTTCTGACTTGAGTTGGACTAGTTCTCCCCAGGGTGGACTAGTCCTCAACACACTTCACAAGTCACACAAAATCGGTCAAGTCCGTTGTTAACCGGACTAGTCCGATATTCCTTCTGATCCACTTCGGACAAGTCCGATGTTTACACGGACTAGTCCGAAATACTCACTGATCTAAATCGGACAAGTCCTCCAAGTGCGGAGTTGTCATCCAACACACTTAGGGTTTCATATGATCGGACAAGTCCGATGGCTATCGGACTAGTCCAAAGATTTCCAGTAGTGAAATCGGACAAGTCCGTTTTTGACCAGACTAGTCCGATATTTCGGAACACTTAGGGTTTGCTACACACAGCACACCGGACTAGTCCGGTGACCACCACGGACTAGTCCGATCTTTCTGAACCCTGACGGTCACTTTTAGAAACCCCATATAAATAGAGGTGCACGGCCCACTTTTATAATCTCTCGAACCCTAGCGCCGTCACACCTCCCAAGAGACTCAGAAACCACTTCTCTCCACGAAATTAAGTGCAAAATCGATCAATCCTTTGAGGATCACTTCTGGATCATTGGAGAGACACTTGGCACACATCATTGAGCTCTTGGTTTGAATCTCTAACACACTCCTGCATTTCAATTGTAATTTCTGAGTGTGTTTTTAGTGGCATTGTGATTTGTAATCTAAGGGAGCTCTCAACGTGTGAGAACGCCCCTTGAATTTTGTTATTCACCCCTTTGTGATTAGTGGAAGAGGGTTGGCCTTCGTGGCGATCCGACGAGGGTAGGGTTGGAGAAGACCCGATCCTCTTGTGGACTCCTCGACGTGGACGTAGGTTGCCTTCGTGGTAGCTGAACCACGGGATAAATCGTGTGTCTTGTCCTTTATGTGTTCATCACTCAAATTGATCAACTTACTCTAGGGTTTGATACACATTGTTCAATTTAGATTAAATTGTTGAACACAAGCCTTAATTGTGATACAATCCAATATATAACTGTTAAACTGTTGTTTGATTCTATATTTCCGCTGCATTCATTAAAGAATCAACCTAATCGATTAATCTTGATCAACTTAGTCCGTGAACACCGGACTAGTCCGCACTTTGCCGGACTAGTCCGATTTCTCTGGTATTGAACTTGTTGTTGAGTGTTGCAAGATCCGACAAAAATTCAAAAGGCCTATTCACCCCCCCTCTAGGCCTACATTCAATTGGTATCAGAGCGTGGTTCTTCAAGAAAGAGTTTAACCACTCGAAGAGATCATGTCGGACATGAAAGACGTCCACAAAATCAACAACCAAGAGGAAGTAAACAACGACAAGACCAAAAAACTGGAGAAGTAGCTCAAAGCCATTCAAGACTTCGAGGACGACGATGAGGAGACGCTGGAGCTAAAGACGCTCCTCAGAAAGAAGGCACTTTCAAAAGGGAAAGCGAAAGTTGAAGAGAAGAAGAAGGGGAGTAGTCACACCGACTACTCCCGATATCCTTTTAATTATAATCGTCTAAATTCCAATAACAATCACTACTTATCTATCCCACTTGGAAAAGCCCCACACTTCGATGGGAGTGATTACTCCATGTGGAGGCAGAATATGAAGATGTATTTGATTTCCCTCAACCCAAGTTTATGGCATGTTGTATGTACAGGGATAGATATTCCGGATGACGACGAATAGCTCACCCCAAGTCAAGAGAAGCCGCAGCCGTAATCACCTCCTCTCTCAGTAGAGACGAGTTCACCAAGGTGGATGGACTCGAAATTGCTAAGGAGATATGGGATACACTACAAATAGCACATGAAGGTGACCGGCATGTGCGTGAGGCGAAAATTGAAATGATCAAAGGCGAACTAGGAAGATTCGCAATTGAGGAAGACGAGTCACCCCAGGATATGTACAATCGATTGAAGACACTTGTCAACAAGGTTCGATCATATGGGAGCAAGAAGTGGAATGACCACGAGGTGGTAAAGCTCATCCTTAGAGCTTTTATGCCTCACAATGTCACGCTATGCTCAATGATCAGAGAAAGCCCCGGTTACAAAAGGATGACTCCGGATGAATTGCTTGGTAAAATTATCAACTTTGAAATGATGGAGAAACAAGCCAAGCACGTCAAAGAAATTGCCGACCTCACATCGGCCAAGAAGAAAGGAGTTGCCCTAAAATCTACTCTCAAGCCTCTATCCAAAGAAGCAAGAGAAGCACAACTAGAGGAGGACAGTGATGACGAGAGTAGTGAGCTAGATGAAGAGGATATGATTTTGTTCATGAAAAAGTTCAAGAGAATAATGAAGAAGAGACAAGGAACAAAATCAAGTGAAGGAAAGTATAAGGAAAGGACGAAGCCAAAGATGAGGCGGGCGTGCTATAATTGTGGTGAGTATAACCACTTTATAGTCGATTGCCCGTATGAGGACAACATGAAGAAAACTAAAGAAACCAAGCCTCAACCTTAGAAATTCTTCAAGAAGAAGAAACAGGCCGAACAAGCACACATTGGGAAGGAGTGGGACTCAAACGATGAGTCCTCATCATCCGATGAAGAAGAGATGGCTAGCATAGCCATAGAAAGCACATCCAAGAAATCCACACTCTTCCCCACACTCGGTGCAAAGAAGGGAAATGGCACTTGTCTCATGGCAAGGGAAGGTAAACGCAAGGTAAACATCAAAACCCCTTCCATGCATTCCTACTCTAGTGATGATGAACTAGATAGTGAAGATGAGGATATGCTAAATGGACTAGATAGGAAAACTGCTACTAAAATGAAATTTTTACTTGACCAACTTGTTGAGAAGGAGAGGTTAATTGATCGTCAAGAGGACATGATTATCTCCCAAAAGGAGAAGTATGTCAAACTTGACATACTCCTAGAGCTTGAAAAGGAGAAAAACAGTTCACTAGAGCTTGAGCTAGCTTCAAGCAAGAAAACTTGCTTGGAGTTAACCGACTCAAATGTTGCAATCAAGGACCAACTTGCTGACCTGATCAAGGTTAACAAAATCCTTGAAGTGCAAGTTGAGTCACTCAAGCTAAGTGAACCTTCCTCCTCTTCAAGATCACCTTCTCAACCCACTAAAACTGATCTTGTTCATATGTGCACATGTAGTAAAATCAACACCAGTTTGAAGGAGAAGTCAACCACCACAAAGGATAAAAATCCTACCCAGTATGTAATATTTGACAAGGAGAAGATCAACTATGCACGTAGTGCGTACTTGGTCCAAAGACCTCCAAATGTCAAATATGGCATTGGTTACTCTTATGATGAAAAGCAACATGCTGGAAGTCATACGAATAACAGGCGAAGGATCTCCTTTGTGAAGGGAAGATCCTCTCAAACTGATAAGTTGAAGAATAAGAAACTGAACTCGCATGAATACCGGACTAGTCCGGTCGGTGTGCGGACAAGTTCGGTCATCCGGACAAGTCTGGCCACCCAGACTAGTCGGATTATTAAACAACAGCAGCTTCTATTTAAAACTTTTGATGCCTCTTATGTATTAATGAGAAACAATCTTGGTAAGGTTTATGCTTATTATGTTGGGACACTCCATGGGAACACAAAATCCCATGTGTGGGTGCCAAAATGTATTGTAACTAACCTCCAAGGACCCAAGCAAGCTTGGGTACCTAAAACCAAAGCATAATTTGTTTTTGCAGGCCTATTCCTCCGGTGGATCCACATGGGTGCTAGACAGTGGATGCACCAACCACATGACCGGAGAAAGGAGGATGTTCGTGGAATATGAAGAAAACGAGGACCCGAACGAAGGCATCTACTTCGGAGATAATAGTCGAGGAAAGGTGCTCGGTACCGGTAAAATTGCAATATCCTTTGATCACACGCTTTCTCATGTTTTACATGTTGAATCTTTAGATTATAACCTGCTGTCCATATCTCAACTATGTGACAAAGGTTATAATTGCTTGTTCACTAACGAGGATGTGACCGTCTCAAGGAGGAGTGATGGTTCCGTTGCATTCAAGGGTATGTTGAAGGGAAAGCTTTACCTTGTTGAGTTCAACAAGGATAAAGCCGAACTCGACACATGCTTGATTGCAAAAACCAACATGGGTTGGCTGTGGCATAGACGGCTAGCGCATGTTGGTATGAGGAATCTTCAAAAACTCCTCAAGGGCGATCACATCCGAGGTTTGAAAGATGTTGTTTTTGAGAAAGACAGGCCTTGTAGCGGGTGCCAAGCTGGGAAGCAAGTTGGAGCACATCATCCCGCAAAGAACATCATGACTACAACAAGACCGCTCGAACTACTTCACATGGACTTGTTTGGTCAAGTTGCCTACATAAGCATCGACGGTAACAAATACGGTTTGGTTATCATTGATGATTTTTCTCGCTTCACTTGGGTTTTCTTTTTGCATGATAAGTCAGAGACACAAGGAACACTCAAGAAATTCTTCAAGCGAGCTCAAAACGAGTTTTCATTGTCAATCAAGAGTATTCAAAGAGACAATGGCACGGAGTTCAAAAACATACAAGTGGAGGAGTACCTTGATGAAGAGGGCATCAAGCACGAATTTTCAGCGCCATACTCACCACAACAAAATGGAGTTGCCGAAAGGAAGAACCGAACATTCATAGAGATGGCAAGAACAATGCTCGATGAATACAAGACTTTGGATTGATTTTGGGCAGAAGGGATTAACACCGCTTGCCACGCCGCAAATCGGCTTTATCTTCATCGACTACTCAAGAAAACTCCCTATGAGCTACTTACCGGTAACAAACCAAACATTTCATAATTTTGAGTTTTCGATTCTCCATGTTATATCCTGAACAAGAAGTCCAGGACTTCAAAGTTCGCTTCAAAGTCCGATGAAGGTTTCTTGCTCGGTTACGGTTCGAACACCTACGCCTATCGTGTTTTCAACAAGGCCTCCGGACTTGTTGAAGTAGCACGTGACGTAGTGTTCGATGAGACTAACGGCTCCCAAAAGGAGCAAGTTGATCCATGTGAATTAGGTAAAGAAGAAGCTCCTTGTCTAGCATTGAAAAGAATGGCTCTAGGTGAAGTTCGACCACAAGAGTCACCTTCACACTTAAATGAGGAAAATGAACCACAAGAGGAGACCAACAATCAAGGGGGAGCTTCAACACAAGAACGAGAGTATGAAGATGATCAACAAGTCAACGAGGGCAACCACTTAGGGGGAGAAGAAAACGATCATGAAGACACAACTCCCCAAGTGCCCCACCCAAGAGTACACCAATGCATTCAAAGGTATCACCCAATCAACAACATCATCGGTGACATCCAAAAGGGAGTAACCACTAGATCTCGCATAGCTAACTTTTGTGAGCATTACTCGTTTGTCTCCTATTTGGAACCAGACAGGATTGAGGATGCATTGAAGGATCCAGACTGGGTGGTGGCAATGCAAGAAGAATTGAACAACTTCAAGAGGAACGAGGTGTGGGAACTTGTGGCAAGACCCAATGCAAACATAGTGGGCACCAAGTGGGTCTTCCGCAACAAACAAGACGAACACGGAGTGGTAACAAGAAATAAGGCGCGACTTGTGGCCAAAGGGTACTCACAAGTCGGAGGCTTGGATTTCTATGAGACTTTTGCTCCAGTAGCTAGGTACTCACCATGATTTCAAGCTGTATCAAATGGACGTGAAAAGCGCCTTCCTCAACGGACCGATCAAGGAAGAAGTGTACGTGGAGCAACCACCCGGGTTTGAAGATGAAGAATTCCCCAACCACGTATATAAATTGCGTAAGGCTCTCTACGGCCCCAAACAAGCTCCTAGAGCTTGGTATGAGTGTCTTAGAGATTTCTTAATTGAAAATGGTTTTCAAATTGGCAAAGTAGACTATAAATTATTCACAAAGAATTTAGATAATGATCTTTTTATCTATCAAATCTATGTTGATGACATAATATTTGGGTCAATTAACCAATCCTTCTATGAAGAATTTAGTAGAATCATGACAGACAGGTTTGAAATGTCAATGATGGGAGAATTGAAGTACTTCTTGGGATTCCAAGTGCGGCAACAAAGGGAATAAATGTTCATAAGCCAAACCAAGTACACACAGGACATACTCAAGAAGTTTGGCATGGACAAGGCAAAGCCCATAAAGACCCCCATGGCAACGAATGGCCACTTGGATCTCAATGAAGATGGACCTAGCGTCGATCAAAAGGTATATCGCTCCATGATTGGATCTCTACTTTACTTATGTGCATCTAGGCCAGATATTATGTTGAGTGTATGTTTGTGTGCACGATTTCAAGCCAACCCTAAGGAATGTCCCTTGATAGCCGTAAAAAGAATCTTGAGATATTTAGTTCATACACCCAACCTTGGTATTTGGTACCCAAAAGGCTCAAAATTCAATCTCATTGGTTACTCCGATGCAGATTATGCCGGGTGCAAAGTAGATAGAAAAAGCACCTCCGGCACATGCCAATTCCTAGGGAGATCCTTAGTTTCTTGGTCATCCGAGAAATAAAATTCCATTGCTTTATCCACAGCCGAAGCGGAGTATGTTGCAGCCGGGAGTTGTTGTGCACAACTCCTTTGGATGCGACAAACTCTAAGAGATTACGGTTACAATATGAACCGTATTCCTCTCCTTTGTGACAATGAGAGTGCCATTAAAATAGCCAACAATCCAATTGAGCACTATAGAACTAAACACATAGACACAAGACATCATTTCTTGAGAGACCATTCCATGAAAGGAGACATTACCATCTCACATGTCAACACCCAAAAACAATTGGCCGATATATTCACCAAGCCACTTGATGAAGAGCATTTTTGTGAACTCCGAAATGAACTAAATATCCTTGATTCTCGGAGTGTGGCTTGAAAAGTTGCATACCTGTATGACCTCTTCAAAATTTTGACTGAATTGTGAAAATCATCCCTCTTCATTTTTTCTCGAAAAACCATGTCAATTATTATATCTTGATGAATTATGATCATTGTGTGATTGTTGTATGCTTACTGGTCAAATTCATCAAGATTAATTGATTTGTTTTGCCCCTCCTATTCTAAATTAATGAACCTTCAAATATATATGAATGAGCTATGCAATTTCTCCTGGTGACCACGGACTAGTCCGTGGCTACTCGGACTAGTCTGCTCTTGCAGACTAGTCCGCAGAGTGTCGGTTAGACCGGACTAGTCCGATAGACCACAGACTAGTCCGATATAGCTCTCTGGATGACTTCGGACTAGTCCGGTCATGTCCGGACTTGTCCGATTTTTCGTGTCCATAACCCTAGCCGCAACCAAACCCTAATCTTCTCATCCCCACATTTTCTCATGCCTTCCTCTCTCTTGTGCTCGAGCCACCAAGGCGATTCTCTGCTCCCTCCGTCGAAAAAGTTCACATTTGGGCGTAGATCAAGCTTGACCTCTTGGGGATTGAAGCTAGCGGACTTGTCCGGCCTCCAAACCCCAAACCTTCAAGCGTCAATCGATTTCTTCGGTAACTTTCTTCAAAACCCTAGAAATCTTGTTTTTCTCCATTGTTGATCATATAGCCTAGCATCCTTCACTAGATACATGCTCATTTGATGTACTACGTGTATGCTAGACTAGATTTGCATTAGGAATCATTCCTTGACCAATCTGTTAGGTTTTTGAGGATGAACACAGGACTAGTCTGGTCCATGCACGGACAAGTCCGGTCCTCCGGACTAGTCCGTGCCTGTGCACCGGACAAGTCCGATGTTTCTGAACTGAAAACCTAATTTTCCAATTCCTCAATGCAATTCATTGCTATCTTTCCATACCTATGCCTTGTATCACTTACCATCATTCTTGCAAAATCATTCTCACATCGTGTCGAGCTCAAACAACAAAATCTCCGACTTTGAGGCCGAGTTGGACCAAGAAGTGGCACCTCGGTCCTCGACGTGTCTTGGCAAGAAACGCCAAGAAAGACCCTCGGAGCCAGCTCCTTCACCTCCTCAGGTTCGGAGGAAGGTGCTGGCAAAGAAGCCAGTGTCAAAGGCAGCAACATCCTCAGGTGCCTCTCGCCAAGCCAAGGGCAAGGGCAAGGGGATAGCAACGGGGCCAGTCGGGCCCTTGAAGCTCCATGCTCCCACGGAAGGGGTCCGGGACCCTACTGAGGAGAAGTTCAACGGCAACGACAGTGATTTTGCAGCCAAGTTCAGAAGCATTGGCTGGTATGGCAGGCCAAAGCAAGCTGTCGATGGAAGGTTTTGGTGCAACTTCCATGCAGACTTCTACAAATCGGTGTATCTCCCGATGAAGACACCGGTGGTGCGCAGTCAGTGGATTGACTGGGCACACCTTGAGAAGAAGAAGTGCTCAACTTTTGATGAAGTCATTGCAGCAGTTGAGAGGCATGGCCTGAAGGATCTCTTTGCCTTCAGGCATAACTGGAATGATGAAGTGATTGCACAGTTCTTTGCAACTTGCCACATCTCGAGTGAGGATGAAGAGAGTGTTACTTGGATGACACACGGATCTAAGTATAGTATCACTCAAGAGGACTTCACTAATCTGCTCCAACTGGACACCTCTGGACATGACAATCTGATCATCCACAACATATGTGTCATGGAGAAGGATAGGATGAAATTCCTATATGAGCCGAACTCAAAGTATGTCCCTCCCTCTACAAAGAACATGAAACTATTCTTTGTGGTCCTCAACAGAATGCTGAGGAAGACTATTGCTCCTAAAGATGGAGACACTGGGAGCGTGCAAGGATACCTCCGGACTCTGATGAGAGTCATAAGCAAGGACCGCCCATTTGATGTGGCGGAATACATTTGGAATGATATGGTAAACATATCCTGCATGCCTAACAGGTCATGTGGCTATGCTCCCTACCTCATGTATATGATTGAGAAAGTCACAGGTATTGAGTTCGTGAAGGATGTGGAGCACACTCCTTTGAGGCATCAGAAGCCTCAACCAGTGAGTGTCCAGGCTGCTCCCTCGCCGGCCTCGAGTCCCGAGGCACCGGCAAGATTAAGAAGTGGTGCTAGGGCTGTCCCTACCTCTAGAGAAGCCCCTCAGAGAGGATCAGCTAGTGGGATCCTCAAGTACCTGACCGCCATATTCTCCTCCTGCAAAAAGACCGAAGTGAAGGTCCACAAGCTCAACAAGAGAAGAAAGGAGGACATTAAGTATATAAAGGCCAATATGAAGCAAATCTGCCAGAAGCTGGAGATCGACCCCATTAGATCTCCAATGATTTTTGAGGAGTTCGACCCGGACTTCACCGAGCTCGGGCCTCTGAACCCCTCCGAGCTTGCCTACTTTGGCATTGGGGACTCGAGCGACTCCGTCCCTCCTCCTTCCCTCCTCGTCAAGCTGATGATGATGAAGACGAAGACGACGACAAGAGGGCCGACAGTGAAGAGTGAAGGCCCTAGGACCCTCCTCTCCTTCTTTTTGGTGTCTTGATGCCAAAGGGGGAGTGATTGAGGGGGAGTCTTAGCTTTAGCTGTGGTAGGGTGCGAGGAGAGAGTTCTCTTTATCTTTCTTTGTGATTGTAATGCTTTAACGCTGTTTTCATGTTAACTATGGTTATGTGTTGAAATGCTTAATTAATTTGCAAGTATGTGTTTAAATCTGCAACTTTGCTCCTGAAATGACATATGTACTTTGTATTGATTCATCAATGAAAATGATGCCATTCTCAATGTTTCAATGCACTTGGTTATGCATCCCACTATAAAGAATGCACATATGAATATTTCTTTTACTGCTTAATGTATTTTTGAGTCATATGTGCATACTTTATGAAAATCTCATCTCTTTTTGTCATATTTTATGAAATCTCAATTGGTTGTCATCAATCACCAAAAAGGGGGAGATTGAAAGTGCATCTAGGACTCCCTTGTGTGTTTTGGTTGATTTATGAGAAGCAATTGGGATCCTAACCTTTTTGTTGAGATGAATGCAGGCCAATAATGAAAAATGGGCAAAATACCAAAAAGAAGGGATAATGAGGAGCAAAGTGAACTTGAGCTCAAGGAAAAGAAATAGTAGATTATTGTGTATGGATTGTGTTAAGGAAACACACCCAAGAGCTCAATCATATTTAAGCACACACACATATTGCACAAAGTTACATAGGACCGGACTAGTCCGATATCAATCGGACTAGTCCGATATCCTTTCTGCACCAGATCAGACAAGTCCGATATCTGTCGGACTAGTCCGATATCTTTCTGACTTAAGTCGGACTAGTCCCCCCCAGGGCGGACTAGTCCTCAACACACTTCACAATTCACATAAAATCGGACAGGTCCGTTGTTAACCGGACTAGTCCGATATTCCTTCTGATCCACTTCAGACAAGTCCGATGTTTACACGGGCTAGTCCGAAATACTCACTGATCGAAATCGGACAAGTCCTCCAAGTGCGGACTTGTCATCCAACACACTTAGGGTTTCATATGACCGCACAAGTCCAATGGCTATCGGACTAGTCCGAAGATTTCCAGTAGTGAAATCGGACAAGTCCGTTTTCGACCGGACTAGTCCGATATTTCGGAACACTTAGGGTTTGCTACACACAGCACATCGGACTAGTCCGGTGACCACCATGGACTAGTCCGATCTTTCTGAACCCTAACGGTCACTTTTAGAAACCCCATATAAATAGAGGTGCACGGCCCACTTTTACACTCTCTCGAACCCTAGTGCCGTCACACCTCCCAAGAGACTCAGAAACCACTTCTCTCCACGAAATTAAGTGCAAAATCGATCAATCCTTTGAGGATCACTTCTGGATCATCTGAGAGACACTTGGCACACATCATTGAGCTCTTGGTTTGAATCTCTAACACACTCCTGCGTTTCAATTGTAATTTATGAGTGTGTTTTTGGTGGCATTGTGATTTGTAATCTAAGGGAGCTCTCAACGTGTGAGAACGCCCCTTGAATTTGGTTATTCACCCCTTTGTGATTAGTGGAAGAGGGTTGGCCTTCGTGGCAATCCGACGAGGGTAGGGTTGGAGAAGACCCGATCTTCTTGTGGACTCCTCAACGTGGACGTAGGCTGCCTTCGTGGTAGCCGAACCACGTGATAAATCGTGTGTCTTGTCCTTTTTGTGTTCATCACTCAAATTGCTCAACTTACTCTAGGGTTTGATACACATTGTTCAATTTACATTAAATTGCTGAACATAAGCCTTAATTGTGATACAATCCAATATATAACTGTTACACTGTTGTTTGATTCTATATTTCCGCTGCATACATTAAAGAATCAACCTAATCGATTAATCTTGATCAACTTAGTCTGTTAACACCAGACTAGTCCGCACTTTGCCGGACTAGTCCGATTTCTCTGGTATTGAACTTGTTGTTGAGTGTTGCAGGATCCGACAAAAATTCAAAAGGCCTATTCACCCCCCCCCCTCTAGGCCTACATTCACAAATAGGCCCAGCAAGAACTTGACGGCTTTAGGATGTTTATGGTGCAGGCCGATATACAAGCATTGGCTGCCACAAAGGCATCTATAATGGGTGAGACAGTAGCTTCTACTTCAGCACCCATAACTGTGGTCCCTACTCCTGAGGATGATGAAGCAGAAGAAGAAGAAGATCCCGAGGAACTTGAATACGTCGAGTAGGACGTATTGAAGGGTATGTGGCAGCACTTTTGCCAACACGGGGCAACATATAGTTAAATGGTTGCTTGTGTTTTTCTTTTGTGACCATGTTTGTGTCATATTAAGAGTAGTGGTGGTTATGTCTAGAGAACCAGATGTGTACAACATCTCAAGAGGACCAAGTATAGTAGAGATGTATTTCCATAGTGGGAATCCATAATTTTGGAGTTTACTACTGTAAACTTGGTCAGAGATAATATATCATGTATAAAGCTTATACTTCATCAATATATGCTGATGTTGTATATTATCTATCGTGGTCTACCGCATTACTACTTATATGGAAGGATGAACTTGAGGCAATGAGACTTATTGTGTAAATCATTGTATTGTAGCATGGTGCGTACACGTACAACCTCGGAAGTGGGAGGCTCAAGTGGAGGGCAGGGGGATGACACCACCCCTGGGGCAGAATACGCCCCAGACGCAGCCACCTCTACCACCTCCACCCACACTTCCCAGAAGTGTCGCGGAGGTTCTCGCAGCAGTACTCGGCTCGCGCAACGAGCAAACCGAGATGTTGTGGACTCTTGTACAGCACTCGTCCCGTCAAGGGGGACGACACGCTGATGGGCCACGTCAGTCATATCCGAGTTCCTACTCGGGTTTCTCATCGATGCATCCACCGATCTTCAAAGAGGCCGACGAGCCTTTGTTGGCGGACAACTGGCTCTGCACCATTGAAGGGAAGTTCGGTTTACTTGAGGTAACCGAACAACAGAAGGCTCTGTTTGTAGCTCAGCAACTGCAGCGTTCTGCTGGTGCATGGTGGGCAAACTACCTCGCTGCACGCCCCGCAGGCTATGTCGTGAACTGGGCAGAATTATGGGAGGCGTTCCGCGCCTATCATATTCCTCCCGGGATTATAAGGAGGAAGCTTCAAGAGTTCTTGGAGCTGAAGAAGAGAGGAAGGAGTGCTTACGAGTACTCCAAGGCCTTCAACCACTTGGCCCAATATACACAGGACCAAGTGAACATAGAAGACAGGAAGCGAGAGTGCTTCTACCGGGGGCTGAACACCAAGATGAAGGACAAGCTGGTCTTGTTCAACCGCGGCAGTTTCAACAACCTGGTCAATGCCGCAATCATGCAGGAGCACACTACTCAAGAACTGTCCTCAAACAAGAAGAAGAGGAGTGCTCCATAGGGCAGTGGAGCTGGTTCTCCTCAGAAGTACCGAATGGCGTATCGATCACCATCCGGCCAGAGGTGGCAACCGCCATCACAACCACCAATGTTCAGTGGTTGTCGGTTCGGCAACTCCGTGTTCCGACTGCAGCAACAGCAGGGGATGATCCCACGTGCACTTCCACCTCCACCACGTGCACCGGGATTCCGTCCTCCCATTCGTACTGGCCAAACCCCGTACACGTGTTTCACGTGTGGACGCACGGGGCACTTCTCCAAGGACTGCCCGCAGAGTAGGCAAGGCGGAGGACAATCATCATACCAGGGCGCCAACCAACCTAGCAACCAGCCCAAGAAGCGAGTTCCCAGACTCGGCAACGTCCACCACTTCACCATTGAGGACGCTCCGGAAAGCGCACCCGTACTCACGGGTACGTTCTCTATCTTTGAGCATTCCGTAGCCATACTATTTGACTCCGGAGCTTCACACAATTTCATTAGCAAGTCTTTTGTTATTAAAAATCAATTGTCTAAAATCTCCACAAAAACTCCGTATGTGATTAGCACTCCGGCAGGGAAAACAATAACAAATGAGTTGGTTCCTGGGATACCACTTAACCTAGATGGAACCATATATCTTACTTCACTTCTGATATTAGAGAATCAGAAGTTAGATGTCATCTTGGGAATGGCATGGTTACAATACCATGGTGCTATTCTTGATCTAGTCCTTCAAAAAATATATCTAAATTCTCAACTTCATCCCTCTCAAGTCCTCAATCTTAAGAGAACCACTCTAGTGAATCCATCTACTCACAATACCGAGGTTATTGAGCTAAAAGATATTCCGGTAGTATTTGAATACCCGGACGTGTTTCCTGAAGATCTTCCTGGTATGCCCCCAGAAAGAGATATAGAGATCAAGATTGAACTTGTACTGGGAACAGTGCCAATCTCAAGACCACCCTACAAGATGGAACCCAAGGAACTTGCAGAACTTAAGGAGCAGTTAACAGAACTTGAGAACAAGGGTTTCATTCATCCAAATTCATCACCACGGTTTGTTCTGCATTGTTCATAGAGAAGAAAGATAAGACCTTGAGACTGTGTGTGGACTATCGTCCACTCAATCCTGTCACTATCAGGAACAACTATCCACTACCACACATTGATATTCTTTTTGATCAACTAGTGGGTGCTAGAGTATTTTCGAAGATGGATCTTCGTTCTGGTTATCATCATATTAGAATCCGACCAGAAGACATACCAAAGACAGCATTCTCGACGAGGTATGGACTGTACGAATACCTTGTTATGTCCTTCGGGTTGACCAACGCATCGGCTCATTTCATGTATCTCATGAACTGATGTTCATGCCGGAATTGGACATGTTTGTCGTGGTCTTTATTGACGACATCCTTGTGTATTCAAAATCTGAAGAAGAACATGCTCAACACTTGCGTATCGTGCTTCAACGATTACGGGACCACCAGCTATATGCTAAGTTCAGCAAGTGTGAATTCTGGATCAGCCAAGTGCCATTTTTAGGGCACATCATATCAGTAGAGGGGATTGCAGTTGATCCAAGCAAGATCAAGCAAGTCCTCAAATGGGAGTCTCCAAAGTCTGTACATGAAGTTCGAAGTTTCCTAAGTTTAGCTGGGTATTATCGGAGGTTCATTCCCAGTTTCTCCAAAATAGCTAAACCAATGACAGAACTTCTGAAGAAGGGGACAAAGTATGTATGGACTGAGGCATGTGAGGCAGGTTTTCAAGCATTAGTAAAACACCTCACAACGACACCAATATTAGCTCAACCGGACACAACCAAATCTTTTGACGTGTATTGTGATGCATCAGGAATTGGTTTAGGATGTGTGTTGATGCAGGATAGACGAGTGATCGCTTATGGATCACAACAGCTTCGGAATCATGAGCAGCACTATCCGACTCATGATCTAGAACTCGCTGTTGTGGTACTAGCATTAAAGATGTGGAGACATTATCTACTTGGTAATTTAGTACATCTCTACACAGATCACAAGAGCCTGAAATACATCTTCACCCAAAAAGATTTAAATATGCTATAGTGTAGATGGTTGGAGTTAATCAAGGATTATGAGATTGAGATCCACTACCATCCAAGCAAAGCGAAAGTAGTCGCAGATGCTCTGAGCCGCAAGTCCCATGTCAACAATCTTTCCATTACCTCAAAGGAAGGAGAAGAAGAGCCGAGTCTCTACTTGGTTCCATATGGGGCACTCTACAACCTAGCTGTCATTCCTACTATCAAGGAGGATATTATGGCAGCTCAGGAGGAGGACAAAGGGATGTTGCACATTCGCCAAAGAATGGAGAAGGGGGAGATGAAATGTTTCCGATGTGACGATAAAGGTACCCCTTGGATTAAAAACCGTATAGTGGTACCCCGAAACCTGGAACTTCGGAAGAAGATACTGGATGAAGCTCATTTATCCAAGTATTCCATTCATCCGGGAAGTAACAAAATGTACCAAGATCTGAGAAAGAATTTCTGGTGGACTCGGATGAAGAGAGAGGTAGCAAAATACGTATCCGAATGTGATACGTGTCGACGAGTTAAGGCCGACCATATGAAGGCAGCCGGACAGCTTCAACCTTTGAGCATACCGACTTGGAAATGGGAGGATATCAACATGGATTTTATTGTTGGGTTGCCTCCCACTCTCCATAAGCACGACTCAATTTGGGTGATCTTTGACCGATTGACCAAATCAGCTCATTTCATACCAGTCAGTGTGGATTATGATGCAAAGCGGTATGCAGAACTTTATATCTCCAGAATTTTGTGCCTACATGGAGTACCCTGCACTATCATTTCAGATCGTGGATCTATTTTCGTTGCTCGCTTTTGGGAGCATCTCCACGATGCATTGGCTACCAAACTGATTTGAAGCTCGACATATCATCCTCAGACTGATGGACAAACCGAACGGGTAAACCAAGTGCTTGAGGATATGCTTCGTGCTTGTGCCATCTACCATGGTAGGAATTGGGATGATCATCTACCATTGGCGGAATTTTCGTACAACAACAGTTACGAGGCTAGCATCCAGATGGCACCATATGATGCTCTTTATGGCCGGAAGTGTCGCACACCCTTGAACTGGTGCGAATCTGGTGAACGAGTGGTATATGGCATCGACTTAATAAATGAAGCTGAAGAACAAGTATGTCTTATTCAAGCCAATCCGAAGGCCACTCAGTCGCGTCAGAAGAACTATGCGGACAAACGACATCGACCTCTTCACTTCGAGGTTGGAGATCAAGTTTATCTCCGGGTATCCCCGATGAAAGAAATTCATCGATTCGGAGTAAATGGAAAGCTAGCTCCATGTTTTATTGGGCCGTTCGCAATAATCAAAAGATGCGGACCTGTGGCATATCAATTGGAGTTACCGCCATCGCTGATAGGGGTCCATAATGTGTTTCACATTTCTCAGTTGCGGAAATGTCTCAAAGTCCCAACGAATATAGGTATTCAGGATTTGGAAACCCTCCAGCCAGATCTTACGTATTCCGAGCATCCAACCCAGATCGTTGCTGAAAAAAATCGCACCACCAGAAGGCGCACATTGTGTTTCTACAAAGTCTTGTGGAGCAACCACAGTGCTGAAGAAGCCACGTGGGAAAGCGAGGAATATCTTAAAACGAACTATTCGGAATTGTTAGCGGCACATGTTCAGTAGATCTTTATCTTTTGTCCTTCCTTTGTAATCTCGGGACGAGATTCTTTTAAGGGGGGAGGAATGTAAAATCCCACTTTTTCCTTTTATGAGAAGTTTAACCACAAGTGGTTTATCAGACATAATGGAGGGCAACAAAATTTTGCACATAAGCTTGACCTCACCAAAAAGTTTTCTTTCTACAAAGTTGGGAAGTTATTGATTGCAATGGCTAGGGCAAATTATATGGCAGCAGTATAAAAATCAAAACCAATGTTATTTGATTATGTTGCTATGCATATTAGGCCCTGCCAAAAAGATTCAAATCCAAGGCTCCAAATTTTTCCTTGGACTCTTAAATATCTAAATAGCTTCTCAGAAAAATTTCAAGATTTTTGAAGTACATGATCCATTGGTTTGGACACGTACAAAGGATTCGATTCGCGTCGACATCAAATTTAGCTTTGCACTAAACATTGCCCAAATCAACCCCTAATTTTTTCTAAGGCCATTTATGGTTCAAGGAACTTGATTTCAATGTTTGGAGATTTTTGGACCTCAGATACTATTTATTTCAACAAGGTTTATACCCATATTGGAATTCAAATTTGAATTTGAATTTGATACAAACTATGTCGAAATTGAATTCGGATTGCAGAATTGAATTCCCCATATTTTTCTTAGTCCGCCTGTAAATTTTGGGAATTTTTGGACAATGTTTAAGCTAGAATTAAGAGGAATGGATAAGGGAGATAGGTGGGGCCCACAGGTCAGGCAGTGAAACCGATTCACCTCCTCTGTTTCTCACCCCCGGTCGACACCGCGACGCTTGCATGCGCCAGCTCGCCATCGGCGTCGGTCACCTCTAGCTGCCCCCCTGACGTCCTTATCTACCGCAGTGGCGCCTATAAAAGCCCCCCCCCCTCCGGTCGATGGAGTCTTCACCCATTCACCGCACCGCGGCATTTTTCATCGCCGCCGCGATCACCCCGTGCCGCTCGACACCGCGCAGCCTCGCCGTCGATACAAGCACCCTCATCCTCTTCGGTCAATAACAAAAAGGTGTGCAACGACCTTGTGCAGCTTCTGGTTAAGCTTGAATCCCTATCATGCATCCTAGCTCTAGTATTCTTTAAAATCCCAAAGCACTTTTATCACGTTGAGGCTAGATCATCGGTTTAATTCCGATTGTATGTACAAAATATCTTCGATCCATTTAGAGGACATGATCCATGTAGTTGAATACACTAGTTCCTGTAAAAATATTGGATTTAATTGACCTACTATCCTAGTCCTAATTCAGTTACAAACTGAATATTGATTAAATGGCTAACAATTCAATTATAAGATAATTCCAAAAATTCTTGCCAATTTAGAAATACAATAACTCCTTCACCAAAGCTTAGAAACTTATGGGAAAAATTTTGTTATAACAAAGACAATTTCCTCTATCTTGATTATCAACTGTTAGCTATGTTCAAGCTACAGTTTCCTCTCTAGAATTTTTTTGAAGTGAATTGCTTGCCATAATTTTGGAGACCACAATCTACTTTGATCATCTCCTGTTCTTTGCAAGAGTTTCTATCATATTCCCTAGTATCCACCTTAAAAGTTCCAAAGCCAATTAGGTCATTATCACATAATGGTCACCATAAATTAAATCATGGTCTTGGTAATAATTATTTTTCAAAGTCATTCACATACGTATTCTATACATATCGTATAGTGACCGAAGTCGAGGAGGAGCCAGAAACCTTGGAAGAGCACCTTCCAAATATTAACTCAGACTCTGACCTGCAACAAGGCAAGCCCCGGTTTGCATTTAAGTCGTTTATAAAATTTTACTTTATCACTATGATGAGTAGTATATGAATTGTGCATTACATTTAGGATGATTGATACTCCACATGCATGACCCAAAAATCCCAGGGATTGGTTGGAATGAGTTACAGTTTGACCTATAGTAACTACTTTGCTAATGCATAGGAAATCCGGTAGAAGTCGAGTAGTTGGAATCTACTCGCGAGAGATGTAGGACATATCTCACAGGATTGGTTAGATAGAAAATGGCATAATATAATGAAACTGAGACCGTGAAGGGAATGGATAGGAAGCTGCGAGAATTGAGTCTCAATCGCATAGCCCTGCCTATGTCGATTAAGGCCAGTCCGTATGCAGCCCCTTTGGACAAGCTTGAATTGTACCGGCGACATAATGGACATATGGAATCCAATAAACTAACGTAACTCGATAACTGGGGTGTGTAGGCCCATTAACTCACCATCGATAGGGGTGGGTTGAGGACAGTAAGGTGTAAATTGGTCGGTGGACACATGAGGTGTTCCGTGCGGAGACCTTCTGTTTGCGGAGGTGAGACGGGCTCAACGTTCGGGTTTCTTGTGAAAGGTGGCCATATATGCCTAGTACTGAAGTGTTATGTAGGTACAGGTGTGCTCGCTGACACTTCTGAACGACGTATGTGTCGTGTTGTCCGGGTGTGTCTTGATTGCAATCACCGTCCCTCGCGGTAATAGAGTACCACTTGTTCACTGAGTGGTGACGTAGTAATTACTAAAGAAACCAGAAAATTATATTGTAATGAATTATAATTGCTTTGCAACCTTGTATGATTTAGAGATAGTGCAATTAAAAGTTTACAGTTTCCCCATACTTTAGTTGTAATAGCATTATGTGCTCTGGGCATGTCATATCATCGGTAAAGCGTTTCTTGTTTGATTGTGGAGCCCATGATGTGCCGTGCCTGGAGAATGTCATTTGCTACATAAAACCTGATTATAAGGATCCACTTGTAGGCAAGCATCTATGCTTCACCTTACCTATGTTTAGTGTCCCCTTTGCATATGTCTAGTGAGACGGTTTAGTCTTGCTGAGCCTTATGCTCACGTTTGCAGTTAACGAGTTTTTGCAGGTTATACAATTGATGAAGGGTTTGGTGATGAGGATGCACCCCCTCCAGGGTGTAGAGCCGAGTGGGAACCCTGCACGCCGCCGTGACTTGCCTGTTGCTAGTGCGAAGCATCCAGGACATGGATGACTTTGCTTTTGCATAGCTAGTGCTGAGAGCGTAGCTATGATATATATATATATATATATATATTTCCTTACGCTAGTATTGTAAAACTTCCGCAGTAAGATAAATAAAAGACTTGGTCTTGTGTTTTATTCTCGTTCTGTTCTTGTATACTGTTGGGTGTCGCATCGCACGACACCACCTAATGAGATCCTCGGATGTCGGGTTCCGGTCCCCACAAAGTGTCATGCTTTCAGGTATTGAAATAATTAAGTTTGTGAGATCATGACTTGCTTAAATTGAAAATTACATTTGATCTCTAGCATGGATTACACTACTTTATGTATCTCATTGTTGTGATAGTGTAAGTTACTTGATACTATGAATTGGATGAGCTTTGTTTTATATGTATATGTTATAATATGCTTATATTAAAATTTCTCTTTTGTACCTTCCTGAATACATTGTCGAAGGGGGAGAAGCTGATCACACTTTGCACGTATTCGCAAGTGTTTTTGGCACGATTCTTCTCAGGGGGGTAAATATTATTTCTATCGATTTTCAAAAAGGGGAAGAAATTATTTTCAAACTTTTTCATTCCAAAGTTCGGATTTTAAGTGGTGTTGCCAAAGCATTCATCAAGGGGTAGATTGTGAGACCTATGTGTACTGAATACATTGGCTATGGCGACAAAAGTTTTGAATACTACAAAAACACCTGTATCATCAAGGTCCGACGATGGGCCCGACTTGTTTTGGGTAGCTCCGGCAAAGTCTGATGTAAGGTCTTACTTGCTTTGGCTAGGTCCGATTTCTTTTTCTTGGTCCGACTATTTTTGGTAAGGTTTGGCGCTAGGTCTGACTAGCTTTGGTAAGCTTCGGTGCTAGGTTCGACTAGCTTTTGGTAAGCTTCGGCGCTAGGTCTAACTAGCTTTGGTATGTTCCAGCGCTAGGTCCTTCTAGCTTTGGTAAGCTCCGGTTCAAGGTCCGGTTAGCTTTGGCAAGGTTCAAAGCTTGATTGCAATTGTTCTGCTTTTACTTTGAAATATTTCGAACTTGTTTTACACTTATGAAAAGTTTGCATAGTATTCTTTTTCTAAGTTTTTGGTGTGTTTTGGTGGTTATGGTTGATATCATTTTGCTACGGTTTGCAGCATGCTTATTTGTGTTGCTCACGTAAGTTGTAGTTTTGAAACTAACGAGAGTCAAGCCGAAGACTTGTGGTTAGAAGTATTGGTTGTTTATTCATGTGCAGGTGTTGCTTGAGTTCAAGACATGTCTGGTGAGGGGATCCATTGAACTATTCTTAGGGAGAAGATGAGGTTCAACAACCAAGCTCGGGAGTAATTGTGGTTGAGTTGATCGGGAGGTTGCGCAACATGTTTGAATCAAGAATAATGCGTATGAAGGTATCTTGGACGTCATCGGAAGATTTTTGCATGTATGCAAGGAGTTCATGGACGTGGATACATGGTTCCGAGACATAATGAAGAGATATGGACGTAAAGAATTGGTCAGGAAGGTCCAACCGACTAGTATACGGACACAGGCTGCGGCTGAGTCGTGTTTGACTAAAATATGGAACGTTTTGAGTTGGTTATGATAGGATTTCATGTGGGTCACGAATGTGAGTTGTTTTAGGAATGTGGGATACGTTCCTAAGGTGTTTGGAAGTCTTAAGATTGCTACTATCTGTGTATAGAAGAGTCTTGAGCAGTTATGGAAAGTTTGGATTCGTGAACTGAGTAGGATTAGAGTCCAAGTTAGGTTTGGGTTAGACTAAGGGCTGGTTATATAAGCAAGGGAGGCCATAGCTCATGTTGGATGACTTTTGGGCTGTTCCTCTTGTATTCTATTGAATAAAATTTGCAGTGTAAAGGAACGTTTGTGCCTTGTTCGTCCGACTTGTTTCAGGCGGGTTTTACTCGTCGAGTTTATGCACAGCACTACCTTCCGTCGGTGGTTTTATCATAACTCGAGTTTTACAGATCCGATTGACGTGATTATTTTTGAGTTGTCTTCACAACTTGATTATCTATCATCTGTCAAAATTTCACGATCATTGCATTTGTGATTTTTGATCTACAGCAGTTTCTTTGCAGTATTGGAGTTCTATTTTTTTACTCGGTAGAACAAATTGACCTTTGTTCGATCTTTCTAACGTAACTTTAGTTTCTCTCGACGGATTTGAGTGATTCTTGTTGTGACGTCTTCGTGACTTGATTCTCACTGATATCTATCACTTTTTTCATGGTGAAACACGTTTAAGATCATTTGCACACACGGTTTGTCAATCGTTTGATTTTCTACCGAAGGGGATGGGATTTAATTGTCTCCGTTGCGGAAGATTTTTAAATATACCATTTACCCCCCTCTGGTAGCTTTTCACATGCTCTTCGGTCCTATAGCAGGTATATTATTCAATATTGAATTGAAACAAGGGGATATATTCTATAAAATATCATCCCAGCCAATCAAGCGCCGACATGTGGCACCACATGGATCAAATGGACCACAAACAGAAGTATTCGTGGCCATACAATGGTGTACACCTTATATTTGTAAAGGGTACCCTCCTGGAAGTCACTACAAGAAAGCACATACCGTTTGGAGGACTTACCAGGTCAGCCGGCCGCACCAGTCGGTCGACCTGGTCTTTCCTCCAAACTCAGTCAGCTTCCACATGTTGGCTCTTCCTAGTTTAAAGAAGTCATTGATGATTGATTTGTGAACTTTTGGTGGCCGGTGTCGACCCTTCTCCAAGCTATAAATAGGAACCCTCACACCTCACTCCAACACACACAACTTGAGCATCATTCTACTGTATACACTAGTTCTCTTAGTCCTTAGTTGAGTAGGCCATGGAGAGGAGAGCTTCTAGTCCCAAGTCTATGTTGGGAAACTTATGGCTCATGTATCTTTTCTTATATTTATGACTTTATGCATAATAAGGATATTATCTTTAGTCTTATTTTATTCATATACTTGGATGAAATGTTTCTTGTTTGATTGTGGATTCCATGTATGTTGTAGGAGTAGTCTTTATGATTATGCGATACCACTCCTAATCTATCATTATAAACCATACAATCCCCCACTACAGTTTAATTAGTTATGACAGGAATAGCATGGTGCTAGGATAGTAAGTAGCGTTGGATGTCTTGTAGACCCACGGATTGAAGAGTTATGCGGTAGGTGATAACAGACCTATATGTCCTTTGCAATCCTCCATGTTCAGCTATGGCCTAGGCTCTTGCAAGTAGTCGTCCTACTGTTGCCAGGGGTAAACCCGTACCTGATATGTTGAACAACTTAGAATAAGGATTCACCATTAAAATTATCATTAGTATCTAACCTAGGTCTAGGATCGAAAAGCACATGAAAAGCTACCAGAGGGGGGTGATTTGTAGATTTAAACTTTTTCAGCGGAAGCAACGTAAACCTCTCGGCAGAAAAATGATCTGTTAAAGAAATCGTGTGTGCGACTAATCTAAACGTGTTCAATCCATGAGAAAACATAGTAGATTTTGAAGATAATGGATTCACAAAGACACAGCAACAAGAATCAAGCAAATCCTTCAAGAAAAACTCAAGTTACGATCAAAAGATCGAACAAAGGTCATTCTGTTCTACCGAGTAAAAAACAGTTCTACAACACTACAAGAAACTCGTGTAGATTCAAAACAACAAATCCAATGACCGTGAAATTTTCACAGATGATATATAATCAAGTTGTGAAGATAATCCAATAATAATAACATCAATTGGATATGTAAAACTCGAGTTATGATAAAACCACCGAAGAAAGGTAGTGCTGCGGAAAAACCCGACGAGAAAAACTTGTACACAACAAGTCGTACGAACACAGCACAAAAGTGTAACACCCAAAATTTTTCAAAATTTGAAAACCAAAAAAAAATGTACTAGGAATGCATCATGCATGGTTGCATTTGATTGAAAATTTGATTTCAAAATGCGCTAGCAGATCGTTTGAATTTGAAAAGCAATTCAAATTGTAAAAGAATTAAAAAGAAAAGAGGAAACAAAAAGAAAAAGAAAAAAACCCACCCCTTGGGCCTTAACCCCGCCCCGGCCCACTTCTTCCCCCTTCCTCCTTTCCCTTTCCCTCCCGCCTCCCTCTCCCTCTCCCTTTCTCTGCGTGTGGACCTCGCCGGTCAGCCCTTTCCTTCTTCCTCCCGTCGCCCGCGCCCGACAGATGCCTCGCTAATGCCGCCCCTGTTCAAAACGCCGGCAAGGAAATTCTCCCCCATTATGGCCCCGGTCGACTTCCTTCGGGGGAAATCCCCTTCCTTACTTCGCCGCCCCCTCTCCCCCTATAAAATCCGGCCGGCGCCCGCAATTTTCCCTCCCCGAAGCTGTGAACCCTAGCCGCCGTGCGAAGGTAATGGCGCCGCCGTTCTCGTTGTTCTAGCCGAAGCCGCTCCTCGGTTCCTTGCTTATATTGTTCGCCGTGTCCGTAGGTACTTGTCGGACACCTTCTTTCGGGGATTACGCCGCCTCAACACCGTCTTCATCGAGCTCCGACGAGGACCGCCGCTGGTCGCCGTCACCGACGTCCCTCCGCCCTCAATTCGAGCTCCGCGACCCCCTTGGTGAGCTTCTCCCATCTCCCTCTTCCTTTTCCGCGTTAGCACCGAGGCATTGGGCGATGTTTGGGCCGTTCCGGCCAACTCCGGCGAGCCCCGCCGTGCGCCGCCGGGCACCAACCGCCCGCCCCGCGCGCCTGGGTGCATCGCCTTTGCGGCGACGTGGCCCATCCTCGGCCGTCGATCTGAGGCCGACGACCAAGATTAGAAGGGGCGTAACCCTTCGCGCGTTTTAAATCTGGGCCGCACGCGGTTGATCCAACGGCCCAGATTCAAATATGTTTGACCATTGCCAATTTTACGCATAGCCCCCTGCGCAAATTTAAATTAATTACACTGAGGTCCTGTACTTTATGAACTAGCCCCTGGACTTTAATTAAATTATGTCAGCACTGTTAAAATGATTAAACATAGCATTTTAGCCCCTGTTTTCACCATAAATTATATTTTTAGCCTCTGTAAATTATGATTAACCCACTGGTCATGTTATAAAATATTTCTAGGCCCCTGATCATGTCTGTTTTGCATAAAAGCCCCTGTATTAATTGTAAATTACATAAAATCACATGAGAACTCTCTCTTTTTGCACAAATCACTTAGGGTATTATTTTATTATTATTTCCTAATCTCTTTAGGATAAAATAATGCATTTAATTTGCTGATTGTGCTGAATTTCCTAATGAACCCATATAGGCACTAAAATCCAAACCTCCACCCACACCACTAAATCATGTCTTACTAAGGACATAGTGTTAGCGACGTATTTGCGTAGGTTTTCTTTTGTGTTTATTTATTTGTGGTGTGCATTTATTCTCTTGTTCTTATTGTGTGCTGCTACTTTCCGTTCCGCATTCGATGATGTATTTAGAGTCGGTTCCCGAGCCGACTTACAATCTTCAGGACTACCACTTCACCGACCCACCCTCTAAAGAAGGCAAGTTCCTTTACCATTTTTGCACCTGTTTTATTAAGTTTTAGTTAGCTGCATGCTTAATAAATTGAATCCTGTTTATTGCACCCTTCCATAAAATTCCTTGTCCCCAGGTTGGTTTGGGTAGATGTTACTATTACTTTTACGCTTAGCCATGCTTAGTTTTGGGAGGGAAATTTCTCTACATACATGTTATATTATTAATTGATGTGGTTTATTTATGGAGATATGGTGAATTGAATTGTAGTGGATAGGAATCTGGCGAGTTGGTTTGTTTGGGATGGTGCAGTACGCACGAGACCCGGATTTTGGGGTGTGAACCTTGCCGGATTCTAAGGACCAGTTTATTGAGAAAGCCACTAAACCTTATAGTATCGCCACAAGACTGAGTATAGGGCAGCTTGGTCAATTAATTAGGCCTCCACCGTCGTAGTATTAGTGATTGGATAGTGCGGGGAATTTGTTCAGGGTGTACTGCCTTGGGATCCGCATGGCTCAAGAGGGGGCAACTGGGGTGTTGAGTCGTGGTGTAATGGCTCACACTTTTGTACAGGGGTGAAACCTCAGAGGGCTAGTACGCATCGGGAGAATCCTTTGTAAAGACCTCGTAGTGATCTCCTGGCCTCACACCAAAGGAAGTGTGCAATGTGGTTCGCGACCAAGGGCATCAGGGAGGTTTCCTTAGTCCACCTGGCAACAGGGGATGAAATCACGGCTTGTGGGTAAAGGGTACATTCTCTGCAGAGATTTAGAAACTGTCATGACAGCTGTGCTCATGGACAAGAGCGGCTTGGTGTCCAATTCATAATTAGTCAATGATTGGGTATGGTGGTTTGGTTGGTTGGGACTCGGATTACAATTGGGATTATGGTTGGGTTCATACACTTAGAAGCAGGTGCTAATGAAAGCTAAGGATAGGTTGTAATGTTATAGTGCTTAACCCAAATCTGGCCTTCCTTTCTATAAACCCACATGTCATCTCTTTCCCACTTGCTGAGTACCATTGGTACTCAAACTTGCTTGTTGCTTATCTTTCCTTAGTCTACAATGGAGAAGAGGTGGAGAATGAAGACTTCTTCGCTGATCCGGAGGAGACATTCTAGGCGGGCGCAACCCCCAGGCGACGCCTGTGCATGGAGCCACACTAGTTTACTTTTACCGCTGCTTGCTCTGTAATCTTATTTTAGACCTACGGGTCATTATTGTAAGACATTTTATGTACTCGAACATGGCTTGTAATAAATGATATTACACTTTCGTCTACACATGTATGATGAGAATCGATCCTGGCATACATCTGGAAGCCATCCGGTTGTCTTGTTGGGACCGGGTGTGACAAAGTGGTATCAGAGCCGTGTTGCCTGTAGGACGCAAGCCTAGTTAGAAAGGGATGACTTAAGGACCCTATTATATTCTAAAACGTAATTTATAAAATTGCTCTGTGTTTCCTACCTTGTCCACTTGTTTTATTTACTCCTTTATTTATATGTTTTGTTACTGACACTCTCTTGTTTTCAAAATTTGTAGATGGCCGAACATTGCACCACCAGAAGGCGCACATTGCATTTCTAAAAAGTCTTGTGGAGCAACCACAGTGCTGAAGAAGCCACGTGGGAAAGCGAGGAATATCTTAAAACGAACTATTCGGAATTGTTAGCGGCACATGTTCAGTAGATCTTTATCTTTTGTCCTTCCTTTGTAATCTCGGGACGAGATTCTTTTAAGGGGGGAGGAATGTAAAATCCCACTTTTTCCTTTTATGAGAAGTTCAACCACAAGTGGTTTATCAAACATAATGGAGGGCAACAAAATTTTGCACATAAGCTTGACCTCACCAAAAAGTTTTCTTTCTACGAAGTTGGGAAGTTATTGATTGCAATGGCTAGGGCAAATTATATGGCAGCAGTATAAAAATCAAAGCCAATGTTATTTGACTATGTTGCTATGCATATTAGGCCCTGCCAAAAAGATTCAAATCCAAGGCTCCAAATTTTTCCTTGGACTCTTAAATATCTAAATAGCTTCTCAGAAAAATTACAAGATTTTTGAAGTACATGATCCATTGGTTTGGACACGTACAAAGGATTCAATTCACGCCGACATCAAATTTAGCTTTGCACTAAACTTTGCCCAAATCAACCCCTAATTTTTTCTAAGGCCTTTTATGGTTCAAGGAACTTGATTTCAATGTATGGAGATTTTTGGACCTCAGATACTATTTATTTCAACAAGGTTTATACCCATATTGGAATTCAAATTTGAATTTGAATTTGATGCAAACTATGTCGAAATTGAATTCAGATTGCGGAATTGAATTCCCCATATTTTTCTTAGTCCACCTGTAAATTTTGGGAATTTTTGGACAATGTTTAAGCTAGAATTAAGAGGAATGGATAAGGGAGAGAGGTGGGGCCCACAGTTCAGGCAGTGAAATCGATTCACCTCCTCTGTTTCTCACCCCCGGTCGACACCGCGACGCTTGGATGCGCCAGCTCGCCATCGGCGTCGGTCACCTCTAGCTGCCACCCTGACGTCCTTATCTACCGCAGTGGCGCCTATAAAAGCCCCCCCCCCCCCCCCGGTCGACGAAGTCTTCACCCATTCACCGCACCACGACATTTTTCATCGCCGCCGCGATCACCCCGTGCCGCTTGACGCCGCGCAGCCTTGCCGTCGATACAAGCACCCTCATCCTCTTCGGTCAATAACAAAAAGGTGCGCAACGACCTCGTGCAGCTTCTGGTTAAGCTTGAATCCCTATCATGCATCCTAGCTCTAGTATTCTTTAAAATCCCAAAGCACTTTTATCACGTTGAGGCTAGATCATCGGTTTAATTCCGATTGTATGTACAAAATCTCTTCGATCCATTTAGAGGACATGATCCATGTAGTCTAACGCACCTTCCCTTAGAAAATCAGAAAGAACCATCGGCTAATTAGCAAGATCTTCAAGTTTTCCCCTTCCGCCATTGTCAACGCTCGGAACACCGTCGACTTCGGTATTGCCAGCTATGACACGAGCTCTAAACCCTCCTGAGACCTTCCCCATGCATCCACGATGCTTCTCGAGCTTTCAAACGAGAAGTTTAGCTAGGGAATCGAAGGTCTCCACCTCACCGAAACCCTAACCCCCGCCGCTGCCGTCGGGATTAGTTTTCCAGTCACCCCTCGCTGTCGGGAGCTAGTCCATTGTGTTCTCCGTGCGAAAATATGTGGGAGCGGCGAGTCCCGAGGCCTCCCATAGGCCGGAGGCTATCGTCGACGAAAGCGCCGCTACGCGCCGGTGAGAACGCCACCGTCCGAGCAATGACTCGAGGTGGAAGAAGACCGGGTTTGCGGGTCCCACCTGCCAGTGAACACAACGCGCCCGGATCAATCTGTGCCTAAGGATCCAGTGTGGCCGCGTGGAAAAGTTTATAACCCCAGGTGTGGCTCGCCCTGATTGGATGATTTTAAATCCAGTGGGCCCTGGCGCCAAATTCAAAAGATGAATTTTCCCTTTTGGTGCAGAACCATTTCCAAAGTTTGAAAATCAATATCCTTCTATAGGATGCTCCGAAAATATTCAAACAAATTTTGTTTGAAATCCCTTGAGCTCTAGTTTCTATCAGTACCAATTAGGTTCAGTGAAACTCAGAGTTACATTCTGTAGGAAACAATCATTCCAAATTCAAATACAATTTTTCCAGATAAGATAGCCACTGGAAAAATTCCCAAAATTCACATAAAATTCGATGTCTTATTCTTGAATACCAGAAAATGTTTGGGGGCCATTGCACCTGTTTAAACCTCTGTATAATTCAATTACCTTTTTCAGTTATTGAATTTTTACATATGTTCAGTGACTTTATTTTGTCCCAAATTTGGACTGAACCTTTCTTTAGTCATACACTAGTTCCTGTAAAAATATTGGATTTAATTGACCTACTATCCTAGTCCTAATTCAGTTACAAACTGAATATTGATTAAATGGCTAACAATTCAATTATAAGATAATTCCAAAAATTCTTGCCAATTTAGAAATACAATAACTCCTTCACCAAAGCTTAGAAACTTATGGGAAAAATTTTGTTATAACAAAGACAATTTCCTCTATCTTGATTATCAACTGTTAGCTATGTTCAAGCTACAATTTCCTCTCTAGAATTTTTTTGAAGTGAATTGCTTGCCATAATTTTGGAGACCACAATCTACTTTGATCATCTCCTATTCTTTGCAAGAGTTTCTATCATATTCCCTAGTATCCACCTTAAAAGTTCCAAAGCCAATTAGGTCATTATCACATAATGGTCACCATAAATTAAATCATGGTCTTGGTAATAATTATTTTTCAAAGTCATTCACATACGTATTCTATACATATCGTATAGTGACCGAAGTCGAGGAGGAGCCAGAAACCTTGGAAGAGCACCTTCCAAATATTAACTCAGACTCTGACCTGCAACAAGGCAAGCCCTGGTTTGCATTTAAGTCGTTTATAAAATTTTACTTTATCACTATGATGAGTAGTATATGAATTGTGCATTACGTTTAGGATGATTGATACTCCACATGCATGACCCAAAAATCCCAGGGATTGGTTGGAATGAGTTACAGTTTGACCTATAGTAACTACTTTGCTAATGCATAGGAAATCCGGTAGAAGTCGAGTAGTTGGAATCTACTCGCGAGAGATGTAGGACATATCTCACAGGATTGGTTAGATAGAAAATGGCATAATATAATGAAATTGAGACCGGGAAGGGAATGGATAGGAAGCTGCGAGAATTGAGTCTCGATCGCATAGCCCTGCCTACGTCGATTAAGGCCAGTCCGTATGCAGCCCCTTCGGACAAGCTTGAATTGTACCGGCGACATAATGGACATATGGAATCCAATAAACTAACGTAACTCGATAACTGGGGTGTGGAGGCCTATTAACTCACCATCGATAGGGGTGGGTTGAGGACAGTAAGGTGTAAATTGGTCGGTGGACACATGAGGTGTTCCGTGCGGAGACCTTCTGTTTGCGGAGGTGAGACGGGCTCGACGTTCGGGTTTCTTGTGAAAGGTGGCCATATACACCTAGTACTGAAGTGTTATGTAGGTACAGGTGTGCTCGCTGACACTTCTGAACGACGTATGTGTCGTGTTGTCCGGGTGTGTCTTGATTGCAATCACCGTCCCTCGCGGTAATAGAGTACCACTTGTTCACTGAGCGGTGACGTAGTAATTACTAAAGAAACCAAAAAATTATATTGTAATGAATTATAATTGATTTGCAACCTTGTGTGATTTAGAGATAGTGCAATTAAAAGTTTACAGTTTCCCATACTTTAGCTGTAATAGCATTATGTGCTCCTGGCATGTCATATCATCGGTAAAGTGTTTCTTGTTTGATCGTGGAGCCCATGATGTGCCGTGCCTGGAGAATGTCATTTGCTACATAAAACCTGATTATAAGGATCCACTTGTAGGTGAGTCATTTATGCTTCACCTTACCTATGTTTAGTGTCCTCTTTGCATATGTCTAGTGAGACGGGTTAGTCTTACTGAGCCTTATGCTCACGTTTGCAGTTAACGAGTTTTTGCAGGTTATACAATTGATGAAGGGTGAAGGGTTTGGTGATGAGGCTGCACCCCCTCCAAGGTGTACAGCCGAGTGGGAACCCTGCACGCCGTCGTGACTTGCCTGTTGCTAGTGCGAAGCATCCAGGACATGGATGACTTTGCTTTTGCATAGGTAGTGCTGAGAGCGTAGCTATGATATATATATATATATATATATATATATATATATATATATATATATATATTTTTTCTTACGCTAGTATTGTAAAACTTCCACAGTAAGATAAATAAAAGACTTGGTCTTGTGTTTTATTCTCGTTCTGTTCTTGTATACTGTTGGGTGTCGCATCGCACGACACCACCTAATGAGATCCTCGGATGTCGGGTTCCGGTCCCCACAAAGTGTCATGATTTCAGGTATTGAAATAGTTAAGTTTGTGAGATCATGACTTGCTTAAATTGAAAATTACATTTGATCTCTAGCATGGATTACACTACTTTATGTATCTCATTGTTGTGATAGTGTAAGTTACTTGATACTATGAATTGGATGAGCTTTGTTTTATATGTATATGTTATAATATGCTTATATTAAAATTTCTCTTTTGTACCTTCCTGAATACATTGTCGAAGGGGGAGAAGCTGATCACACGTTGCACGTATTCGCAAGTGTTTTTGGCACGATTCTTCTCAGGGGGAGAAATTTTATTTCTATCGATTTTCAAAAAGGGGAAGAAATTATTTTCAAACTTTTTCATTCCGAAGTTCGAATTTTAAGTGGTGTTGCCAAAGCATTCATCAAGGGGGTGATTGTGAGACCTATGTGTGCTGAATACATTGGCTATGGCGACAAAAGTTTTGAATACTACCAAAACACCTGTATCATCAAGGTCCGATGATGGGTCCGACTTGTTTTGGGTAGCTCCGGCAAAGTCTGATGTAAGGTCTTACTTGCTTTGGCTAGGTCCGCTTTCTTTTTCTCGGTCCGACTAGTTTTGGTAAGCTTCGGCGCTAGGTCCGACTAGCTTTGGTAAGCTACGGTGCTAGGTTCGACTAGCTTTTGGTAAGCTTCGGCGCTAGGTCTGACTAGCTTTGGTAAGTTCCGGCGCTAGGTCCTTCTAGCTTTGGTAAGCTCCGGTTCAAGGTCCGGTTAGCTTTGGCAAGGTTCAAAGCTTGATTGCAATGGTTCTGCTTTTACTTTGAAATATTTTGAACTTGTTTTACACTTATGAAAAGTTTGCATAGTATTCTTTTACTAAGTTTTTGGTGTGTTTTGGTGGTTATGGTTGATATCATTTTTCTACGGTTTGCAGCATGCTTATTTGTGTTGCTCACGTAAGTTGTAGTTTTGAAACTAACGAGAGTCAAGTCGAGGACTTGTGGTCAGAAGTATTGGTTGTTTATTCATGTGCAGGTGTTGCTTGAGTTCAAGACATGTCTGGTGAGGGGATCCATTGAACTATTCTTAGGGAGAAGATGAGGTTCAACAACCAAGCTCGGGAGTAATTGTGGTTGAGTTGATCAGGAGGTTGCGCAACATGTTTGAATCAAGAATAATCCGTATGAAGGTATCTTGGACGTCATTGGAAGATTTTTGCATGTATGCAAGGAGTTCATGGACGTGGATACATGGTTCCGAGACATAATGAAGAGATATGGACGTAAAGAATTGGTCAGGAAGGTCCAACCGACTAGTATATGGACACAGGCTGCGGCTGAGTCGTGTTTGACTAAAATATGAAACGTTTTGAGTTGGTTATGATAGGATTTCGTGTGGGTCACGAATGTGAGTTGTTTTAGGAATGTGGGATACGTTCCTAAGGTGTTTGGAAGTCTTAAGATTGCTACTATCTGTGTATAGAAGAGTCTAGAGCAGTTATGGAAAGTTTGGATTCGTGAACTGAGTAGGATTAGAGTCCTAGTTAGGTTTGGGTTAGACTAAGGGCTGGTTATATAAGCAAGGGAGGCCATAGCTCATGTTGGATGACTTTTGGGCTGTTCCTCTTGTATTCTATTGAATAAAATTTGTAGTGTAAAGGAATGTTTGTGCCTTGTTCGTCCGACTTGTTTCAGACGGGTTTTACTCGTCGAGTTTATGCACAGCACTACCTTCCGTCGGTGGTTTTATCATAACTTGAGTTTTACAGATCCGATTGACGTGATTATTTTTGAGTTATCTTCACAACTTGATTATCTATCATCTGTCAAAATTTCACGATCATTGCATTTGCGATTTTTGATCTACAGCAGTTTCTTTGCAGTATTGGATTTCTATTTTTTTACTCGGTAGAACAAATTGACCTTTGTTCGATCTTTCTAACGTAACTTTAGTTTCTCTCGACGGATTTGAGTGATTCTTATTGTGACATCTTCGTGACTTGATTCTCACTGATATCTATCACTTTTTTCATGGTGAAACACGTTTAAGATCATTTGCACACACGGTTTGTCAATTGTTTGATTTTCTACCGAAGGGGATGGGATTTAATTGTTTCCGTTGCAGAAGATTTTAAATATACCATTTACCCCCCTCTGGTATATCCTATAAAATATCATCCCAGCCAATCAAGCACCGACATGTGGCACCACTTGGATCAAATGGACCACAAACAGAAGTATTTGTGGCCATACAATGGTGTACACCTTATATTTGTAAAGGGTACCCACCTGGAAGTCACTACAAGAAAGCACATACCGTTTGGAGGACTTACCAGGTCAGCCGGCCGCCCCAGTCGGTCGACCTGGTCTTTCCTCCATACTCAGTCAGCTTCCACATGTTGGCTTTTCCTAGTTTAAAGAAGTCGTTGATGATTGATTTGTGAACTTTTGGTGGCCGGTGTCGACCCTTCTCCAAGCTATAAATAGGAACCCTCACACCTCACTCCAACACACACAACTTGAGCATCATTCTACTGTATACACTAGTTCTCTTAGTCCTTAGTTGAGTAGGCCATGGAGAGGAGAGCTTCTAGTCCCAAGTCTATGTTGGGAAACTTATGGCTCATGTATCTTTTCTTATATTTATGACTTTATGCATAATAAGGATATTATCTTTAGTCTTATTTTATTCATATACTTGGATGAAATGTTTCTTGTTTGATTGTGGATTCCATGTATGTGGTAGGAGTAGTCTTTATGATTATGCGATATCACTCCTCATCTATCATCATAAACCATACAAACCCCCACTACAGTTTAATTAGTTATGACAGGAATAGCATGGTGCTAGGATAGTAAGTAGCGTTGGATGTCTTGTAGACCCACGGATTGAAGAGGTATGCAGTAGGTGATAACAGACCTATATGTCCTTTGCAATCCTCCATGTTCAGCTATGGCACAGGCTCTTGCCAGTAGTCATCCTACTGTTGCCAGGGGTAAACCCGTACCTGATATGTTGAACAACTTAGAATAAGGATTCACCATTAAAATTATCATTAGTATCTAACCTAGGTCTAGGATCGAAAAGCACATGAAAAGCTACCAGAGGGGGGTGATTTGTAGATTTAAACTTTTTCAGCGGAAGCAACGTAAACCTCTCGGCAGAAAAATGATCTGTTAAAGAAATCATGTGCGCGACTAATCTAAACGTGTTCAATCCATGAGAAAACATAGTAGATTTTGAAGATAATGGAGTCACAAAGATACAGCAACAAGAATCAAGCAAATCCTTCAAGAAAAACTCAAGTTACGATCAAAAGATCGAACAAAGGTCATTCTGTTCTACCGAGTAAAAAACAGTTCTGCAACACTACAAGAAACTCGTGTAGATTCAAAACAACAAATCCAATGACCGTGAAATTTTCACAGATGATATATAATCAAGTTGTGAAGATAATCCAATAATAATCACATCAATTGGATATGTAAAACTCGAGTTATGATAAAACCACCGAAGAAAGGTAGTGCTGCGCAAAAACTCGACAAGAAAAACTTGTACACAACAAGTCGGACGAACACAGCACAAAAGTGTAACACCCAAATTTTTTCAAAATTTGAAAACCAAAAAAAATGTACTAGGAATGCATCATGCATGGTTGCATTTGATTGAAAATTTGATTTCAAAATGCGCTAGCAGATCGTTTGAATTTGAAAAGCAATTCAAATTGTAAAAGAATTAAAAAAAAGAGGAAACAAAAAGAAAAAGAAAAAAACCCACCCCTTGGGCCTTAACCCCGCCCCGGCCCACTTCTTCCCCCTTCCCCCTTTCCCTTTTCCCTCCCGCCGGCCCAACCCCGCGGCGGCCCAAGGCCAGTCGCGCCTCCCTCTCCCTCTCCCTTTCTCTGCGTGTGGACCTCGCCGGTCAGCCCTTTCCTTCTTCCTCCCGTCGCCCGCGCCCGACAGATGCCCCGCTAATGCTGCCCCTGTTCAAAACGCCGGCAAGTAAATTCTCCCCCATTATGGCCCCGGTCGCCTTCCTTCGGGGGAAATCCCCTTCCTTACTTCGCCGCCCCCTCTCCCCCTATAAAAGCCGGCCGGCGCCCGCAATTTTCCCTCCCCGAAGCTGTGAACCCTAGCCGCCGTGCCAAGGTAATGGCGCTGCCGTTCTCGTTGTTCTAGCCGAAGCCGCTCCTCAGTTCCTTGCTCATATTGTTCGCCGTGTCCGTAGGTACTTGCCGGACACCTTCTTTCGGGGATTACGCCGCCTCAACACCGTCTTCGTCGAGCTCCGACGAGGACCGCCGCTGGTCGCCGTCGCCGACGTCCCTCCGCCCTAAATTCGAGCTCCGCGACCCCCTTGGTGAGCTTCTCCCGTCTCCCTCTCCCTTTTCCGCGTTAGCACCGAGGCATTGGGCGATGTTTGGGCCATTTCGGCCAACTCCGGCGAGCCCCGCCGTGCGCCGCCGGGCACCGACCGCCCGCCCCGCGCGCCTGGGTGCATCGCCTTTGGGGCGACGTGGCCCATCCTCGACCGTCGATCTGAGACCGACCGCCAAGATTAGAAGGGGCGTACCCCTTCGCGCGTTTTAAATCTGGGCCGCACGCGGTTGATCCAACGGCCCAGATTCAAATATGTTTGACCATTGCCAGTTTTACGCATAGCCCCCTGCGCAAATTTAAATTAATTACACTGAGGTCCTGTACTTTATGAACTAGCCCCTGGACTTTAATTAAATTATGTCAGCACTGTTAAAATGATTAAACATAGCATTTTAGCCCCTGTTTTCACCATAAATTATATTTTTAGCCTCTGTAAATTATGATTAACCCACTGGTCATGTTATAAAATATTTCTAGGCCCCTGATCATGTCTGTTTTGCATAAAAGCCCCTGTATTAATTGTAAATTACATAAAATCACATGAGAACTCTCTCTTTTTGCACAAATCACTTAGGGTATTATTTTATTATTATTTCCTAATCTCTTTGGGATAAAATAATGCATTTAATTAGCTGACTGTGCTGAATTTCCTAATGAACCCATATAGGCACTAAAATCCACACCTCCACCCACACCACTAAATCAAGTCTTACTAAGGACATAGTGTTAGCGACGTATTCGCGTAGGTTTTCTTTTGTGTTTATTTATTTGTGGTGTGCATTTATTCTCTTGTTCTTATTGTGTGCTGCTACTTTCCGTTCCGCATGCGATGATGTATTTAGAGTCGGTTCCCGAGCCGACTTACAATCTTCAGGACTACCACTTCACCGACCCACCCTCTGAAGAAGGCAAGTTCCTTGACCATTTTGCACCTGTTTTATTAAGTTTTAGTTAGCTGCATGCTTAATAAATTGAATCCTGTTTATTGCACCCTTCCATATAATTCCTTGTCCCCAGGTTGGTTTGGGTAGATGTTACTATTACTTTTATGCTTAGCCGTGCTTAGTTTTGGGAGGGAAATTTCTCTACGTACATGTTATATTATTAATTGATGTGGTTTATTTATGGAGATATGGTGAATTGAATTGTAGTGGATAGGAATCTGGCGAGTTGGTTTGTTTGGGATGGTGCAGTACGCACGAGACCCGGATTTTGGGGTGTGAACCTTGCTGGATTCTAAGGACCGGTTTATTGAGAAAGCCACTAAACCTTATAGTATCGCCACAAGACTGAGTATGGGGCAGCTTGGTCAATTAATTAGGCCTCTCCCGTCGTAGTATTAGTGATTGGATAGTGCGTGGAATTTGTTCAGGGTGTACTGCCTTGGGATCCGCATGGCTCAAGAGGGGGCAACTAGGGTGTTGAGTCGTGGTGTAATGGCTCACACTTTTGTACAGGGGTGAAACCTCAGAGGGCTAGTACGCATCGGGAGAATCCTTTGTAAAGACCTCGTAGTGATCTCCTGGCCTCACACCAAAGGAAGTGTGCAATGTGGTTCGCGACCACGGGCATCAGGGAGGTTTCCTTAGTCCACCTGGTAACAGGGGATGAAATCACGGCTTGTGGGTAAAGGGTACATTCTCTGCAGAGATTTAGAAACTGTCATGATAGCCGTGCTCACGGACAAGAGCGGCTTGGTGTCCAATTCATAATTAGTCAATGATTGGGTATGGTGGTTTGGTTGGTTGGGACTCGGATTACAATTGGGATTATGGTTGGGTTCATACACTTAGAAGCAGGTGCTAATGAAAGCTAAGGATAGGTTGTAATGTTATAGTGCTTAACCCAAATCTGGCCTTCCTTTCTATAAACCCACATGTCATCTCTTTCCCACTTGCTGAGTACCATTGGTACTCAAACTTGCTTGTTGCTTATCTTTCCTCAGTATACAATGGAGAAGAGGTGGAGAATGAAGACTTCTTCGCTGATCCGGAGGAGACATTCTAGGCGGGCGCAACCCCCGGGCGACGCCTGTGCATGGAGCCACACTAGTTTACTTTTACCGCTGCTTGCTTTGTAATCTTATTTTAGACCTACGGGTCAATATTGTAAGACATTTTATGTACTCGAACATGGCTTGTAATAAATGATATTACACTTTCGTCTACACATGTATGATGAGAATCGATCCTGGCATACATCTGGAAGCCATCCGGTTGTCTTGTTGGGACCGGGTGTGACAAAGTGGTATCAGAGCCGTGTTGCCCGTAGGACGCAAGCCTAGTTAGAAAGGGATGACTTAAGGACCCTATTATACTCTAAAACGTAATTTATAAAATTTCTTTGTATTTCCTACCTTGTCTACTTGTTTTATTTACTCCTTTATTTATATGTTTTATTACTGACACTCTCTTGTTTTAAAAATTTGTAGATGGCCCGCACCAAGACGACGCCTCGTAAGTCGACCGGTGGACTTGTGCCCCCGCGTAGGCTGGCCAGTCGCTCTCCAGCCGTCGATCCCTGTCACCCCGTGCTGATCCGTTCTGACGGCAGGGCCGCAGGACGACTGCGACTTTGTCTCCGGGCCCTACTCCGCGAGGTTGGCTACCGTCACCACAGCCTCTCGCTCTCCTACCACACCACTAGAGTGCAACGCCTCGACAGGAAGGAGTGGAGCTGCAAGATCTACATCTACTATGGTGATGAGTTGGTGAAGACCCACAACAGTCCTGTCTGGAGGAGCTCCCGCCGATATGCGGAGCATGATGCTAGCTGGGAAGCAGCTACCTTTTGGAGTCACGCCCGCCGTTTCCGTCTGGAGGACACAGTGCACGCCTTCGTACTATAGCGTCCCAGTGGCACTGCACGCTTTGTCTCCAGGCACGTGGAGGGACCCCTGGACCTCCCGCAGTCTCGTCAGACCGTTGACGACGTGGCTCGGCTCAGTGGCCGACTTCAGAGGGCGCAGCAGGAGATTCAGGATGGACGTGACCTCGCCCTGCGCCATGAGGCGGTGATCAGGAGGTATCGCCGGATCATCGACGAGGACCCAGACGACTACGCGTCCAACACCTCAATGTGGACCCCAGACTCTTCAGACCGCCGTGGCGGCCGGCGTGAGTCGTCTTCTTAGGAGTCCTCTGACAAGGAGCCTTCCAGTGTGGCGTCTGCCGCACCACCGCCGCCTGTTGCCTCACCACCACAGGACCCCGAGGACCCTGACGACGACGACGACGATGACGAGGACCCGGAGGAGTTCCCGCATGATGACAAGTAGTCCTCGACCTTTGCCACGACTCAAGGATAGGCACATCCCAATTAGTTAAATAAGAGCGACGTAGACGTACTTGTGTGACCTTGAGTTGTGTTACTTCTTTTATGATTTTCGTCTTGGTGTGTTGTGTGAGTTGTGGAATGCCTTGGCGAATTGTCCACAACCGCACCTTTTTGATACTTCTTTAATTAGTGAGCTATTAATAAAGAATTTTCATTTATACGCATGTTTGCTGTGATTTTTGCATACAGTAAGGGTATCGTATAGTAGTCTTCCACTAGTTATAGTAGTATCTAAGACTCTATTCTCTTCGTACTCAGATGGCGGGCAGGGGAAGAGGCCGTGGTTGTGGCCGTGGTATGCCCCTTGGTAATGATGAAGCTGGATTCCAGCTACCGCAATGGAATGGGTGAGGTGCCCGTGGAGCACCTGCGATGAATCATATGCAGCAGATGGTGGCCATGCAGATGCAGATGAGGCAAAATTTAACACAAGTGGTGGCCAACATGCAGCAAGCTCAGCAAGCCCCTCCACCTCCACCAAATTAGCCCCACCCACAGCCAGCACCAGGACCCCGATCCCACATGAGAGACTTCCTCAACACCCATCCACCCACATTTTCCACTTCTAGTGAGCCAATGGAGGCCAACGATTGGCTGAGAACAGTTGAGAGCAAGCTGAGAATTGTCCAATGTGAAGAACAAGAGAAGGTACTGTTAGCCTCGCACCAACTTCAGGAACCTGCAGGCGACTGGTGGACTGCTTTCACCGAAGCCCATTAGGACCCGGATAATATCATATGGGATGACTTCAAGAATTACTTTCGCACTCATTTCGTGCCCTAAGGAGAGGTCCAGGCGAGACGTGAAGAATTTCTCATGCTAAAGCAAGGCCGTATGAGTGTGCGATAGTACTTGAACAAATTCACACAATTGTCTCGCTATGCACCAGAAGATGTGGACATGGACTCAAAGAAACAATTTCGTTTTAAGAAGGGGCTTGACAAGGAGCTGAAGTTTGCTATGGTTTCCAGTGACTACAGCAGTTTCCATAAGTTGGTGGACAAGGCTTTTGAAGTGGAAAGAACCAAGAAAGAGTTGGATGATGATGACAGGAAGAGGAAGTTGGCTCAAGCACACAGTTCTGGGAATAATGTGCGCCCTCGCTATGCCCCTCAGCCTGCAGCACCTATGGCTCATCCTATGAACTCTCACACGGGACAAAGGTACCCAAACTCCTCCTACAGGCCACCCACACCATACAACCAGCAGATGCGCCAACCACCATAGCCTCCACGCCAACCAATGCAACCCCCTCGCCCAGCAGCTCCAGCACCCTGCCCTAACGGCCAGCCGCAACAGAACCCTCAAGGAGGTAACAGATCCCAAGGTAACAACGCGGCTGTGCAGTGTTATAACTGTGGTGAGATGGGACATTTCGCCAACCGTTGCCCGAAGAAGTCGCCGCAACAACCTACACGTGGAAGAGTTAACCACGTGGCACTTGAGCAGGCACACAATGCACCAGATGTGGTTGTTGGTACGTTCCCTGCTGACTCTCATCTAGCTACAGTGTTGTTTGATTCTGGTGCTACGCATTCATTCATATCTAAGGAATTCATGAGGAGGCATGACATGGTAGTGCATTTAATGACTCACCAACTTATAGTTCACTCCCCTGGGGGAGAAATGATAACCCGGCAAGTATGCCCTAATGTAAGGCTAGACATAAGGGGGGTAGTTTTCTTAGAGAACCTGATTGTTCTGGAATCTCAAGGGATAGATATTATCCTGGGGATGGACAGGTTGACTAAGTACCATGGGGTGATCCACTGCGCCACAAGAACAGTCTCCTTGACCCACCCCGATGGTACCAAGGTAGAGTTCTCTCCAAATCAAGCTCCAACACATAGGATCAGGCTAAATCAAACTGAGGTCACCAAAGAGATCCATGTTGTCAGTTAATTCCCATACGTGTTCCCCGAGGAGTTACCGGGTATGCCTCCTGACCGTGAAATTGAATTCATCATTGACCTAGTGCCTGGAACGGCCCCGATATATAAGAGGCCATATAAAATGGACGCTAATCAGTTATCCGAGCTAAAGGATCACATCAAAGAGTTGTTGGAGAAATGATACATCTGCCCTAGTTCATCGCCTTGGGGTGCTCCTGTCATATTTGTGCCTAAGAAGGATGGCACTCAAAGGTTGTGTGTGGATTATCATGCATTGAATGGAGTGACCATCAAGAATAAGTATCCACTGCCAAGGATCGAAGATTTGTTTGATCAGCTGCAAGGGGCATGTGTATTCTCTAAGATCGACCTTCGTTCAGGTTATCACCAGTTGAAGATTCGACCATCGAACATTCCCAATACTGCATTCGTCTCTCGATATGGTCTTTATGAGTATACCGTTATGTCTTTCGGGTTGAATAATGCTCCAGCTCACTTCATGTACCTCATGAACAAAGTATTTATGGAGTACCTAGATAAATTTGTGGTCGTATTCATCGACGATATCCTGATATTCTCCAAGAGTGAAGAAGAGCATGAGGAACACCTGAGGTTGGCACTAAAGAAACTTAGAGAACACCAATTGTATGCTAAATTCGGTAAGTGAGAGTTTTGGTTGAAGCAGGTATCATTCTTGGGACATGTCATATCAGAAGGAGGAATATCAGTGGATCCGGGTAAAGTGGCAGATGTTCTCAAGTGGGAGACGCCGGAAAATGTGGGACACATCAGAAGCTTTCTGGGAATGGCTGGTTATTATCGACGATTTATTGAGGGATTTTCAAAGATCTCTCAGCCACTAACCAAGCTACTCGAGAAGGGAGCCACATTCAAGTGGACACCGGAATGTGAAGCAAGCTTTGCAGAATTGAAGAAGAGATTGACCACTGCCCGAGTGCTGGTCATGCCGGATATGCAAAAGGAGTTCTCAGTCTATTGTGATGCTTCCGGACAGGGATTGGGACGTGTGTTGATGCAAGTAGGACATGTGGTGGCTTACGCCTCGAGACAACTCAAGAAGCATGAGAAGAATTATCCAACCCATGATCTCGAATTAGCAGCTGTGGTTCACGCACTGAAGATATGGAGACACTACCTGATCGAAAAAAGGACAGATATCTACACCGACCACAAAAGCTTGAAGTACATATTCACTCAGCCAGACCTTAACCTTCGCCAACGAAGGCGGTTAGAGCTCATTAATAACTTCGATGTTGGGATTAACTATCACCCTGGAAAGGCGAACGTGGTCGCAAATGCTTTGAGTAGGAAAACCCAATGCAACAGCATGACGATCCAGGCTTATCAACTGCAACTATGTGAAGAGTTTGCAAGATTAAACCTGTGCATAGTGTCAGATGAAGTAGTTATGGAAGTGGACTCCACGTTGGAACAAGACATTAGAGAAGGCCAAAAAGAGGATAAGAAGATCCAAAAACTTAAGAAGTTAATGAAGGATGGCAAAGCTCCAGATTTCAGGGAAGATGAACATGGGACCCTGTGGTTAGGAAAGAGGATATGCGTGTCGAATGTTATGGGGATCCGAGAGTTGATATTGAGAGAAGCCCACGACTCGTACTACTCTATCCACCCTGGGAGTACCATGATGTACCAAGACCTTAAGGATAGATACTGGTGGCTCGGTATGAAGAGTGATGTGGCCGAATACGTGGCTCTGTGCTACACGTGTCAGTTAGTTAAGGCGGAACATCAGAGACCTGCTGGACTACTTCAACCACTCAAGATACCCGAGTGGAAATGGGAAGAGATAAGTATGGACTTTATTGTGGGGTTTCCAAGGACCCAATCAGGATACGACTCCATATGGGTTGTCGTGGATCGGTTGACCAAGGTTGCTCACTTCATTCCGGTCAAGGAAAGCTACAATGGTTCGCGATTGGAAGAATTATACATGGCATGAATTGTGTGTTTGCACGGTGTTCCAAAGAAGATCGTGTCTGATCGAGGTACCCAATTCACTTTAAGATTCTGGCAGAAGCTACATGAGTCAATGGACACTCGTTTGAATTTCAGCTCAGCGTATCACCTGCAAACAGATGGTCAGACAGAACGCACCAATCAAATCCTGGAGGATATGTTGCCAGCATGTGCCTTAAAGAATAGTAAGAGTTGGGACAAAAACTTTCCTTATGCAGAGTTCGCTTATAACAACAGCTACCAAGCTAGTCTCAAGATGTCCCCGTTTGAGGCACTTTATGGGCAAAAGTGCAGAACACCCTAATTTTGGAATCAGACTGGGGAAGGTCAAGTGTTTGGACCGGAGATACTCAGAGAGGCCAAACGACAGGTACAAGAGATCCAGAATAATCTGAAAATGGCGCAGTCACGGCAGAAGAGTTACGTAGATGCTCGATGTCGTGATCTAACCTTTGGGGTCGGAGACATTGTGTATCTCAAGGTATCACTAGTAAGAGGTCTAAGACGGTTCAAGGTGAATGGAAAACTAGCACCCCGTTACATTGGTCCGTTCAAGATATTGGAGAGAAGAGGAGAAGTAACTTACCGTCTCGAGCTACCTTCTCAACTGTCAGATGTGCATGATGTGTTTCACGTGTCGCAACTAAAGAAATGCTTGAGAGTACCAGAGGAACAGTTACCCATGGAAGCTGTGGATTTGCAAGCGGATTTGTCCTACGCAGAACGGCCAGTCAGGATCCTAGAGATGTCATAACGTTTCATGAGAAACAAGACGATTCGCATGTGCAAACTGCAGTGGAGACATCACTCTGAGGCAGAAGGAACCTGGGAGAGAGAAGAAGACCTCAAGGCTGAGTTTCCCGATCTTTTCTCTTAGGACGTCCAAATCTCGGGGCCGAGATTCCTTTTAAGGGGGGTAGAGTTGTAACACCCAAAATTTTTCAAAATTTGAAAACAAAAAAAAATGTACTAGGAATGCATCATTCAGGGTTGCATTTGATTGAAAATTTTGATTTCAAAATGCGCTAGCAGATCATTTGAATTTGAAAAGCAATTCAAATTGTAAAAGAATTAAAAAGAAAAGAGGGAACAAAAAGAAAAAGAAAAAAACCCACCCCTTGGGCCTTAACCCCGCCCCGGCCCACTTCTTCCCCCTTCCCCCTTTCCCTTTTCCCTCCCGCCGGACCAACCCCGCAGCGGCCCAAGGCCAGCCGCGCCTCCCTCTCCCTTTCTCTGCGCGTGGACCCCGCCGGTCAGCCCTTTCCTTCTTCCTCCCATCGCCCGCGCCCGACAGACGCCCCGCTAATGCCGCCCCGATTCAAAACGCCGGCAAGGAAATTCTCCCCCATTATGGCCCCCGGTCGCCTTCCTTCGGGGGAAATCACCTTCCTTACTTCGCCGCCCCCTCTCCCCCTATAAAATCCGGCCGGTGCCCCCAATTTTTCCCTCCCCGAAGCTCCGAACCCTAGCCGCCGTGCCAAGGTAATGGCGCCGCCGTTCTCGTCGTTCTAGCTGAAGCCGCTCCTCGATTCCTTGCTCATATTGTTCGCCGTGTCCATAGGTACTTGCCGGACACCTTCTTTCGGGGATTACGCCGCCTCAAAGCCGTCTTCGTCGAGCTACACCGAGGACCGCCGCCGGTCGCCGTCACCGACATCCCTCCGCCCTCAATCCGAGTTCCGCGACCCCCTTAGTGAGCTTCTCCCGTCTCCCTCGCCCTTTTCCGCATTAGCACCGAGGCATTGGGCGATGTTTGGGCCGTTCCGGCCAACTCCGGCGAGCCCCGCCGCCGTGCGCCGCCGGGCACCGAGCGCGCGCCCCGCGCGCCTGGGCGCGTCGCCTCTGGGGCAACGTGGCCCATCCTCGACCGTCGATCTAAGTCCGACGGCCGAGATTAGAAGGGGTGTACCCCTTCGCGCGTTTTAAATCTGGGCCGCACGCGGTTGATCCAACAGCCCAGATTCAAATATGTTTGACCGTTGCCAGTTTTACGCATAGCCCCCTGCGCAAATTTAAATTAATTACACTGAGGTCCTGTACTTTATGAACTAGCCCCTGGACTTTAATTAAATTATGTCAGCACTATTAAAATGATTAAACATAGCATTTTAGCCCCTGTTTTCACCATAAATTATATTTTTAGCCTCTGTAAATTATGATTAACCCCCTATTCATGTTATAAAATATTTCTAGGCCCCTGATCATGTCTGTTTTGCATAAAAGCCTCTGTATTAATTGTAAATTACATAAAATCACATGAGAACTCTCCCTTTTTGCACAAATCACTTAGGCTATTATTTTATTATTATTTCCTAATCTCTTTAGGATAAAATAATGCATTTAATTTGCTGAATGTTCTGAATTTCCTAATGAACCCATATAGGCACTAAAATCCACACCTCCACCCACACCACTAAATCAAGTCTTACTAAGGACATAGTGTTAGCGACGTATTTGCGTAGGTTTTCTTTTGTGTTTATTTATTTGTGGTGTGCCTTTATTCTCTTATTCTTATTGTGTGCTGCTACTTTCCGTTCCATATAATTCCTTGTCCCCAGGTTGGTTTGGGTAGATGTTACTATTACTTTTACGCTTAGCCATGCTTAGTTTTGGGAGGGAAATTTCTCTACATACATGTTATATTATTAATTGATGTGGTTTATTTATGGAGATATGGTGAATTGAATTGTAGTGGATAGGAATCTGGCGAGTTGGTTTGTTTGGGATGGTGCAGTACGCACAAGACCCGGATTTTGGGGTGTGAACCTTGCCGGATTCTAAGGACCGGTTTATTGAGAAAGCCACTAAACCTTATAGTATCGCCACAAGACTGAGTATGGGGCAGCTTGGTCAATTAATTAGGCCTCTCCCGGCGTAGTATTAGTGATTGGATAGTGCGGTGAATTGGTTCAGGGTGTACTGCCTTGGGATCTGCATGGCTCAAGAGGGGGCAACTGGGGCGTTGAGTCGTGGTGTAATGGAACACACTGTTGTACAGGGGTGAAACCTCAGAGGGCTAGTACGCGTCGGGAGAATCCTTTGTAAAGACCTCGTAGTGATCTCCTGGCCTCACACCAAAGGAAGTGTGCAATGTGGTTCGCGACCATGGGCATCAGGGAGGTTTCCTTAGTCCACCTGGCAACAGGGGATGAAATCACAGCTTGTGGGTAAAGGGTACATTCTCTGTAGAGATTTAGAAACTGTCATGACAACCGTGCTCACGGACAAGAGCGGCTTGGTGTCCAATTCATAATTAGTCAATGATTGAGTATGGTGGTTTGGTTGGTTGGGACTCGGATTACAACTGGGATCATGGTTGGGTTCATACACTTAGAAGCAGGTGCTAATGAAAGCTAAGGAAAGGTTGTAATGTTATAGTGCTTAACCCAAATCTGGCCTTCCTTTCTATAAACCCACATGTCATCTCTTTCCCACTTGCTGAGTACTGTTGGTACTCAAACTTGCTTGTTGCTTATCTTTCCTCAGTCTACAATGGAGAAGAGGTGGAGAATGAAGACTTCTTCGCTGATCCGGAGGAGATATTCTAGGCGGGCGCAACACCCGGGCAACGCCTGTGCATGGAGCCACACTAGTTTACTTTTACCGCTGCTTGCTCTGTAATCTTATTTTAGACCTACGGGTCATTATTGTAAGACATTTTATATACTCGAACATGGCTTGTAATAAATGATATTACACTTTCGTCTACACATGTATGATGAGAATCGATCCTGGCATACATGTGGAAGCCATCCGGTTGTCTTGTTGGGACCGGGTGTGACAAAAAGTTCCTTTAAACTATAAATTTTATTGATCAAAACACAAGATTAAAAGCCCCAAAAGTTGTCACTCTCGATCTGTGGCTTCCCTTGCTTTTATAACCAGCCCGAAGCCCAACTCAACTCTAACTAGGACTCTAGTCCTACTCTGATCACGAATTGCAACTAACCATAACTGCCCAAGATCTTCGTATTCGCAGATAGAAACAGTCTCAAGACTTCCTAAAAAACTCAAGAACGTATTCCACATTCCTAAAATAACCTAACTTCGTTTCCCACACGAAAATTGTCATAACAAACTTGATACTTTGCATATCCGATCAATAACCGACTCCGCCGCAGCCAAAGTCAACATCCGATACGATCCGATCCTTCCAACCAGATCTTTCCTTCCATAATCTTGTCTTCAGAACCATGTTGACACGTCCTGCATCGCATGCATACGTGAGAACACCTTCTTTTCGACATCCAGTATCCTTCATATGCACTGCCCTTGATTCAATCACCCTGCGTGACCTCCCGATCAGCTCAATCACTGTTCCTCTCAAACTTGATTGTTGGAACCTCATCTCCCCTTTGAGACTAGTCCAATGGATCCTGTCACCATCCGTGTCTTGAACTCAAGCAACACCTGCACATGAACAAACAACCGATTCCTCTGAGCATAAGTCCTCGACTTGACTCACATTAGTTCTGAAACCACAACATCTTACGTGAGCACCTCACATAAGGATGTTGCAAACCATAGCAAGATGATATCAGCCATAATCGCCAAAACACACCATAAACTTAGTAAGCGAATACTAAGCAATCTTTCCATAAGTGTAAAGCAAGTTTGAAACGTTGCAAGGTAAAAACAGAACAATTGCAATCAAGCTCCGAACCTTGCCAAAGCTAACCAGACCTTGAATCGGAGCTTACCAAAGCTAGCAGGACCTAGCACCAGAGCTAACAAGAACTAGTCAGACCTAGCGATGGAGCTTGCGAAAGCTAGTCGGTCCTAGCACTCGGGCTTACCAAAGCTAGTTGGACCTAGACAAAGAAGTCGGACCTATCCAAAGCAAGACGGACCTTACGTCAGACCTTGTCGAAGCCACCCAAAACAAGTCAGACCTATCATCGGACCTTGCAGGAGCTCGGACCTAGAGTCAGACCTTGATGATACGGGTGTTTTGTCAATATTCAAAACTTTTATCGTCAAAGCCAATGTATTCAGCTAACATAGGTCCCACAATCTCCCTCTTGATGAATGCATTGGCAACAGCACATAAAATCTGAACATTGGCTTATTCACATGAAAAGTTTTGAAAACTAAATTCTCCCTCTATGCATATTTCTCCCCCATTGTAAACCAGAAAAAAAAAGAAGAAAAACAAAAATTCTCCCCCAGAAACACTTGTGAATATGTGCAATTTGTGATCAATTTAGCCCCCTTTGACAATGTATTCAGCATGGTTCAAAAGAGAAATTTCAACTGTTATGAGCATATTGTAACACATACATACAAAACAAAGCTCATACAAGTCATACTATCAGGTAACTTACACTATAACAATAAGATACATAAAGTAGTGTAAGCCATGCTAGAGGTCAAATGTGATTTTCAATTTAAGCAAGTCATGATCTCACAAACTTAACTATTTCAAGACTTGAGAGCATGACACTTGTTGCAATTTTGATCACATTTAAAGCACAAATTTTGATCACATAACATTTGCAGGAGATTATATGCGCATCTGCCTTATTCTAACCAACCAAGCCAAGCCTATGTCATTTGACAATCAGAAGCTTAAGGACATGGTTTTGGTCATACACAATTTCTTCCAAATTCCTATCTGAGTGCAATGATAAGCAAACTCAAAAGAAGAAGCATGATGCATGCATATTCTCTTGATCGTTTCTCAATTTATATTTGACCATAAAAATCTTAACAAGTGAGATGATTACTTTATTAATTCTTTATGACTAAGAGCACATGTGAGCATGCAACAAGTTCAAAACAGCATGAAAGTTCGATCATGACCAGATTTAGTGTAAGTAATTATTCCAATTACTAGTCATGGCAAAAACTACAAAATGTATAACAAAATAATGTAGTAAGAACTTTTAGCATGAAAAAGGAAACACAAGGTCATATATGTATGAAATATTATGCTTATAATATTTTAATTTTGGATTCACACGTATACTTCCCAAGTTTCAAAACTCCCCCTCAATTTAAGCCATGGGGATGCATAACCCCTATTTCACTATGAATGAAACAAAAACGAGTCAAATCCAAAGGTTTTGTAAAAATGTCAGCCAATTGTTGTTCGGTATCTACATGGTGAAGCACAATGTTTCCTTTTTTTCAACATTATCACGGATAAAGTGATACCTAATGTCAATGTGCTTTGTTCTCTAATATTACACACGGTTTTAGCAATGCAAATGGCACTAGTGTTATCACAAAACAGTGGAACACTATCTAGATCAACCGCATAGTCCTTAAGTGTTTGAACAATCAAAAGAATTTGTGAGCAAGCACTAGCAGCAACTACATTTTCAGATTCAGCTGTGGATTGTGCAACTGAGTATTGTTTTCTAGAGGACCAAGCAAAAAGTTAATTACCAAGAACACCGGAAGTAATTTTCATATCAATCCTACAACCCCCCAAAATCAGCATCCGAAAAAAGCTTTCAAAGAAACAGTTGAGGATGAAGGAAGAAGAATGCCAAATTCTCGAGTTCCATGTAAGTACATGAGAATCCTTTTGACAGCTTGACGATGTGAAGCACATGGGGAAGCTTAAAACCGTGCACAAAGACATACGCTGAATTGTATGCCCGGTCTTGATGCCGTGAGGTACAAAAGTGATCCGATCATGCTTCTATATTCTTTTTGATCCATGGGTTTGCCATCTTCATCATGTTCATGTTTTTGTTGCTGTACCCATTGGTGTCTGAAGAGACTTACTTTTGTCCTTGTCAAAGCGCTTAAGAAGGTCTCTTGTATACATTGTTTGATGCACAAAGGTACCTTCCTTGGTTCGCATGTTTTGCAGCCCCAAGAAGTAACTGAGTCATCATACTCATTTCAAATTCGGAGCTCATCATCGCTGAAAACTTAGACACAAGATCATGAGAATCACAACCAAAGATAATATCATCCACGTACACTTGAACGAATAGTGAGTCATTGCCATGCATACGTACAAAAAGAGTTTTATCTACCTTGCCCATGGTAAGACCATTTTCAATTAAAAAAGTTTTTAACCTACCGTACCATGCTCTAGGAGCTTGTTTTAGACCATACAGGACTTTACTTAGTTAGAAAACATGATTAGAAAATTCTGGATTTTCAAAACCAGGTGGTTGCTTAACATAAAACTGCTCATCTATGTAGCCATTAAGAAAAGCACTTTTTACTTCCATTTTATATAACTTGAAACCTTTTGATTCGGCAAAGGCTAATAAAATTCTTATGGCCTCTAATATAGCAACAAGAGCAAAAGTTTCTTCGAAATCTAAGTCTTAAATTTGTGTGAAACCTTGAGCAACCAATTTAGCTTTATTCCTAATTACTACACCATCCTCATTTTGTTTTTTTTTAAACACCCATTTAGTTTTGATTATGGTGTGGTTATGAGGTGGAGGTACAAGTTTCCAAATATTATTTCTTTCAAATTTTTCTAACTCTTCTTGCATGGCAATAATCCAAGATTCATTAGTGAGTGCATGTGATATATCCTTGGGTTCAAAAGCAGCAACAAAACCAGAATGAGCATGAGAATTGGGGTCGAAAAGCCTTGATATTGTAGATCTTTAATGCAAGCTACCAATTATCTGTTGCGGGGGGTGATTCTTGTAAATCTGTAGGGGAAAAAATGTCTCACAAGCTTCTTCTTCATCAGGTTCATTGTAGATTGATTAGCTTGTGGCTTGTGGACGATCAGGACAAGCAGAGGTGGTAGTCGGAGCTTGTTCAATGTTTTGAGCTAGACGCGTGTCACCTTCCGAACTATCAGGCAGTATCACCGACTCTTCTTCTTCAAAAAAATATCCTCCCCCTGAGGATATGTATCTAATCCTGCAGTATCGGTGCTAAAACCTGGGCTAGCATCATCAAAAGAAACTTCACAGGTCTCTATAGTTTTGTTAGTTTCTATTAAAAGCACACGGTAACCACTACTTTTAGCTGGATAACCAAGAAACATGCCATCCTCGGATCTATATTTAAATTTATCAAGATTTCCATGTTTCTTAACAAAGCATTTGTAACCAAAAACCCTAAAGTGTGAAACACAGGGCCTATGTCCAAACCAAAGTTCATAAGGTGTTTTACCTAGTTTAGTACGCAAGAAAATACGTTTTGAAACATAACAAGCTGTTGCAATTGCATCTGCCCAAAATTTTCTAGGAGTTTTATATTCATCAAGCATGGTCCTAGCCATCTCAACTAAGGTTCTGATTTTCCTTTCTACAACACCGTTTTGTTGAGGAACATATGGTGAAGAAAATTGATGTTCTATTCCATGTTCAGTACGAAAATGATCGAATGATTGATTTTTAAATTCAGTTCCATTATCACTTCTGATCGCTTTTAATGATCCTAGGTGATCTATTAATAGTCTAAGAAATAAAGTACTAAAATGAGTAAAAGCTTCATTCTTAGATGCCATAAAATAGACCCAAGAGTATCTGGAATAGTCATCAACAATTACAAGCACGTACCAATTGCCTCCGAAGGATTGTACATGTGCTGGACCAACGGTGTCGAGGTTCAAAAGTTGACCAGGTTCAGTTGTCATAGTCGTCGAGAGAGGAGCATGTGAACCTGCAACCATCTTAGCATGTCTACACGGAGAGCATACAATATCTTTGTCTCCTTTGAGTTTAGGCAAACCACATATGCGATCAAGAGCACTAACACAAGTGGGGTGATCAAAGCCTGCGGGACCAAGTCTACGATGCCAAAATTATAAGTCCTTTAAATAATTAGCAACTAGACACCTATGCTTAGAGGATAACATATCAAAATCAGCTTTAAAAACTCTTCCAAACAGAGACATGTTAAAAATAAGCTCACTATTTGAATCTACAACTTTGGAACAATTTTTATTGAAAATAATTTCCAAATTTTCATCTAGCAATTATGAAATAGAAAGCAAGTTGTATTTCAAATTTTTGACAAGTTCCACATCTTACAAAGTGTAGTGATCATTTACTCTTACCGAACCCTTAGCAATTATAGGAGTTGAAGAATTATCGGCAAAAGTAATATTCTCTGCATGTGAGACAAAAGAGAGGGAGGAGAACCATTCTTTGTTATCGGTCATGTGGTGTGAGCAACCTGAACCCACAATCTAAATGTTCTCCTTCCTCAAGCGTGTAACCTACATAGAAGCACAATATGTCGATGACTCAATACTGGGGTTAGTCAAAATACATTAAGGAATCCAGTACTGAGTCACACGACGTGCGGCAGGAAAAGCACGTGAAAGCTGAGATAAAACAGCAGGTTTATGAGTCAAAGATTGAGATTTTTTACTCTTAACTACTGAACTACGAGGTGTTACTTGTGCAACACGAAAATCAGTAGCCCTGTAGGCAAAAACAAAAGGTCCAGAGGTAACAACAGAAGGTACGGAGGCAAAAACTTAAGCTCCGGACGTAAACTTTAAATATTTTTGACTCATAATAGCAGGTTGCGTGTTCCTGACATTCGGTTTAGTATGTGCAGCAAATTTTGCATGAGAGTTATAAGATATAGCTTGCATTCTTTCCTTTTTTGTTTTTTAGCTAGTCTATAACAAAAATCTATGACATGACCATATCTATGACAATGGGTACAGTGAAATTTAACTTTGTGTTCACGTCTAGATGAGCATGCAGTATGTTTATTTGAACCCGAATGTGACAACACTCCTGCAGATTTAAAAACCACCTCTTTTGGTTTAGGAACTGTTTTAATCAAACCACTTCCTAATGACTTTATAATTTTAGGTGGATGTGCTTTAGAATGAGCATGAGAATCAAAACCTAAACCAGTTTTATCATCGCAAGGTTTAGATGAACTTAACAGCAAGTTCAGATTCTTATTCCCATTATAAAACCGCTCTAGTGTCCTATTTTTGTTATCAAGTTCTTTAGACAAGTCTAGGCAGTTTGAGATGAAGTTTTTCCTTTAACTTTGGCGGTAGAACAATTTTTAACTTCATGAGACGTAAAGCATTGTTTAGTATTGAAATTTCGTTCATGGCATCTTTTAGTTTCTTTTCAAGATCATTACATGTAGAACAATGCAAATCAATTGTAGAACAAGAAGCATCTTTTATGTTTCTGTCATTAAGTGCAGCAAGCTTTTTGTTCTTTTCATTGTCTCACTCAAGTTTATCAAGAGTGGAGGAGTGTGCACTTCTTGAGAAGGACAATTTTTCTTATATTAAATCTCATGAGGAACAAGAATCATCACTAGGAATCAAGGTTTTCAAATGATTAATTTCATATTCTAGTGACTAAATTTTAACAGCATTGTCCCTAAGCTTTTTGTCCTTTTTCTTAACAATAGCAAGTGTATACAGCGAATATGAGTGCTAGCTTTTGAGAACCGAGTAGAGATGAGTGCTAGCTCCTTTTCTGGAAATTCTTCAATCTGTTCTAGGGTTAGTGAATACAGCAAATCAAGTGTATTGCTAGGTGAAGATTGGTCGGAGCTAGGCTTGTCATGTTGAGAAACAAATGTGAGAGACTTGTTGGGGTTCTTACGTGATTTAATGTCAACTTCATGGGTTTTTAACTTGGAATAAAGCACATATAATGTAAGTGTACTCATGATAGTGGATTCACGAATAGATGTTACTTCCATCTCCCAGATTGACATCTCTACTGCACTTAATGATTGCCTAGCTTTCCCAACATCTGAAAAGTTGACGTTAACACAACGCAAGTTGCTGAGAATTTTGTTAAGGTGAGCAAATAATTGGTCAATTGACTCACCTGGTTGCATCTCGAAGCGCATATATTCCTTTTTGAACATATAATACCTTAACTTCTTGATCGTGTGGGATCCTTCGTGGTAGTCACAAAGTGCTCTCCACACATCGTACGCCGATCAAAGGTGTGAACACGGTCGAAGTCGCTCTGAGTTAGTCCTTGGATTATCAAGTCCCGAGCTTTGTTGTGTTTTCAACATGTCTCATGTTTGTAGTCGTGACTTGATCGTTTTGTGGCACATCATAAGGTTTGTATACCTTTTCCTATATCGCACAGCCTTGCGCCTAGATGAAAGCCTCTATGTGTGCCTTCCAAACCTGAAAATCAATACCACTAAACACGAGGTTTGGCAGAGTATTTCTTCATGATGATTAGTCAAAACATGTGCAAATCAAAGAGATTAGAGAAACCTGGCTCTGATACCAATTGTAGGATCAAAGAGCACGTGACAATCTACCAAAGGGAGGTGAATTGTAGGTTTAATCTTTTTCAGCGGAAGCAACAAAAACCCCTCGGCAGAAAAATGATATGTCAAAGAAATCATGTGTGCGACTAATCTAAACGTGTTAAATCCATGAAAAACATAGTAGATATTGTAGATAATCAAGCCACAAAGACACGACAAAAGAATCAAGCAAATCCGTTAAGAAAACTCAAGTTACGGTCGAAAGATCGAACAAAGGTCAATATGTTCTACTGAGTAAAAAATAGTTCTGCAACACTGCAAGAAACTCGTGTAGATCGAAAACCACGAATCCAATGACCGTAAAATTTTCACAAATGATTGATAATCAAGTTGTGAAGACAATCCAAAAAGAATCACGTCAATTGGATCTGTAAACTCAAGTTATGATAAAACCACCGAAGAAATGTAGTGTTGTGCAGAAACTTGATGAGAAAAACTTGTAGACAACACGTCCGACAAACACGACACAAAAGTTCCTTTAAACTACTAATTTTATTGATCGAAACACAAGAGGAACAGCCCCAAAAGTCGTCACTCTCAAGCTCTGGCTTCCCTTACTTTTATAACCAGTCCGAAGGCCAACTCAACTCTAATTAGGACTCTAATCCTACTCTGATCATGAATCGCAACTAACCATAACTGCTCAAGATCTTCCTACTCGCAAATAGAAACAATCTCAAGACTTCCTAACAAACTCAAGAACCTATTCCACATTCGTAAAACAACCTAACTTCTTGTCTCACATGAATATAATCATATCAAACTAGATACTTTTCATATCCGATCCATAACCGACTCTGCCGCAGCCGAAGTCATCATACGATATGATCCGATCCTTCCAATCAGATCTTTCTTTCCATAAACCTATCTTCAGAACCATGTTGCCACATCATGCATTGCATGCATACATGCGAACACCTTCCTTTCGACATCCAGTTTCCTTCATATGCACTTCCCTTGATTCAATCACCATACATGACCTCCTGATCAGCTCAATCACAGTACCTCTTGAACTTGATTGTTGGAACCTCATGTCCTCCCTGAGACTAGTCCAATGGATCCCGTCACCAGTCGCGTCTTGAACTCAAGCAACACCTGCACATGAACAAGAAACCAATACTTCCGAGCACAAGTCCTTGACTTGACTCACATTATTTTTAAAACCACAACACTTTACATTAGCACCTCACATAAGCATGTTGCAAATCATAGGAAGATGATATTAGCCATAACCTCTGTCGAAGTGTAGAAGTGACACTTCCCCCAGTACTACTAAAGTGTAGCCCGCGGAGGTTCTTGTTATGGTTGGGGTACGCAGAGATCAAGATCAAGATGATGACACCAATGATTTACGTGGTTCGGGCCGCCTGAGTGTAACAACCTACTCCACGGGGTTTGTGTTGTTGTATTTTGTGGGTTTGTTGCTTAGTATGCTCGTTAGCCTGGATCAGCTCAGCTGTCGTTGGGTACATGCGCCACAACCTTTTTATAGTTCTAAGGACTGACCGTTACAAATCTTACCTGACCCGACATGTGGCCCTGGCATATTTGATGGCCTAATACACTGTCTAAAGGGTATTAAGCATGATTGATAGTGTGATAACGTGCCTTAATAGCCGAGTTACCCCAATTAACAGTGATCTAATCGCGTGTCATTAATAAAGCATTAATGACACGTAATTAAATATCATAACTGCCGCTTTAATTACCCTTGATTGTTTGTGCTGAAGGAGATCTGCTAGTGTTTACGTCGATGAAGGTCCGGAGGCTCCACACATGGAAGCTCTGGAGCATTCCCTTGCGGGAGGTTAGGTCCGGGTCTGCTGTACACGTGTCGGCACGGGAGCTCCTCTCTACTGGGGGTTAGACCTGGGGTCGTCATACACATGTTATCACTGAAGCTTTCCTTCGTTGGGAGCTTAGTTCTAGTTTTCCTTGACACGTGTTGACCCAGGAGCTGCCCATATATGGGGAGCGGGTCCGTTGCAATGTGACATGTGGGGCCTGAGGAGACCTTAAACTCTGACAAGTAGAACTCCCTTGTACTCTTCGCGGTACTAAGGGGTACCCGGTATGCAAGGTACCGACAGTGGCCCCCGAGCCCACCTTTGGGAGAAACCCTTTGGGTTAAGTTATTTTACCGGAGGTAGGGCCATTCTCAATTCCCGCACATCGATTTCAAGAGTCTTCTAATATGCTATTGGAGCGATGGTCCGTGATTGAACCATTGTTGCGTTGCTTGTTATGAATGCGGTAGATAAGATCTTTGAGTGAGGATCTCAAGCAATTGAAGGTCGCCAGTTCCCAATACGAAAACCGTATCGATTTCGCGTGCCCTATCAGGGTGCCACCCTCAAGTTTCCCGCCGCTCATCATGACAACGGTTCGTTTAGGGTAAGAACATCGATCTCTTCGTCAGGTGGCCCCAGGCTCACTCGTCATCGATGGGGTAGACTTTTGAAAAGTGCCTTCGTTCTCATTGCGGTTTCCATCCAAGCATCGCGAAGGCTTACTTAAGAGGTAAAGTGTGCACAGTTTGAGGACTCTTTACGCCTTCGATCAAATTTGCACTCAGAGCCTCCCAAACTCTGCCTAACTTACCTTCCATTGCTCCACTTTGCCGTGATGGAGTTGGGTCTTCCCAAGAGCCGCCTCAAGAGTGAAGATGATCTGAAGAAGATCCAAACCTATATGGGGTGGTCCAACGACTCCTTCAACCACTTGATTCGCACCAGCGAGCTCCCATTCAAGAAGGAGCGCAGTGGCAACATGGTGTACCTCTCGGCGTACGACATGATGGGATTCATTCCACTTTTTTCTACTTTTATTTTGATGCTACTGGACTTTTACGGTTTGTAGTTGTATCACCTTGGCCCCCATTCTCTTCTTCTTGTGGCGATGTTCGTCCACTTTTGTGAGATGTGGGTGGGTATTCCCCCCTGCGTCGAGCTATTCCGCACCTTCTTCACCATCCACACCACCCGCAAGGGTACTGAGCTTCTTGGCTTCTACTATTTCATGAAGTGCAGGAACTGTCCCTTCAAATACTTGAAGTCGTTTCCTTCCAGTAAATGGGATGTTTGGAAGAAAGATTGGGTCATCATTGCAGTGGAAAAGCACATGAAGTTGGAGCTACCCGAAGGCCTCCCCAATATTGACACCAACACTTGGAGTGTAATTCTGGTGCTGTCGGATGCCTTCAACCCCATCTTGACCAAGATCCACGAATGCTTGGATGGTTGAGTGACTCCTCAAATGGTCTTCTACAACTTCCTGGTCAATAGATGGGCTCCGCTGAAGAAGAGAGAGAAGCTTGCATGGGCCCTCAACAGTGTGATGGATGACGACCAAATTGAAACCGGTCTGAAAACCAACTTAGATGACGAAGCTTTGAGGCTTCATATAAAGAAATTCCAACATGGAATAAATGTCGACAGCGACGACCTAGTTTTGCCGGTAGCTTTCCTTCCTCCGAACATGGAGGCGCAGTTCAGCGGACAGCTCCGGAGGAAGATGCCGGTGCTTGACGACCTTGGCGAGGTGGAAAGGTGTTCGAATACCAGAGTGGTGAGCCCTGGAGCTTGTGAAGGAGGGCATACCTCCGCCCCAAGCTGGAGGGTCAAAGACAAAGGCAAGGGCAAGGGCAAAGAGCTTGCTAGCCCTCCAGCCGGAAAAGGAAGTTGAAGCACGCTAACAGGAGGTCCATCAGACCTGCTACTTCTACAATGGCTCCTTCTCCCTAGCGTGGGAGGTCTTCTGCAGCTACTCCTTCTCCGACACAAGCGTCTTCAAGGAGCGTCACCTTTGGGCAATCAATCCCGGCCTCAGTGCTGGCTAAAAGCTCCAGGACCAGGAGTTCTTCCCGGAGAAGAGAAGCTCCGGTCGAGAAGACTCCGGCTGCTGCAAGTGGCCCTAACTGAGGTCCAAAGCCGTTTTCTCAACAGAATTGGTGGGCTTTGGCTCCGGGCCTGAGAAGAAGAGGTTCCAAGGCGACTGGGGTGGTAGCATCCCTAGGTAAGCTTTGATTGCTCACCTTAAAATGCTAGTCTTGTTTTTGATGTGTCTTTAATCTTCTCTTCCCTTTATTTCTAGGGTGTCGAAGAAAGGGTCAGGAGCTTCGGCGCCTGTTGTAGCGGCCGAGGCTGCACCTGCCAAAGCTCCGGCTTCAAGCACCGAGCAACCTCCACTAGTGGAGGCAGAAGTCACGACAGCTCTGGCGCCAACTGTCGTGGAATTGGACTCAGAGTCATCGCCTGAAGCTCTCGTGGTAGCGCCAGACCACGGGAAAGAAGTTGAAGATACACCCCTACCGATGGTGGCGGGGGTTGATGCTCCAGCACTGGAGATGCCAGAAGTTCCGTCCTTTGAGCCGGAAGTCGTCGAAGCCATGGCCGCTGAGCCAGAGGTAATTGAAGCCCCGACCATTGAGACGGAACTCACTGAAGCTTCGACCCTTGTGCCAGAAGCGGTTGAATGTCCGGTGGTTGACTCGGAGGTGCCTGAAGCTCCAGTCGTTTAACCGAAGGAAGCTGACGTGCCGGCGTCTGGGCCAGCGGCAGTAGAGGCCCCAGTTGAAGCCCCTGCTATTGCCCCGGAGGTAGCTGAACTAGAGCCGGAGCTGCCTGAAGAGGTGGCGATGGGTCCTTCGCCTTCAGAGCCAGTGACCAAAGACCCTGAAGCAACGCCTTCAACTTCTGCTCTGGAGGTGGGTGTTCCCCCAGTGGGTTCTTCCTCTGCTGTTGCAGAAGGGCTTCTGGAGAGCGGCCCCAGTGCCGCAGAAGCTCAAGGGTCCTCTGTTGTAGAGTGGGACCCTATTTTTGTAATGGAGAGACCACTGGAGCCTGCAGATATGGTCCCAGCTGGCCCAGAGCCTCTATCCCTCCGACGTTGTCTATAGACAACGCCTGCTCCAGTCTCCAACAAGTCCAACTTGCCTTCTATCAAGAGAGCAAACCCTGGAGGAGGAGTGCAACACCTTGAGGTGTTGGCGCAACAGACTCCATTTTGAGACCAGGCTTGCCCAGACGAGGCTAACTGACCAGAATGAATGGATAAAGAGGAAGAAGACCCGGTTAGAGTACTGGGATAAGTTGCTTGAGGAGAAGAAGGCTACCATCCGGGTGCTCGACGCTAACACCAGGGAAATCCTTGAGCAAGCCAAGGAGAGGTGTGATGCTGCTGATTAGCATCATGAAAGCCTCAATAAATTGAACGAGGTTCTCCTAAAGCGTCGGGCGGACCTGAAGGCAAGGGAAGAAAAGCTCCTGGAGCAGGAGGAGGATGTCATGAAAAGAGAGGTGGAAGTCACCCAGAAGTTGACTCTGGGTGAATAGAATTTGGCGGATCGCTAGAACAAGTTTGAGCAGTGGAGTGAAGATGAAAGGGAGAAGTATTGAAAGAGAGGGCAGGAGCTCTCGAAAGGAGAAGCTGATGTTGCCACCAGGGAAGGGAAGGTGAGAGGTAGACTCAAAGACCTGGTGGAGAGGTGGAACGGCATCCATCTTTAGGAGTCGGAGCTGACCAACCACGAGAAGCAGGTTGTTGAAAAGTATGCAGCAACATGCTAAAGTGGTGGAACACCTTGCTCGAGAGAGTTCGAAGCTAGCGACCGCCCGGAGGTCACTGGAGAGCTATAGAGATCGAAGGCTATTGAGTCCCTGGCGGTATGGGACTTCTTGGGATGTGCGGATAGGGCCCTTTGTGCCTCTTGGTTTCAGTCCAGTATGCCCGGAGGACCCAACGCAGGAGCTGGACCAGACACTAGTGACACTTGGCTCTGCTGGCAGCAAACTCGACGCGATGGGTAATGTCATCGCCGATTAGCTGGAGACGGAGGGTAAATCTTTGGCCAAGAACATCGCCGAGTATGTCTTGGCGTGTTACAAAAGCCAAGACCCCTAGTTCTCTCTTGATCCAGTCTTTGAGGTAATCATCGCCGAGGAAGAGGATGCCGCTAGATATAGTGTCCAAGAAGCTGCTGAGAAGGTTACTTCATTTTTCCACAGGACTTAGATCCTCCAGTGGCTAGGACTTTTTTACTTTTGCCCATTGTAACCCCAATTTTGTAATCCAGTACTTTTGATTAATGAAATCCTCCTTCGTGTCATGAATTTCACTTTGTCTTCAATATACTGTGTTATATCTTGTTGGCCCCCTGGTACATGTGTACAATTGAAATGTGTACATGTACCAAAGGTTGTGGCAGTATGTTGATGACTTGAATACTTCGCGCTTGTAGATTTTAGGTCCAAAGCCTCCAACTCTGAGGCGTCGAAGGCAGGCCTCCTTGGATTGGCGGAGCTTGGTAGCTCCGACAATTCCCAGTATCAACATATAAACGTTGACGGTCGGAGCTTGGTAGATCCTGATGTCATCGCACGAATAGTTGAATTTATACCTCCAGGGGTTGTCAGAGCTTTGTAGCTCCGACGTCACCCACTGTCAACATATTAAACGTTGAAGGTGGGCCCCCTTGGAGGATGTCAAAGCTTAGTAGCTCTGGCGTCGTCCACCATTGCTATAAATTTATGTTTTTCCTGCATATTAAATACAACAAAAGAGTAAATTTTATCCTCTTGTCTGTAAATCGTTTGTGACTTATCATTCTTATTTGAGATTGAAATCCGAAGAAACTCTATATGGTAACACGTATATTGATATAATGTTTCTAGACCCATATGATTTTCTAGTACTCACCCTACTGAAACCTGCCAGAGTGTAGGTAGAGTGGCGTACTTAGGGTTCAGGACCAGGCTATGTCGATAGCACACTCCGGACCTATGTTGGCTTGGCTTTCAGACAAGTACACTATACAACATGTTCAAATCCAAAGAGACCAACAATATAACTTGCAATGCATATGAATAACTTGGTAAAAACTCAAGAAGAATTACACAACTTCATTATAGACAAGAAGGTTAAAAATAATAAGTTGATAAGTCAAATCTTGTACAAAAATAAATGCACGTGGAGTCTGTTTTTACATAACAATGTCTTTCATTATAGGTCTGGTTTACAGGGGAGACAAGGACACACTTAGGGTGTGGGACCAAGCTAAGTGCGCTATACATCTTGTACTAACCCAATGTAGGTAGTTACACTTTTAGTACAATAACTGTATGAAGTGTACTTGAACTTTCTGGACCCTCCTGGAGGGGTCCAGATGTTCTCCCGGAGGACCTACTCCTGTCTGTTTATCGACTCTATAACATACATCATGTGTAATTACAGGCTCACCTCCGTGATTCTAAGCATAAAACTCACAGGGGTGCTCAAAGTTTCAAGGCTTAGGGAGCGGAATCCCATCCTCAGTTGCCAAGCGAACGCATTCGTGACGGGATTCTTTAATCACTCGGAATGGACCTTCCCAGCTGGGACAATGTTTGTTCATTCCGTCACGAGTTATTATTTTCTGAAGCACCAGATCACCTTCCCCGAGCTGTTAGTTGTACACATGCCTTTGATGATAGCGCTGGAGCGCTTGGTGATAACGTGCATTCCGGACAGCTGCTTGGCCCCTTCCCTTGTCTACGAGGTGAAGATATTCATGCTGGAGCTAGTCCTACGTGGCTTCGTCAAAGGTCTAGATCCAGAGGTTCCCCAAGGTGATCTCCATAGGAAGGACTACTTCAGCTCCGTACAACAGGAAGAATGGAGTCTCCCCAGTTGATCGGCTAGGTGTTGTCCTGTTCGACCATAATGTGGACAGAAGCTCTTCAATCCAGTTGGCTCCATGCTTTTTTAGGCTCTCGTACATACGCATCTTGAGTCCCTTTAATATTTCTGCATTTGCTCTATCGGCTTGTCCATTACTTGCTGGGCGAGCTATAGAGGCATAGCTAAGTTGAATGTTGAGGTCTTCGAAAAATTCTTGAAATGCAGCACTTGTAAATTGTGTTCCATTATCAGTTATGACTTTGTTCGGAACTCCAAATCTGCATATAATAGACTTCAAGAACTTGATTGTTGATTGCTTGTTGATTGTCACAACTGGAGTTGCTTTCGGCCACTTAGTGAACCTGTCGATGGCGACATACAGGAACCTGTAACCTCCGACAGCTTTTGGGAAAGGTCCCAAGATGTCCATGCCCCACAAAGCGAATGGCCATGTAAGAGGTATCATTTGTAGTGATTGAGCCAGTGTGTGAATCTGTTTTGCGTGGACCTGACACGCTGTAAGACCTATGTGTGCTGAATACATTGGCTTGTAGTGAATACACTTGCTTTGACGATAAAAGTTTTGAATATCACCAAAAAACCTTTTTATTAAGATCCAACTAGTTTTGGTTAGCTCCGGTGAGTTTTGTATTTAGCTCCGGCGCTAGGTCGTGCTAGTTTTGTAAGCTCCAGCGGGAGCTTGGTTATACTAGTTTTGGTAAGTTTCGGCGCTAGGTTCTACTAGCTTTTGTTAGCTCCGACTCAAGGTTTGGGTTGCTCTGGCAAGGTCCGGAACTTGACCGCAATGCTTCTGTTTTTCATTTGCAATGTTTCGTACTTGCTTTACATCTCTGGAAAGATTGCTTAGTATTCATTTGCTAAGTCTTTGGTGCGTTTTTGGTTGATATGGATGATATCGTGTCACTGTGGTTTTGCAACATGCTTATGTGAGGTTCTCACTTAAGGTGTTGTGTTTGGAACTAACTTGAGTCAAGTCGAGGACTTGGGCTCGTATGGATTGGTTGCTTATTCATGGGCAGGTGTTGCTTGAGTTCAAGACATGGCTGGTGATTGGATCCATTGGACTAGTCTCATGGAGGAGATGAGGTTCCAACAACCAAATTCAGGAGGAATTGTGGTTGAGCTGATCAGAAGGTTGCGCAACATGATTGAATCAAGAACAATGCATTTGAAGGTATCGTGGACGTCATTGGAAGATGTTTGCACATGTGCAAGGAGTGCATGGACGTGGCTACATGGTTCTGAGACGTGATGAAGGGATGTGGACGTAAAGAGTTGGTCGGAAAGGTCCAACCGATTAGGTTATGAACTCAGGCTGCGTCTGAGTCAGGTTTGACTTAAATATGAAAAGATTTGAGTTGGTTATGATAGGATTTCGTATGGGTCACGAATTTGAGCTGTTTAGGAATGTGGGATACGTTCCTAAGGTGTTTGGAAGTCTTAAAGTTGCTTTTATCTGCGTATAGAAGAATCATAAGCAGTTATGGAAAGTGGCGATTCGTGAACAGAGTAGGATTAAGTTCCTAATTTGAGTTGAGTTGGCTTTCGAGCTGGTTATATAAGCAAGGGAGCCCAGAGCTCGTGGTGCACGACTTTGGGGCTGTTCCTCTTGTGTTCTATTGAATAAAGTTCGTAGTTTGAAGGAACTTTTGTGCCTTATTGGTCCGACTTGTTCCAGACATGTTTTACTCGTCGAGTTTCTGGACAGCACTACCTTTTGTCGGTGGTTTTATCACAACTCGAGTTTTAAAGATCCAATTGACGTGATACTTTTTGGGTTGTCGTCACAACTTGATTATCTATCATCTGTCAAAATTTCACGTTCATTTGATTTGTGGTCTATGATCTACACGAGTTCCTTTGCAGCATTCCAGAACTGTTTTTTTCTCGAGTAGGGCAGATTGACCTTTGTTTGATCTTTCGATCATATCATGAGTTTTTCTCGACGGATTTGAGTGATTCTTTTTCTGTTGTCTTCGTGACTTGATTCTCTCTGATATCTATCACTTATGTAACGGTGAAACACTTTTATATTAGCCTCACACATGATTTATTTAATAGATTGTTTTTTTGCCGAAGGGGTTGGGGTTTAATTATTTTCGCTGCGTAAGATTTTTAAATCTACCATTCACCCCCCCCCCCCTCTGGTAGCTTTTCACGTGCTCTTCGATCCTACAATTGGAATCAGAGCCACGGTGCTCTAATCTTTGTGATTTGCGTGTGTTTTTGACTAATCATCATGGAGAAGTACTCTGCCAAACCTTGTGTGTTCGTTGGTATTGATTTTCAGGTTTGGAAGGCACGCATGGAGGCTTTCATCTAGGCACAAGGCTTTGCAATATGGGAGAAGGTATACAAGCCTTATGAAGTGCCATCAAACGATCAAGTTACAGCTACAAATCTGAGACATGTCGACAACAACAACAAGGCTCGGAACTTGATCATACAAGGATTAACACAAAGCGACTTCGACCGTGTTGCACACCTCCGATCTGCATACGATGTGTGGAAAGCACTTTGTGACTACCATGAAGTATCCAACACGATCAAAGAGGTAAGGCAACACATGTTCAAGAAAGAATACATGCGCTTCGAGTTGCAACCCGGTGAGTCTATTGATGACCTTTTTGCTTGCTTTAATAAGATTCTCAGCAACTTGCGTAGTGTCAATGATAATTTTTCAGATGCTGAAAATGCTAGGCAATTGCTAAGTGCATTAGATATGTCAATTTGGGAGATGAAAGTCACATCTATTCGTGAATCTACTGTCATGAGTTCACTTACTTTAGATGTGCTATATTCCATGTTAAAAACTCATGAAATTGACATAATCTCACGTAAGAACCCCAAAGAGTCTATTGCTTTTGTTTCTCAACGTGACATGCCTAGTTCCGGTCAAACATCATCTTGTGGTACACTTGCTTTGCCATCCTCTCTAACCCTTGAACAGATTGAGGAGTTTCCAGAGGAGGAGCTAGTGCTCATCTCTACCCGGTTCTCAAAAGCTTTGCAAAATGTGAGAACTAGAAGGAGAGGAAGCTCCAGACCTCAACGATGCTTCGAATGTGGTAAGATAGGACACTTTCGTACAGATTGTCCTAACCTTTCAGGTTCTACCTCCCAGGAAGAAGAACAATCAAGGATAAAGCACTCCTCAATAAAAGATAAGAAGAAAAAGAAGGGCTTTACAGGTCGCCAACTAGTGAACAGTTTTATCTCAGCACTACAGGAACTTGGCTCAAGCGACGTGGACATTGGAAGTGATGAAGATGAAGATGATTTGGCAAACTTGTGCTTCATGGCGGGCAAGTCAAGATCAAGTATGGAGGAGGCAGAACACAACAGCGACAATGAAGAGGTATGTCCTACTTGCGAAGAAATGTGTGATGCTATTTCTCGTGCCACTGTTATTGTTAAGAAAAAGGACAAAAATCTTAGGGGCAATGCTATTAAAATTGAGTCACTAGAATCTGAAATTAGTCGTTTGAAATCCTTGATTCCTAGTGATGATTCTTGTTCCTCATATGACTTAATATATGAAAAATTGTCCTCCCTAAGAAATGCACATACCTCCACACTTGATAAACATGAACTTGTAATTGAATAGAACAAAAAGCTTGCTGCACTTAATATTGGAAACTTAAAAGATGCTTCTTGTTCTACACTTGATTTGCATTGTTCTAGTTGTGATGATCTTGATAAGAAACTGCCAGATGCTATGAATGAAATATCTATATTGAACAATGCTTTACATTGTCATGAAGTTAAATATTGTTCCAATTGCAAATTAAAAGGAAAAACATCATGTGAAAATTTCCTTGATCTGTCCAATAAACTTGATAACATGCATAAGACATTTGATCGGTTTTGTAATGGGAATAAGAACCTAAACTTGCTGCTGAATTCATCCAAGTCTTGCAATGATAAAATTGGTTTAGGTTTTGATTCTCATGCTCATGCTAAGGCACATCCACCTAAAAGTCTAAAGCCATTAAGAAGTGGTTTGATTCAAACAGTTCCTAAACAAAAAGAAGTGGTTTTCAAATCTGCAGGAGTATTGTCTCATTCAGTTTCAAATAAAAATGTTGTTTGCTCATCTAGACATGAACACAAAGTTAAATTTCATTGTACCTACTGTGGTAGGAATGGTCATGTCATAGATTTTTGTTATAGACTAGCTAAACAACAGGAAAGGGAAAGAATGGTTGCTAGATCTCATGACTTTAATGCAAAATTTGCTGCACATATTGAACCGAATGTACAACCTGCTGTTTTGAGTCAAAAACATTCAAAGTTTACCTCCGGACCTTCTGTTTTTGCCTCCGGAGCTACTGATTTTGTGCTACACAAGTAACTCCTTATAGGTTAGTAGTTAAGAATAAAAAAATCTCAAACTTTGACTCATAAACCTGCTGTTTTGTCTCAGCTTTCGCGTGTTTTTCCTGTTGCACGTCGCGTGACTCAGTACTGGATTCCTAAATGCCTTTTGACTAAACCTAGTATTGAGTCATCGACGTATTGTGCTTCTATGTAGGTTACACGTTTCAGAAAGGAGAACATTTGGATTGTGGATTCAGGTTGCTCACGCCACATGACCGGTAATAAAGATTGGTTCTCCTCCCTTTCTTTTGTGTCACATGTAGAAAATGTTACTTTTGCCTATAATTCCTCAACTCCTATAATTGCTAAGGGTTTGGTTAGAGTAAATGATCACTACACTTTGAAGGATGTGGAACTTGTCAAAAATTTGAAATACAACTTGCTTTCTGTTTCACAATTGCTAGATGAAAATCTGGAAATTATTTTCAATAAAAACTGCTGCAAAGTTGTAAGTTCAAATAGTGAGCTTATTTTTAACATGTCTGGGTATGGAAGAGTTTTTAAAGCTGATTTTGATATGTCTTTGTCTAAGCATAGGTGTCTAGTTGCTAATGATTCAAAGGAATTATCTTTTTGGCATCGTAGACTTGGTCGCGTAGGCTTTGATCATCTAACACGTGTTAGTGCTCTTGATCGCATATGTGGGCTGCCTAAGCTTAAAGGGGACAAAGAAATTGTGTGCTCTTCTTGTAGACATGCTAAGATGGTTGCAGGTTCACATACTCCTCTCACAATGGTCATGACAATTGAACCATGTCAACTTTTGCACCTTGACACCGTAGGACCTTCACGTGTTCAATCCTTCGGAGGTAAATGGTATGTTCATGTGATTGTTGATGAATATTCTAGATACTCTTGGGTTTACTTTATGGCGTCTAAGAATGAAGCTTTTAGTCACTTTAAAACTTTATTTCTTAGATTATCAATTGATCACCCAGGATCTTTAAAAGCAATTAGAAGTGATAATGGAACTGAATTTAAAAATCATTCTTTTGATCACTTTTGTGCTGAAAATAGAATAGATCATCAATTTTCTTCACCATATGTACCTCAACAAAATGGTGTTGTAGAAAGAAAGAACAGAACCTTAGTTGAGATGGCTAGGACTATGCTTGATGAATATCAAACTCCTGGGAAATTTTGGGCTGATGCGTTAGCAACCGCTTGTTATGTCTCAAATTGTGTTTTCTTGCGTGTTAAGCTAGGTAAAACACCATATGAGCTCCGGTTTGAACATAGGACTAGTGTTACACACTTTCGGGTCTTTGGTTGCAAATTCTTTGTTAAGAAACATGGTAATCTTGATAAATTTGAACCTAGATCCATTGATGGCATGTTTCTTTGTTATCCATCTCATACTAGAGGCTACTGTGTGCTTTTACTTGACACTAACAAAATTGTGGAGACTTGTGAAGTGTGTTTTGATGAAGCTAGCCCCGGTACTAGCTCCAACATTGCAGGTCCAGATCCATATCCGCAGGGGGGGAGCATTTTCGTTGAAGATGAGGAAGAATTGGAGCTGCTGCCCGAAAATTCAGCAGCTAAAGACTTTGGTTCAGCTCCGGATGTTAATTCTCAACCAGCATCGACAACCATAAATGCTGATTCAAATCATCCTCAAGTCACAAGCTCATCGATTTGTGATGATCATGAAGAAGAATAAGCTTGTGAAACATCTGTTCCCCTACGGTTTTACAAAGATCATCCCTCACAACAGATGATTGGAAGCTTGCACGAACGAGTCACACGGTCCAGATTTTGCGATCCAAACTCTTATGCTCATTCTGCTTTTGTTGCTTCTTTTTAACCCAAAGATATATCACACGCACTCACTAATGAATTTTGGATTATTGCCATGCAAGAAGAGTTAGAAAATTTTGAAAGAAATAATGTTTGGAAACTTGTACCTCCACCTCAAGGTCACACTTTAATTGGAACTAAATGGGTATTTAAAAATAAAAAAAGTGTGGATGGGGTTGTGGTTAGGAATAAGGCTAGGTTGGTTGCTCAAGGTTTCACTCAAGTTGAAGGTCTATATTTTGATGAAACTTTTGCTCCTGTTGCTAGATTACAAGCCATAAGAATTTTGTTAGCTTTTGCTGCATCTATTTGTTTTAAGCTATATCAAATGGATGTTAAAAGTGCTTTTCTTAATGGCTGCATAGATGAGGAGGTTTATGTGAAACAACCACCGGGTTTTGAAAATCCAGATTTTCCTAATCATGTTTACAAACTGTCCAAAGTCTTGTACGGTCTCAATCAAGCCCCTAGAGCATGGTATGATAGGTTAAAAACATTCTTACTTGAAAAAAGGGTTTACCACGGGCAAGGTTGATAAAACTCTTTTTGTGCTTAAGCATGGCAATGACTCATTATTCGTTCAAGTGTATGTGGATGATATTATCTTTGGTTGTGCTTCTCATGATCTTGTGTCCAAGTTTTCAGCAATGATGAGTTCCGAATTTCAAATGAGTATGATGGGTGAACTCACTTACTTTTTGGGGCTGCAAATCAAGCAAAGAAAGGAGGGTACATTTGTGCATCAAACGAAGTATACAAAAGATCTCCTAAGGCGCTTCAGCATGGACAAAAGCAAGCCTCTTCAGACACCAATGGGAACAACAACAACACTTGGACTTGATGAAGATGGTGAACCCGTGGATCAAAAAGAATATAGAAGCATGATAGGATCACTTTTGTACCTCACGGCATCAAAACAAGACATACAATTCAGCGTATGTCTTTGTGCACGGTTTCAAGCCTCCTTACGTTCTTCACATCGTCAAGCCGTCAAAAGGATTCTCAGGTACTTACATGGAACTCAAGAATTTGGAATTTTTCTTCCTTCTTCCTCAACCATTACTTTGAAAGCTTTTTCAGATGCTGATTTTGGGGGTTGTAGGATTGATAGGAAAAGTACTTCCGGTGCTTGTCATTTTCTTGGTAATTTTATTGTTGCTTGGTCCTCTAGAAAACAAAAATCAGTTGCACAATCCACAGCCAAATCTGAATATGTAGCTGCTGCTAGTGCTTGCTCACAAATTCTTTGGATTGTTCAAACAATTAAGGACTATGGGGTTGATCTAAATAGTGTTCCACTGTTATGTGATAACACTAGTGCCATTTGCATTGCTAAAAACCCCGTGCAACATTCTAGAACTAAGCACATTGACATTAAGTATCACTTTCTCCGAGATAATGTTGAAAAAGGAAACATGGTGCTTCACCATGTAGATACCGAACAACAATTGGCTGACATTTTTACAAACCTTTTGATTTCACTCGTTTTTGTTACATTCGTAGTGAAATACGGGTTATGCATCCTCATGGCTTAAATTGAGGGTGAGTTTTGAAACTTGGGAAGTCTATGTGTGAATCTGAAATTAAAATAATATGAGGATAGTATTTCATACATATATGACTTTGTGATTCCTTTTACATGTTGAAAGTTCTTACTACATTACTCGTGTTATACATTTTGTAGTTTTTGCCATGTCTAGTAATAGGAATAATTACTTACACTAAAACTGGTCATGGTCGAACTTTCTTGCTGTTTTGAACTTGTTACATGTTCACAAGTGCATTTAATCATTATGAATTAATCAAGTAATCAACTCACATGTTTAGTTTTTATAAACAGTTATCAATTGAGAAAAGATCAAGAGAATATGCATGCATCACACTTCTTCTTTTGAGATGGCTTATCATTGCACTTAGATATGAACTTGGAAGAAGTTGTGTATGACTAAAACCATGTCCTTAAGCTTCTGATTGTCAAATGACATAGGCTTGGCTTCGTTGGTTAGAATAAGGTAGATGCGCATATAATCTCTTACAAATATTATATGATCTAAATTTATGCTTCGAAAAATAATAAAACGCGGCAACTAGTGTCATGATTTCAGGTTTTGAAATAGTTAAGTTTATGAGATCATGACTTACTTAAATTGAAAATTACATTTGATCTCTAGCATGGCTTACACTACTTTATGTATTTCATTGATGTGATAATGTAACGTACTTGATAGTATGACTTGGATGAGCTTTGTTTATATGTATATGTTATAATATGCTCAAAACAACTAAAGGGGGAGACATAATTAGTTTATATGCTCATGACTTGCTGAATACATTGTCAAAGGGGGAGAGATAAGCATGAAGAGAATGAGAATATGTGCATAAGGAGAGATAATATGGGATAATTTTATGATTTTCTTCTCATTTTACTTTTGATTTACAAAGGGGGAGAAATTGCCTTCAAAACTTTTGTGTGAATAAGCCAATGTTCGGATTTTAATTTGTGTTGCCAATGCATTCATCAAGGGGGAGATTGTAAGAACTATGTGTGCTGAATACATTGGCTTGTAGTGAATACACTTGCTTTGACGATAAAAGTTTTGAATATCACCAAAACATCTTTTTATTAATGTCCGACTAGTTTTGGTTAGCTGCGACATGTTTTTGTTAGCTCCAGCTCAAGGTCCGGGTTGCTCTGGCAAGGTCCAGAACTTGACCGCAATGCTTCTGATTTTCATTTGAAATGTTTCGTACTTGCTTTACATCTCTGAAAAGATTGCTTAGTATTCATTTTCTAAATCTTTTGTGCGTTTTTGGTTGACATGGATGATATCATATTACTGTGGTTTTGCATCATGCTTATGTGAGGTTCTCACGTAAGGTGTTGTGTTCGAAACTAAATTGAGTCAAGTCGAGGACTTGGGCTCGTATGGATTGGTTGTTTATTCATGGGCAGGTGTTGCTTGAGTTCAAGGCATTGCTGGTGATGGGATCCATTGGACTAGTCTCAGGGAGGAGATGAGGTTCCAACAACCAAATTCAAGAGGAATTGTGGTTGAGCTGATCAGGAGGTCGCGCAACATGATTGAATCAAGAACAATGCATGTGAAGGTATCATAGATGTTGTCGACTGTTGGAGTCGGCAGATCTCCTGACACTACTAAAGTGTTGAAGGAGTTTGTAGTTCGGTGTGGGCGCGCGGAGACTCAAGAAGGTGAATCACGATTGGACACGAGAGACACAGTGGTTTACGTGGTTCGGGCCGCCTGAGCGTAATACCCTACTTCACGGGTGTGCGGTGTTGTATTAGTTTATGTATGAAAGCTCACGTCAATGCGTGTGTGCCTGAGAGCGTTCGAGAGCCTTCTCTCCCCCTTCTCCGTGTATCGTCGGTCTGTCCTTTTATAGTACAAGGACAAACCGTTACAAGTTAGCCTGGCCCATCATGTGGCCCCGGCGGTTACTAGTATTGATACACGATTAATTGTTGTTAATAACCCTGTAACGGGCTCCGACAGTGCTGTTACAGGTGTTAAGATTGTCCGATTAAGTGTCATTAACATGGAATTAATGACAATTAATCGGGTCTTGAAGTCCGCGGCTATCCTTTGAAGATCCGGAGTCGTTACAATGTCTTCCGGAGGTTTGAGGCAGCCAGCTCCGACGTTTGGACACGTGGCACCTCCGGAGCTTGCTTGTGGGAAGCGGGAAGCTCCGGGGTGGCCTGGCACGTGTCAGGTCTGGAGCTTCTCTCGGTCAGGGGTTAAGTCCGGAGGTGCCGTTTCGGTACCTAGCCCGGAGCTTCACCCTTGTGGGTAGTAGCTCCGGTCTGACAGTACACGTGGCAACCTTGGGGTTAACCATGTTGGAGAAGCAGGTCCGGTTATGTCTGACAAGTGGGCCTCCGAGGGTCTTCAATTTGAGTAGACGTCCTTCCCTTGAGATCTTTGTAACCTCAGGGGGTGTATGGTTTTTAGGGTACCGACTGTGGCCCCCTGGACCTACCTCCGGGGAAAGTCACCGGGGTGAAGTCATTCTGTCGGAGGTGGGTCCATACTCGCGACTCTTGAACTAGGTCTTCAAGGGTCTTCGGAGGTGCCGTTGGCGGGGCTTTACGGTTAAACCCCGACGCGTGGCGCACCTCAGGCGGCAGATAAGATCTTTGACGTGCGGATCTCTCGCAATTGAAGGTCGCCAGTTCCCGATACGAAAACCGTATCGGTTCCGCGCGCCTTGTCAGGTCGCCGCTTTTGGGTTTCCCGCCTCGTGATGACAACTGTTCGCCTGGGTAAGAGCCTCGACTTGATCGTCAGGGTGGTCCCGGGCCCTCTTGTCATCGGCAGGGTTGAATTCTTGAGTAGTATCCTTGACTCCCCTGCAGTTTCCATCCAAGCGTTGCGAGGGCTTACTTAAGAAGGAAAGCGCACCGTCGGGAGTTCTTTACGCTTCCCATCTGTTCTTGCGCTCAAACTCCCAACTTGTACTTTGCTCCTCTTCTCTTGCCTAGCTGTGCTGCGATGGAGTTGGGTCTGCGTGAGAGTTGCTTGAAGACTGATAGCGATCTGAAGAAGGTCCGGGCCCTCATGGGGTGGTCTTCGGACTTCTTCAACCGCTCGGTCTGCGCCGGCGGAGAGCTCCCCTTTGAAAAGGAGCACACTGGCGAGATGGTGTACTTTTCCTCGTACGCCATGGTGGGGCTGATCCCACCAATTTCTTCTTTCTTCTTGATGCTGCTGGACTTCTATGGTCTGCAGCTGTACCACCTTGGCCCTCACTCCATTCTCCTTGTGTCCATCTTTGTCCACTTCTGCGAGATGTGGGTGGGCATCCCTCCCTGCATCGAGCTCTTCCGAACCTTCTTCACCGTCCACACCACCGGCCGAAGCAATGAGTATCTTGGCTTCTACTACTTCGTGAAGCGCAAGAAGTGCCCATTCAAGTACCTCCGGTCATTCCCTTCCGGGAAGTGGGATGACTGGAAGAAAGATTGGATAGTCGTCCGGGTGGAGGAGCATGAGCGGTTGGAGTTGCCAGACGGTCTGCCCGGCATTGACACGTTGGTATGGAGCGAAGTTCCGGTGCTGGCGGAAGCTTTCGACCCTGTCCTGACCAGGATCCGCCAATGTGTGGAGGGAGGATTGACTCCCCAGGCGGTGTTCTGCAACTTCCTGTCCAACAGGTGGGCGCCGCTGAAGAGGAGGGAGAAGCTCGCTTGGGCCCTCAACAGCGTGATGGACGAGGACCGGGTTGAGACCGGGTTGAAGTCCAGCATGGTGGGGAAGACCTTGGAGTTTCACCTTAAGAAATTCCAGCACGGCATCGACGTTGACGGAGATTACTTGACTCCGCCGCCGGCCTTCCTCCTTCTGAACGTGGAAGTTAAGTTCAGCAGGGAGCTCCGGCGGACGATGCCCGTGCTTGACGACCTTGGTGTCGTCGAGAGAAGATCAACCACCCGGTTGGCGATCCCCGGGTTGTCCGAAGACGGCTCCGCTCCTGTCCCACAGCCAAGAGCTGAGGTCATCGGCAAGGGCAAGGAGCTGGCGGAGGAGCCGGAGAGCCGGAAGAGGAAGCTGCGACATGCTGACGGAAGGTCCATCGGGCCTGCCACTTCCCCCCCCCGGTTCCCCCTCCTCAGGAAGGAAGATCCTCCGCCGCCGTGGCGACTGTCCCCGTGGTGGGGTCCTTCCGGAACGTTACTGTTCCGGCGGTGGGATCCTCCCGGAGTGCGACTGTCCCCGTGGTGGATCCCTCCTGTGGTGCTAGCTCCGGGCGCGCGACTCCGGCATCTGGAGCGGTGAGGGCCTCCAGGTCCAGGAGTTCCTCCCGATCAAGGAGAGCTCCGACCCGGGAAACGCCCGCGGCTGTGGCAAGTCCTGGGAGTCCTCCCGTAGCTCCTACGCCGACCGTGGCCAGCCCGGATCGTCCGGGAAAGAGGTTCCGCGCAAGCTGGTGCGAGAGCCTTCCAAGGTAATTTTTCTTTTTTACCTCGATTAACTTTTTAATTGTAGCATCTGTTTGCTCAATTTCTTTGTTCTTCATCTGCAGCGTCCCGAAGAAGGGGAGTGAAGCTCCACCCTCAGCCACAGTGTCTGAGGCTGCGAGGGCTTCTGCTCCAGTCCCGGTGCCGCCCCATGCGGAGGCTGCGACAGCTCCGGCGCCGGCTGTCGTGGTCATGGACCTCGACTCATCTCCAGAAGTTCCCGTGGTAGCGCCGGACCACGGGAATGAAGATGCGCCAGCGGCACCCGTCCCGGAAGTGGAAGCTCCGGGTCCTGGTGCTGCAGTAGTAGAAGCTCCGGCTGTTGAGTCGGAGGAAGTAGCAGTCCCGGCTTCGGAGCCGGAAAGTGCTGAAGCCCCGGCGATTGAGCCGGAGGTGGCTGAAGCCCCGGCATGCGAGCCGGAAGTCGAAGTAGTTCCGGCAGTTGAGCCGGTTACTTCCGAAGCACCGGCCGCAGAGCCGGTGATTGTTGGAGCGCCGGCCGCAGAGCCGGCGGCTGAAGAGGCGAGGGAGCTTGAGCCTCCCTCAGAAGAGGTGTCCCGGCCGGAGCCAGTAGCGGCTCCTGCTCCGGAGGCGACGACGTCGATGGTACCTGTGGCAGAGCCAGAGTGCCTGAACGAAGTCGCCGGCCCCCAGCTTGAGGGGGAAATGAAGACTTGGCGGCGGGACCTTCTTCGATGGCGACTGAGGTCATCCCGGAGGAAGGCCCTAGCGCTTTGGAAGCTCAGGGTTCCACTCTCGTAGAGTGGGACCCAATTTTTGTATGTGAAGACCCGCTGGAACCAGCGGAAGAGATCCCAGCAGGTCCGGAGCCCATCTCGCTGTCGATGTCCATCGACAACGCCTGCTCCAGTCTACGTCAGGTCCAACTGGCCTTCTTCCACGACAGCAAGGCTCTTGAAGAGGAGCGCCAAACCCTTAGGCGGTGGCGTAATCGGCTCCACTTCGAGACTAAGCTGGCGCAGTCGAGGCTTGCGGATGACAAGGGGTGGATCAAGCGGGAGAAGATCCGCCTGGAGCTCTGGGATAAGCTGCTGGACGAGAGGGAGAGCATGACTCACGCCCTCGATGCTCAATCCCGGGAGTTCCACGACCGAGCTAAGGCTGCTAACGACGCGGCCAATGCTCGGTTTGATCAGCTCGAGGCCATCAGCACCGCACTCATCAAGCGCCTAGAGGCACTTTAAGGGAGGGAAAGACGGCTCGAGGACGAGGAGCAAAAACTCCTAGAGCTACGGGATGACGTCTTGCGACGGGAAGAAGAGCTCGCTGAGAAAACAGCTCTGGCGGACAAGGGCCTCGAGGAGCGCACTAAGAAATTGGAAGAGCGCTGCCTCGAGGAAGAGGAGAAGACCTGGGTGCGGGGGCAGGAACTCTACGAATACGAGTGTGCCCTTGTCGCCCGGGAGAAGAAAGTGGAGGCTAGGGAGAAGGACCTGGTCGACCGCCGGAACAAGATCCACCTCCGGGAGGAGGAGCTCGGAAGACTTGAGAAGCAGGTTGCTGCGAAGATCCAGCAAAACGCCAAAGAAGTTGAGCGCCTCGCTCGCGAGAATTCGGAGCTGACGGCGGCCCGAAGATCCCTGGAAGAGATGAAGAACTTGAGGAAAGCGGACTCCCTGCAGATTTGGGAGTTCCTGGGCAAGGCCGACGACGCGCTGACGCCGATGGGTTTCAGCCCCGTGCACCCGGATGATCCGGAGCTGGATCCGGACCTTGCGTTGCAAGCGTTGAGCACCGCAGGCAGCAAGCTCTCCAAGGTGGGCGACGTCATCGCGAACCAGCTGGAGGTCGAGGGGCAATCCCTGGATAGGAACGTCACATAATATGTGTTGACGTGCTACACCAGCCGGAACCCTCGATTTCCTCTGGACCCGGTGCTTGAAGGCCCCGTCGAAGGAGAAGGCGAAGCTACCCAAGCCTGCGTGTCGGAGGTCGCCCAGAAGGTCGCCGAGTTCTTCCATAGGATCTAGGACCGTCTCTTTTAGCCTTTACTTGTATCTTCTCTTCTTCCTCAATTTTGTAATCCCTTGTCTCCAGATGTAATCTCCGGTCTTCAGATGAAATGAAATCCCCAACTTTTTGCGAATTTTATTTTTTTTTGTCTTCAACATCTTTATCTTCACTTGGCCCCCTGGTAGATGTGCACAATTTGATTGTGGACATGTACCAAAAGGATGTTGAGTTTTGTTGAAGACGAATTTGCTTCGAACTTGTGGAATTTAGGTCCGAAGTTTTTGATAGTGAAGGTCCCCTGAAGTTGTCGGAGCTTAGAAGCTCCGGCACTGTCCATCGCTGGAGCTTAGTAGCACTAACAATAGCCTCTATCAACATGTTGAGCGTCGATAGTTAATACTCTAAGGTGTCGGAGCTTAGCAGCTCCGGCAATGACCTTTGCCACACTTGGTTTGTTGGCAACAGACTCCAGTGACGGGGTCTTCTCACCATCTTTTAGTCAACGCCGACGGTTGACGCCCTGGTGGGAGTCGGAGCTTGGTTAGCTCCGGTTTTTCTCCATCAACGTAGGGTTCATTTTTCCTGCACACTTAAGCCAAGAAATATAGTAAAATTCGTTCCTTGCCTATAACTTCGTCGCGGCTTACGGTTCTCAAGAAAATTTTAAGTTGAACACGATTTTTAATACGACTGGATGAATTGTATTTTCTTTTAGATCCAATTGTCCATGGACCCACCTTACTTTGGCCTGCCGGGATGTAGGTAGAGTGGCGTACTTAGGGTGCTTGACCAGGCTAAGTCGATAGCGCACTCCGGCCCTAGAATGACTTGGCGGCTTTCAGGCGAGTTGGCCACAGACGATATTTAAATCCAAAAAATCTGACAATTCAACTCGAATCGTATGTAAACCGGTCAAACTAGAACTTCTTAAGAATTGCACGTTTCTGTTATAGACAAGAAAGAGAAAAATAAAAATGTCGAGCCTATGCAAAAATGAATGCACGTGGAGTCTATTTCACATGAAGATGTCTTTCATTATAGGTCCGGGGTACAGGGGAAACAAGTACACTCTTAGGGTACGGAACCAGGCTAATTGTGTTTGGTTTCTCGTTTGACCCAGGGTAGTTAGCCACACTTTTAGTCCGGAGACTGTGTCAAGTGTTGCATGAGCTTTTCAAACCTTTCGGGAAAGGTCCGGCTGCTCTCCCAGAGGAACTACCCGACTCTGTACAATGACTCTATAACATACATTTCAAGTTACTTAAGACTCACCTCCGTGGAATTAAGTGTAGAACTTACGGAGGTGCTCGATGTTCGAAGGATTTGGGAGAGGTGTCCCATCCTCGGTAGCCAAGCGAACGCTTCCGGGACGGGATACTTTGATCACTCGAAAGGGCCCTTCCCAGCCGGGGGAGAGTTTGTTTTGCCCTTCTCTGGATAGTATTCTCCGTAGCACCAGATCGCCTTCCTCGAGCTGTCGGTTGTGTACATGCCGCTGATGATAGCGCCGTAGAGCTTGGCGGTATCGGGCATTCCGAACAGCTGCTTGGCACCTTCCCTCCTCGAGGAGGTCTAGGTCATCGCGCCGGAGCTGGTCCTGCGCGGCTTCGTCGAAGGTCCGGACTTGGAGGGAACCCAAGGTGATTTCCGGAGGAAGGATCGCTTCAGCTCCGTACACCAGAAAGAAGGGTGTTTCTCCGGTTGCCCGACTTGGATAAGTCCTGTTGGCCCATAGAGTGGGCGGAAGCTCTTCGATCCAATTGGCTCCGTGCTTTTTCAAGCGCTCATAAGTGCGTGTTTTGAGTCCTTTAAGGATCTCTGCATTTTCTCTCTCGGCTTGTCCATTGCTGGCAGGATGAGCTACGGAAGCGTAGCAAACTTGTATGCCGAGGTCTTCGCAATATCCTTGAAATGCGGAGCTTGTGAATTGAGTCCCATTATCAGTGATGATCTTATTTGGGACTCCGAATCTGCACACGATGGATTGTAGAAAATTGATTGCAGATTGTTTGTTGATCGTCACAACGGGAGTTGCTTCCGGCCACTTGGTGAACTTGTCGATGGCGACGTACAGGAACTTGTAACCTCCGACGGCTCTAGGGATGGGTCCCAAGATGTCCATCCCCCACACAGCGAAAGGCCATGTGGGAGGTATCATTTGTAAGGACTGAGCAGGTGTATGAATTTGCTTTGCATGAAATTGGCATGCTTTGCATTTCTTCACCAGCTCAGTGGCATCCTGGAGCGCTGTAGGCCAGTAGAAGCCGTGCCGAAAGGCTTTTCCGACCAGCGTGCGGGAAGATGCGTGGTTCCCACACTCGCCTCCATGGATTTCTGCGAGGAGCTCGCAGCCTTCTTCCCTTGTGATGCACCGCATTAGGATGCCGTTGGCACCGCGCCGGTAGAGATCTCCTTCTACCAACGTGTATCTTTTAGCCAATCTGACTACCCGATCAGCGGATACATCATCGTCAGGAAGGATGTTGTCTTTCAAGTAGCTCCGGATCTCCGAGATCCATGCATCGGAACTGACTTGAGCATTTGAGTCTTGCGTGCTGGGTTGCTCGGAGCTTCCGACAGCACCTACGACCCTTGATGGCTGCCATGGTAACAGGGCCATCGGGACCGTCAGCTTCGGGATGCTGATCTCGCCCCCTTCGTTCAGTTCAGCAGGCTGAACTGTGGGTTTTGACAACCTCTGGACAAAGGTTCCATCAGGAGCCGGAGCTCCAGTTGACGCCTTGGTCGAGAGTTCGTCAGCTTCAGCGTTGTGAGCACGCTGAACATGGTGAAGGTCTAGGACTTCGAAGTCCTTCTGAAGCCTCTGGACTTCAAGGAGGTAAGCAGCCAGCTGGAGATTATTGCAGGAGCATTCACCCTTCACCTGCTTGATGACGAGTTGTGAATCTCCTTTGACCAGCAATTGCTTGACACCGTATGATAGTGCCACCTTTAATCCATAGATGAGTGCTTCATACTCCGCCATGTTGTTGGTTGCCTTGAAGTCAAGGTGTACCATGTATTTCACCTTCTCCCTAGTTGGTGCGAGGAGAAGGATTCCAGCTCCGGCTCCCTGCTTCTGCATGGAGCCGTCGAAGTAAAGGGTCCAGTGAGGCTTAGTGAAGGTTGGAACTTGAGGTTCTGTCTTCTGCTCGGTGGGGCCCCCAGGGTTTAATGGAGAGGGAGTCCATTCTGCCACGAAATCTGCCAACGCTTGACTCTTGATTGCTTGTCTCGGAATGAATTCAAGATCGAATTCAGCCAATTCCGCTGCCCACTTTGCAATATTCCCAGTTGAATTGGGATTATGCAGGATCGCTCGAAGTGGATATGAGGTCACCACCGAGACTTTGTGAGCTTGGAAATAGTGTCGAAGCTTCCTTGAGGCAATAAGAACTGCATAAAGCAGTTTATGCACCTCTAGGTATCGAGTCTTGGCATCATGTAACACTTCACTGATGAAGTATACCGGGCGTTGAATGGTCCGGACCCTCCCGGAGGGGTCCGGAGCTTCCTCTTCATTGATCCGGACCCTCTCGGAGGGGTCCAGACTCTCTTCGGGGACCTCCGGGTTCTGGGTGGAGGAACCTGGAGCTTCTTCAGAAATGACCTGGACCCTCTTAGAGGGGTCCGGGTCCTCTGAAGTGGCTTCTTGTGGGTTTGAGTCTGGGAGCTGGGACCCAGACCCGCTTTCAGGAACCTCCGGACCCTCCCGAAGGTGTCTGGATTCCTGAGTATTAGGTAGTTCCGGTCTCTCTGCAACCAGAACCATACTGACGACTTTGTCAGTAGCTGAAATGTAAAGCAACAAAGGCTCACCAGGGTTCGGAGCTACCAGGACTGGTAGGGTGGTGAGGAACTGTTTCAACTCCTGGAATGCCTTCTCTGCTTCTTCAGACCATTGGAATGGTCCGGACTTCCTCAGTAACTTGAAGAAGGGAAGTGCTCTTTCTGCCAGTCTTGAAATGAACCGGCTGAGGGCTGCTAGACATCCAGTTAATTTTTGGACGTCTTTGGTGCGGGTTGGTGGCCGCATGTCTTCAATGGCTTTTATCTTCGCCGTATTAGCCTCTATGCCCCGGTGACTTACCAGGAAACCAAGAAGCTTTCCGCAACTAACCCCGAAGACGCACTTGTCTGGGTTTAGCTTCGTGCGGGTGGCCCGCAGCTTGTCGAAGACAGCCTGCAAGGTGTCCAAGAGGGACTCCTTGTTCTTGACTTTGACCACGATGTCATCGACGTACACTTCCACTATGTCTCTGATGAGTTCTTCGAAAGTTTTGTACATAGCTTGTACAAAAGTTGAAGTTGCATTCTTGAGACCAAACGGCATGGCTGTGTAACAATACAATCCATCCACTGTGATGAATGAAGTATGCTCTTCATCCTCCCTAGACATCCTGATTTGATGATATCCAGAATATGCGTCTAGAAAACACAGTAACTCGCACCCGGAGGTGGAATCCACTATCTGATCTATTCTAGGTAGTGGGAATGGATCTTTTGGACATGCCTTATTCAGTGTGGTGTAGTCGATGCACATCCGAAGTTTCCCGCCGGCCTTGGGCACAACGACTGGGTTCGCCAGCCATTTTGGATGGAAGACTTCTCGGATAAATCCGTCTTCGAGCAACTTCTTCACTTCTTGTCGGATGAAGTTCTGTCGCTCTACAGATTGCTTCCGAGGTTTCTGATGCACAGGCCGAGCATCGGGGTAAATCTTCAGATTGTGCTCAATCACTTCCCTGGGGATCCCAGGCATTTGTGACGGTTGGCAAGCAAATACGTCAACGTTAGCCCGGAGGAAAGTGATGAGTGCGAGTTCCTATTTGTCATTCAACCCACCCGATATGCGGGTGGTTCGAGTGACATCGGAACCAATTTGGACGACTTTGACGGGGATGTCGGTGTCGCCGCTTGGCTGCACACGGGGAGCAGAGGTTGAGCCTCGTTGCCGAATGCTCGGAGGTTTTGGAGCTTGCCCCTGTCTGGAGTCCTCCTCTTGCGCAGTGGTGAGTGCATGGAGCTCCTCCAGAGCAGTTACTCCGGTGGTGCGATCTCCACGAATCCGGAGAACGCCTGCTGGTGTTGGCATCTTCAACACCAAGTATCCATAATGAGCAGCTGCCATAAATTTGTATAGGGCAGGTCTACCCAAGATGGCGTTGAATGGTAAGTTGATCTGAGCGACGTCGAAGACCAACTTCTCGGTGCGGTACTTCTCCCGTGTCCCGAAGGTAACGGGGAGAATTATAGCTCCGAGTGGGGTAATGGCCCCCGGACCTACTCCGGAGAATGGTCGAGAGGGCTGAAGATCCGAAGGTCGAAGCTGAAGTCTGGTAAAATCTTCAAAGCTTATAAGGTTCAGCCCCGAACCTCCATCCACCATAACATGATGGAGCTGGATGTTGTTGATGGTGGGAGATACCATCAAGGGTAATTGGCCAGCTCCGACCATGCTTCGAGGACAGTCCGAAGCATCAAAAGTGATGGGTGTGTCCATCCACTTTCGATGTGGCTCCGGTCTAGCTGTAGGAGCTACAGCAGCCATATCCCGCCGCATAGTCTTGATGACACGACGAGAAGTGATGTCCCATGATCCACCAAAGATGGTGTTCATGGTTTTCCGACGCTCGTTGTCGGAGACGTCGGAGTCATCGTCGACGGAGGTGTAGACGGCTTTCAGGACCTTTTTGGGGTCCAGAAACCCTAACTCCTCTTCAGCCGGAGCTTCGTCAACCTTCTGTTTTCCCTCCCTCTGTCGGAAAGGAGACCCTTCCCGGCGCTTGTTGTAGCGCTCGGCAAGGTTTTGGACCTCCCGGCAGTCTTCCAGCCTGTGGCTGCCCGTTTTGTGAATGGGGCACCACATTTTGGATTTGCCGCCGTCTTCGGAAGACGGTCGAGGTCGCTTCTCGGGGCGTGGCCCCCGGCCACCAGGAGTTGCAGTGGCTGCAACATTGGATGTGCCGGCCGACGGCTTCTTCTTGCCGTTGGTCTTCTTTTTCTTCTTGCCACTCCCGGAGGTAGCGGCTTCTTCTTTGGAGGATTTTTTGTGATCCTCCAAGGCTGGTTTGGAGTGCATTTCACGACCCTCCGCAGCTCTGGCACATTTGTCTGCCAAGCTGAAGAGCTCCGTGACGCTGGTGATCTCTTTGATCGCCAGCTTCTCCAACATCTTCTTGTCTCGTACACCCTGTCTGAATGCCACAATGACAGAAGCGCTTGAGATAGAAGGGATTGTGTTGCGTACCTGAGAGAAACTCTGGATGAATGACCGCAAAGATTCTCCCCCTTTTTGCATGACCGCAAAAAGGTCTAGTTCAGTGCCCGGTCGGGTGTATGAACTCCCGAAGTTGGCAGTGAACTGACGGCACAGCTCCTCCCAACTGTCGATAGAGTTGGGTGGAAGGCTCGTAAACCAGGACCTGGCGGTCCCAGTTAAGGCCACTGGAAAGTAGTTGGCCATTACGGCCTCGTTTCCTCCAGCTGCTAAGATTGCAGTGGAGTATATCTGCAGAAATTCTACGGGGTTGACAGTCCCGTCGAATTTTTCCGACAAGTGTGGCCGAAACTTCTGTGGCCATCTAACCATGCGCAGGTGCATGGCTAGGGCGGAACAGCCTCCTCCTACTCCTTCCAGAGTAGAAAGGTCTTGAGCATCCCGTCTTTCTCGAGCTCGCTCGATATGGACACGACCATCCTGTTGGCGCTATCGGCGATCAAGCTCCGCCCGGAGGTCATGTGTCGAAAGCCGAGATACCGTATGGGTCCGTCGTGCCCCAGAGGGCAACGACGTCACTTGCTGTGACGCAGCTCGTCTTCGGTTGTTGGAGACATGCGGACCAAGTCTTCCAGACAACGTCCGTCGCTGCAACGGGGCTCGCCCTGAAGGAGGAGGACCCTGGTTGTTGAGGCGTTCGGCCGCTGCTGCGACCAAATGCTCAACATCAGCCCTCCATTGCTCCATGGCATCTCGAGATGCATCCGGAGGTGGTGGTCGCTGGAGAAGAGCACGCGCTGCATGGAGCGCGTGTTCTGGGTTGTCATGACTTGCCGGCGCAGTATGTGACGCCGGCGCACCATCATGTTGCCCGGCACGTTTTGCCGGAGAAGATGGTGGTGGTGGGAGTGTGACTCCTGCTGGTGCTGAGGCTCCTGCTGGTGGCTGCATGTTGGAGGGATTGCCCCCGACAGCCTGAGCAGCAGGTTGCCCGTTGGATGATCGAGCCACAGAATTCACCATTCTTGAAAATCTCAAGCACCCCTTCCTGGCGCGCCAACTGTCGACTGTTGGAGTCGGCAGATCTCCTGACACTACTAAAGTGTTGAAGGAGTTTGTAGTTCGGTGTGGGCGCGCGGAGACTCAAGAAGGTGAATCACGATTGGACACGAGAGACACAGTGGTTTACGTGGTTCGGGCCGCCTGAGCGTAATACCCTACTCCACGGGTGTGCGGTGTTGTATTAGTTTATGTATGAAAGCTCACGTCAATGCGTGTGTGCCTGAGAGCGTTCGAGAGCCTTCTCTCCCCCTTCTCCGTGTATCGTCGGTCTGTCCTTTTATAGTACAAGGACAAACCGTTACAAGTTAGCCTGGCCCGACATGTGGCCCCGGCGGTTACTAGTATTGATACACGATTAATTGTTGTTAATAACCCTGTAACGGGCTCCGACGGTGCCATTACAGGTGTTAAGATTGTCCGATTAAGTGTCATTAACATGGAATTAATGACAATTAATCGGGTCTTGAAGTCCGCGGCTATCCTTTGAAGATCCGGAGTCGTTACAATGTCTTCCGGAGGTTTGAGGCAGCCAGCTCCGACGTTTGGACACGTGGCAGCTCTGGAGCTTGCTTGTGGGAAGCGGGAAGCTCCGGGGTGGCCTGGAACGTGTCAGGTCCGGAGCTTCTCTCGGTCAGGGGTTAAGTCCGAAGGTGCCGTTTCTGTACCTAGCCCGGAGCTTCACCCTTGTGGGTAGTAGCTCCGGTCTGACAGTACACCTGGCAACCTAGGGGTTAACCATGTTGGAGAAGCAGGTCCGGTTATGTCTGACAAGTGGGCCTCCGAGGGTCTTCAATTTGAGTAGACGTCCTTCCCTTGAGATCTTTGTAACCTCAGGGGGTGTATGGTTTTTAGGGTACTGACAGATGTCATTGGAAGATGTTTGCACGTGTGCAAGCAGTGCATGGACGTGGCTACATGGTTCCGAGACGTGATTAAGAGATGTGGACGTCAAGAGTTGGTCGGAAAAGTCAAATCGACTAGGTTATGGACTCAGGCTGCGGCTGAGTCGGGTTTGACTTAAATATGGAAAGATTTGAGTTGGTTATGATAGGATTTCATGTGGGTCACGAATTTGAGTTGTTTTAGGAATATAGGATACGTTCCTAAGGTGTTTGGAAGTCTTAAGATTGCTTCTATCTGCGTGTAGAAGAATCCTAAGCAGTTATGGAAAGTTATGATTCGTGAACAGAGTAGGATTAGGTTCTTGATTTGAGTTGAGTTGGCTTTACCCTTGTATTCTGTTGTATAAAATTCGTAGTTTGAAGGAACTTTTGTGCCTTGTTCATCAGACTTGTTCCAAACAAGTTTTACTCGTGAAGTTTCTAGACAGCACTACCTTTTGTCGGTGGTTTTATCATAACTCGAGTTTTACTGATCCAATTGACGTGATTCTTTTTGGTTTGTCTTAAAAACTTGATTATTTATCATCTTTCAAAATTTCACGGTCATTGGATATGTTGTATATGATCTACACGAGTTTCTTTGCAGGGTTCCAGAACTGTTTTTTTTTTCTCGGGTAGGGCAGATTGACCTTTGTTTGATCATTCGATCATAACTTGAGTTTTTCTCGACAGATTTGAGTGATTCTTGTTGTGTTGTCTACGTGACTTGATTCTCTCTGATATCTATCACTTTTATCACGGTGAAACGCGTTTAGATTAGTCCTGCACACGATTTCTTTAACATATCATTTTTTTCCCGAAGGGGTTGGGGTTTAATTGTTTCCACTGCGTAAGATTTTTAAATCTACCATTCACCCCCCCCCCCCCCTCTGGTAGCTTTTCACGTGCTATTCGATCCTACAAGGCCAGTAAAAGCCATGGCGAAAGGCTTTACCAACCAGCGTACGAGAAGAAGCATGGTTCCCACACTCGCCTCCATGGATTTCCGTGAGGAGCTCGCGGCCTTCTTCCCTTGCAATGCACCACATTAGGACGCCGTTGGCACCACGTCGGTAGAGATCCCCTTCTACCAACGTGTATCTTTTAGCCAATCTGACAATCCGGTCAGTAGATACACTGTCTTCAGGAAGGATGTTGTCTTTCAAGTAGCTCCAGATCTCCGAGATCCATGCATCGGAGCTAACTTGAGCTTCTGAGTCTTGCATACTGGGTTGCTCGGAGCTCCCAACAGCACCTATGACCCTTGGTGGACGCCATGGAAACAGGGCCACCGAGACTACCAGCTTCAACGTGCTGGTCTCGCCCCCTTTACTCAGTTCGGCGGGCTGAGCTGTTGGTTTTGACAACCTCCGAACGAAGATTCCACCAGGAGCCGGAGCTCCGGTTGAGGCTTTCATCGAGAGTTCGTCAGCTTCAGCGTTATGAAGACGCTGAACATAATGGAGATCCAGGACTTCAATGTCATTCTGAAGCCTCTGGACTTCAAGGAGATAAGCAGCTAGTTGAGGATTGTTGCAGGATCATTCACTTTTGACATGTTTTATGATGAGTTGTGAATCTCCCTTCACCAACAGCTGTTTACACCATAAGATAGTGCCACCTTGAGTCCATTGATGAGAGCTTCATACTCCGCCATGTTGTTGGTTGCCTTGAAATCAAGGTGTACCATGTACGTGACCTTCTCCCCCGTCGGAGCCTGGAGAAGGATTCCAACTCCGGCCCCCTGCTTTTGCACGGAGCTGTCGAAGTAGAGGGTCTAGTGAGGCTCGGTGAATACCAGAACTTTGGGTTCTTGTTTCTGTTCACTGTGGCCCCCAGGGTTTGATGGAGAGGGGGTCCACTCCGCCACGAAGTCAGCCAAGGCTTGTCTTTTGTTTGCGTGTCTTGACACGAATTCTTGATCGAATTTGGCCAGTTCCGCTACCCACTTTGCAATGTTCCATGTAGAGTTAGGGTTATGCAAAATAGCACGCAGTGGAAAAGAAGTTACCACTGATATTTTGTGGGCTTGGAAGTAGTGACGAAGCTTCCTTAAGGCAATAAGAACTGCGTAAAGTAGTTTTTGCGCCTCAATGTATCTTGTCTTGGCGTCGTAGAGTACTTCACTAATGAAGTACATGGGGTGTTGGGTGGTCCGGACCCTTTCAGAAGGACCCAGAGCTTCTTCTCCGTTGACCCGGACCATGTTGGAAGGTTTCAGACATTCAGGTTGTGCTTCTTGGACCTTCCCAGAGGGGTCCAAAACTCCTATTTGGACACGGACCACACTGGAAGGATCCATATCATCTTGGTCAGCCAGATGAACCTCCCTAGAAAAATGAGGTTGATCTCCTAGCATTTCGTTTTGAGGTTCCGTGTTTGGGAGCTGAGACCCAGTCACGTCTTCAGATGATTCCGGACCCTCCCGGAGGGGTCTGGACTTCAGGATTGGATGTGGCTCCAGTCTTTCCGCAACCAGAACCATACTGACATCTTCGGTGGTTGCCGAAATATAAAGCGGTAAAGGCTCACCAGGATTAGGAGCTACCAATATTGGTAGTGTGGTGAGGAGCTGTTTCAGCTCTTGAAACGCGCTTTCTGCTTCTTCAGACCAATGAAATTGTCCAGACTTCCTCAATATTTTGAAGAAGGGTAGCACCCGTTCTACCAGTCTTGAGATAAACCGGCTGAGCGCAGCTAGGCATCCAGTTAGCTTCTAGACATCTTAAATGCGGGCTGGGGGCCGCATATCTTCTATGGCCTTGATCTTCGCCGGATTTGCTTCAATTCCTTAGTGAGTCACCAAGAACCCCAAAAGCTTGGCGGAGCTAACCCAGAAGACACACTTGTCCGTGTTTAGCTTGGTGCGCGTGGTGTGCAGCTTGTCAAAGACAGCTTATAAGTTGTCAAGGAGTGACTCCTTTTTTTTATCTTCACAATGATGTCATCGACATAAACTTCCACCAAGTTTCTAATTAGTTATCCAAATGTTTTGTACATAGCTCGCACAAATGTTGAGGCAACATTTTAAGACCGAATGGCATGGCAGTATCACAGTACAATCCATCTACTATTATGAAGGCAGTATGCACTTCATCTTCCTTAGACATTTGGATTTGATGATATCCAAAATATGCATCTAAGAAACACAATAGCTCACACCCGGAGATAGAGTCCACTATCAGATCTATTCTAGGTAGTGGAATTGGATCCTTTGGACATGCCTTATTTAAGATGGTGTAGTCGATACACATCCGGAGCTTCCCACCGGCCTTGGTTACAACATCTGGGTTTGCCAACCATTTTGGATGGAAGACTTCCCGAATGAATCCAGCTTCGAGCAACTTCTTGATTTCCTGCCGGATGAAGTTTTGTCGCTCGACTGATTGCTTCCGGGGCTTCTGGTGTACAAGCCGTTCGTTTGGGTAAATCTTCGGATTGTGCTCAATCACCTCCCTAGGGATCCCAGACATCTATGATGGTTGCCAGACAAACACGTCGACATTAGCCCGAAGGAAAGAGATTAGCACGAGTTTCTATTTGTTGTTCAGACCTCCTGATATATGGGTAGTTTGAGCAGCGTCGGAACCAATTTGGACGACCTTGATGGGAACGTCGGTGTTGCTGCTTGGTTGCACACGTGGTGCGGAAGTAGAGCCTTTATGAAGAATGCTCGGAGGATTCGGAGCTTGCTCCTTTCTAGATGCTTCCTCTTGCACTATGGTAAGCGCATACAGTTCTTCTAGAGCAGTAACTCCAGCGGTGCGATCTTTGCGGATCCGAATAACGCCCGTGGGTGTTGGCATCTTCAACACTAAGTAACGATAATGAGTTGCGGCCATGAACTTGTACAAGGCTAGCCTGCCAAGAATGGCATTAAACGGTAGACTGATTTGCGCGACATCGAAGTCCAATTTCTTAGTTCTGTAGTTCTCCCGAGTCCCGAAGGTCAGTGAGAGTGCGATCGAACAAAGAGGAGTAATGGTTCCCGGACTTATTCTAGAGAAAGGTCGGGATGGGCGAAGGTCCGAAGGCCAGAGCTGAAGCTTAACGAAAGCTTCGAAGCTTATGAGGTTTAGCCTGGAACCTCCGTCCACCATTACATGGTCGATTTGAATATTGTTAATGGTGGGTGACACCATCAACGGGAGTTGGCTAGCCCCGATCCTGTTTCGGGGGCAGTCCGAAGCGTCGATAACAATGGGAGTATCCATTCACATCCAATGTGGCTCCGCCTTATCAGTGAGCTGCCACGGCCATGTCCCTCCGCATTGTCTTGAGGATGCGGCAAGAGCTGATGTCCCAAGAACAACCATAGATGGTGTCTAAGCTCTCCTGGCGCTCATTGTCAGAGACGTCGGACTCATTGTCGACAGTGTTGTAGACAGCTTTTAAGACCTTTTTGGGGTACTTAAAACCTTGCTCCTCTTCAATTGGAGCTTCATTGACTTTTTGCTTTCCTTCCTGTTGATGGAAAGGAGCTTCTTCTCGACGCTTGTTGTTGCGCTCGACAAGGTTCTTGACCTCCCGGCTCTCTTCCAAGCTGTGTCGATTCGTCTTGTGAATCGGACACCATGCTTTAGAACTATTGTCATCTTCTGATGAAGGACGAGGTCGTCTCTTAGGGCGTGGCCCACGACAACCAAGAGCTGTGGCAGCAGTAGCGGCTGGTGTGTCGGCCAACGGCTTCTTTTTGCCATTGGGCTTCTTTTTCTTCTTTCCACTACCAGAGGTAGCGGCTTCAGTTTCGGAGGACTTCTGGTCGGCCTCCGGAGCTGGCTTAGAATGCATTTCACAGCCCTCCGCAGCTCTAGGACATTTGTCGGCTAGGCTGAAGAGTTCCGTGACGCTAGTAACTTCTTTAATAGCCAGCTTCTCCAACATCTTCTTATCTCGGACACCCTGTCTGAATGCAACGATAACAGAAGAGCTTGAGATAGAAGGAATAGTATTCCGTACCTGAGAAAACCTGAATGTGGCCTAGAGGAGGGGGGTGAATTGGCCTTTTTTAAATTTGTCGGAACCTGCAACACTTAATCAACAGATCAAAACATGAGATATCGGACTGGTCCGGTAAAGTGCGGACTAGTCCGGTGTGTACGGACTAGGTTGATCAAGGTTGATTCTAGGGTGTAGCAGTGGAAATATACTTGTAATTTATGTGTTTCAAGATTATGTACTAGGGTATATCACAAGTCAATCTTAAATTTGATATTTCAACGTCATGTGAGGAAGATTAATTGAAACCCTAGATTGATATGATGTAAAGAACAATGAACACAAAGCAAAAACACAAGAGATTTATCTCGTGGTTCGGTTCCCACATAGGCAACCTACATCCACATTGAGGAGTCCACAAAAGGACCGGGTCTTCTCCAACCCTAACCTCGTCAGATCGTCACCAAGGCTAATCCTCTTCCACTTATCACAAAGGGGTGAATAACCGAGTTCAAAGGGTCCTTCTCACACGTTGAGGGCTCCCTTAGATTACAACACGAAATACCAACAATAACACACTCAAAAGATTACAATGAAATCACAGGAGTGTGTTAGAGAATCAAACCAAGACCTCAATGAGTTTTGAACGTGTCTCTCCAATGATCTAGAGTGTATCCTCAAAGGATTGATCTTTGTTGCACTTAATTTTGTGGAGAGATGTGTTTTTGAGGCCCATGGGAGGTGTGACGGCGCTAGGGTTCGAGAGAGTATAAAGTTGGGCCGTGCACCTCTATTTATATGGGGTTTCTAAAAGTGACCGTTAGGGTTTAGAAAGATTGGACTAGTCCATGGTGACACCGGACTAGTCCGGTGTGCTGTGTGTAGCAAACCCTAAGTGTCCCGAAATATCGGACTAGTCCGGCTAGGAGCGGACTTGTCCGATTTCGCTTATGGAAATCTTCGGACTAGTCCGATGGACATCGGACTTGTCTGCACAGTGAAACCCTAAGTGGTTATGGGGACAAGTCCGCACTTGGAGGACTTGTCCGATTTAGGTCAGGGAGTTTTTCGGACTAGTCCGTGCTAATATCAGTCTTGTCCGATTTAGATCAGAATGAATCTCAGACTAGTCCGGTGGTGATCGGACTTGTCCTATTTTGTGTGACTTGTGAAGTGTTTTAAGGACTAGTCCACACTCGGGAGGACTAGTCCGATTCTAGTCAGAAAGATATTGGACTAGTCCGATGGATATCAGACTTGTCCGATCTTGGGCAGAAGGGATATCGGACTAGTCCGGTTACAATCGGACTAGTCCGATCCTGAATAAATTTGTGCAATGTTTGTGTTTATTTGTGATTGAGCTCTTGGGGTATGTTTCCTTAACACACTCCATACACAATGATCTACTATTCTTCTTCCTTGAGCTCTTTTCCACTTTGCTCCTCATTCTCCCTTCTTTTTGGCACTTTGCTTATTTTGCTATTAAAACCTGTGCTCATCTCAACAAAGAGGTGAGGATCTCATTTGCTTGTCATAAATCATCCAAAACCCACAAGGGATTCCTAGATGCACTTTCAATCTCCCCCTTTTTGGTGATTGATGACAACCAATTGAGATTACACAAAATGTGATAAAAGTTGAGATTTTTCATAAAGCTTGCACATATGAGTCTAAAATGCATCAAGTAATGAAAACATAATCCATATGTGCATTCTTTATGGTGGGATGCATAACTAAGTATATTGAAACAATGAGAATGACATAATTGACATTAATCAACCAAAACCAAGCATATATGTCATTCTAGGAGCAACAACACAGTTTTCAACTATTACTTATTAAGTAGATCAGAATAATGCATCACAGGACCATAATTAACTTAAGAACATAGTTAAAGCATTACAACCCGGAAAATAGTCAAAAAGCATAAAAGAGAGCTCTCTCCTCGCATCCTACAGATAATACTAAGACTCCCCCTCAATCTCTCCCCCTTTGGCATCAAGACACCAAAAAGAAGGAGAGGAGGGACCTAAAGTCTGCACTCCTCGCTGTCGGTCCTCTCATCGTCTTCATCGTCGCCTTCAAGCTGATGAGGAAGAGGAGGAGGTGTGGAGCCACTCGAGCCCCCAATGCCAAAGTAGGCAAGCTTGGAGGGGGTCAAGGGCCCATGCTCGGTGAAGTCTGAATCGGAATCATCGGAGATCACTATAGATCCAATGGGCTCGATCTCCAGTTTCTGACATATTTGCTTCACATTTGCCTTGACATACTTCATATCTTCCTTTCTTCTCTTGTTATGCTTATGCGCCTTCACTTCGGCCTTTCTATAGGAGGCAAAGATAGCAGTCAAGTACTTGAAGATTCCACTCGCAGATCCCCTTTGAGGAGCTGCCCTAGTAGCAGGGGCAACCCTTGCATCTTCATTTCTTCTCGCCATAGCCTCAAGACTGGAGGTCGGAGAGGGAGCAGTCTGGATGCTTGGCTTATGACACATCTGAGGCCTCAAAGGTAGGTGCTCCACATCTTTCACAAACTCTATGCCAGTGACTTTGTCAATCATAAACATAAGATAGAGAGAATAGCCACATGAACTGTTGGGCATGCAAGATATGTTGACCATGTAATTCCAAATATAATCCGCCACATCAAACTGACGGTCCTTGCTTATGACCCTCATCAGGGTCCGGAGATAACCCTGCACACTCCTAGCATCTCCATCCTTGGGAGCAATAGTCTTCCTCAAGTCTCTGTTCAGAACCACAAAGAAAGGCTTCATGTTTTTTGTGGAGGGAGGGTTGAACTTGGAGTTTGGCTCATATAGGAACTTCATCGTATCCTTCTCAATGACACCTATGTTGTGGATGATCAAGCAGTTAGGTCTTGAGGTGTCAAGGTGAAGTAGGCTTGCAAAATCTTCTTGAGTTATTCTGTACTTGGATCCGTGAGTCATCCAAGTAACACTCTCTTCATCTTCACTCGAGAAGTGGCATGTTGCAAAGAGTTGCGCAATGACCTCGTCATTCCAATTGTTTCTGAAGGGAAAGAGGTCCTTCAGTCCATGTCTCTCAATTGCTTCCACCACTTCAATGAACGGGTAGGAGCCCTTTTTCTCAAAATGTGCCCAATCAATCCATTGATTGTGCACTACCGGTGTCTTCATTGGGAGATACACAGATTTGTAGAAATCTGCATGGAAATTGCTCCAAAATCTGCCATCGGCATCTTTCTTTGGACGACCATACCAATCAATGCTCATGAACTTCGCCACAGAGTCACTGCCCCTCCTATTGAATTTATCTTCAGTGGGGTCCCGGACCCCTTCCCTCGGAGCATGCAGCTTCAATGGGCCAACTGGACCCGTTGCTATTCCTTTGCCCTTGCCCTTGGCTAGGCGGGCACTTGTCGAGCTAGGGCCACCATCGGTGGTAGCCCTAGAAGCTGGCACCTTGAAGGCCGGCTTCTTCGCTAGCACTTTCCTCCGAGCCTGTGGAGGAGACGGAGCTGGCTCAGAAGGACACTCTTGGAGTTTCTTGCCAAGGCTCGTCGAGCGCCGAGGTGCCACCACGTGGTCCATCTCGGCCTCGAAATCGGAAATCTCATCATTTGTGCTCGACATATCCTGAGGATCAATTGTGTAAGGCGTGAATGAGTATTGATGATTCAATGCACGGGTGAGAAAGAATAACAAGGCATTGCATTGAGGAATTGTCAGGTTAGGTTTTGAGTTCAGAAAAATCGGACTTGTCCGGTGTAGAGGCATGGACTAGTCTGGCTGACCGGACTTGTCCGTGCATGGACCGCACTAGTCCGGTATTCATCCTCAAAAACCTAAGCAACTAGACAAATGGTGATTCCTAATGCCCAACTAGCTTAACATAAACGTAATACATCAAGGAGGCATGTATATAGTGAAATATGCTAGGCTATTCGATCAACAATGAAGAAATTTGGGATTTCTAGGGTTTGAGTGAAAATTACCAAGGAATTCACTTGATTCTCGAAGACGGGGGTGTTGAAGTCCGGACTTGTCCGAGAACTTCAATCTTCGAGGGAGGAAGCTTGATTTCGACCCAAATGCGGAGCTTTTTGCTGAAGGCGATGCAAAATCGCGTTGGGAGCTCAAGTTTGAGAGAGAGAACGCGTGATGCAAGAGTGAGGATGAAGGGATTAGGGTTTGGCGGCGGCTAGGGTTAAGGACACGAAAAATCAGAAAAGTCCGGAGACGACCGGACTAGTCCGAACTTTTCCAGAGGCTATATCGGACTAGTCCGTTGTCTACCGGACTAGTCCGGCCTAACCGGCACACTGCGAACTAGTCTGCATGGGCAGACTAGTCCGGGTAACCACGGACTAGTCCGTGATCACCAGGCAAGAATTTCTTAGCCCATTAATATATATTTGAAGGTACACATTTAGAAAATAGGGAGGCAAATCAAATCAAATAGTCTTGATGAATATGATCAGTAAGCATACAACAATCAAGCAATGATCATAATTCTCCAAGATCTAATATTTAACATAGTTTTCGGAAGAAAATTGAGAGAGATGATCTTCACAATCCAATCAACATATTTTGAAGAATTCATATAGGTATGCAATATTTCAAGCAACACTCCGAGCATCAAGGATGTTTAGCTCATTTCGGAGTTCACAAAAGCGCTTTTCATCAAGTGGCTTGGTGAATATGTCGGCCAATTGCTTTTTGGTATTGACATGGGAAATGGCTATATCTCCTTTCATGGAGTGGTCTCTCAAGAAGTGATGCCTTATGTCTATGTGTTTGTTTTTAGAGTGCTCAACGGGATTATGGGCAATCTTAATGGCACTCTCATTGTCACAAAGGAGTGGAATACGGTTCATATTGTAACTGTAATCCCTTAGAGTTTGTCGCATACAAAGGAGTTGTGCACAACAACTCCTGGCTGCAACATACCCTGCTTCGGCAGTGGATAAGGCAAAGGAACTTTGTTTTTTGGAGGACCAATAAACTAAAGATCTCCCTAGGAATTGGCATGTACCGGAGGTACTTTTTCTATCTACTTTGCATCCGGCATAATCTGCATCAGAGTAACTAATGAGATTGAATTTTGAGCCTTTTTGTTGGATCAAAGAGCACGTAAAAAGCTACCAGAGGGGGGGGTGAATGGAAGATTTAAAAATCTTACACAGCGGAAACAATTAAACCCCAACCCCTTCAGCAGAAAAACGATCTGTTAAAGAAATCGTGTGTGAGACTAATATAAATGTGTTTCACCATGACAAAAGTGATATATATCAGAGAGAATCAAATCATGAAGACGACACAACAAGAATCACTCAAATCCGTCGAGAAAAACAAAGGTCAATCTGCCCTACCCGAGAAAATAACAGTTCTGGAACGCTGCAAAGAAACTCATGTAGATCATAGACCACAAATCCAATGACCGTGAAATTTTGACCGATGATATATAATCAAGTTGTGAAAACAACCCAAAAAGAATCACGTCAATTGGATCTGTAAAACTCGATTTATGATAAAACCACCGACGAAAGGTAGTGCTGTCCAGAAACTCGACGAGTAAAACTTGTCTGGAACAAGTCGGACGAACAAGGCACAAAAGTTCCTTCAAACTACGAATTTTATTCAACAGAACACAAGGGGAACAGCCCCAATGTCGTGCACCACTAGCTCTGGGCTCTCTTGCTTATATAACCAGCTTGAAAGCCAACTCAACTCAGATCAGGAACCTAATCCTACTTTGTTCACGAATCGTAACTTTCCATAACAGCTTAGGATTCTTCTATACGCAGATAGAAGCAATCTTAAGACTTCCAAACACCTTAGGAACATATCCCACATTCCTAAAAAACTCAAATTCGTGACCCACACGAAATCCTATCATAACCAACTCAAATCTTTCCATATATGAGTCAAACCCGACTCAGCCGTAGCCTAAGTCCATAACCTAGTCGGTTGAACCTTTCCGACCAACTCTTTACGTCCACATCTTTTCATCAAGTCTCGGAACCATGTAGCCACGTCCATGCACTTCTTGCACACGTGCAAACATCTTCCAATGATGTCTACGACACCTTCACATGCACTATTCTTGACTCAATCATGTTGCGCAACCTTCTGATCAGCTCAACCACAATTCCTCCTGAATTTGGTTGTTGGAACCTCATCTCCTCCCTGAAACTAGTCCAATGGATCCCATCACCAGCCATGTCTTGAACTCAAGAAACACCTGCACATGAATAAACAACCAATCCATACGAGCCCAAGTCCTCGACTTGACTCATGTTAGTTCCAAACACGACACCTTACGTGAGAACCTCACATAAGCATGTTGCAAAACCACAGTAACACGATATCATCCATGTCAACCAAAAACTCATCAAAGACTTAGCAAATGAATACTAAGCAATCTTTCCAGTGATGTAAAGCAACTATGAAACATTGCAAATAAAAAACAGAAGCATTGCGGTCAAGTTTCGGACCTTGCCAGAGCAACCCGGACCTTGAGCCGGAGCTAACAAAAGCTAGTCGGAACTAGTAAACCCAAAAGCCGTAACTAGAAAAATCAACTCGGAGCTTAGCAAAAACACGCCGAAGCTAAAGACAAAACAAGCTGAACCCATCGTTGGACCTTGTTGTAGCTCGGTGCTAGAGTCGGACCTTAATAAAAAGATGTTTTGGTGATATTCAAAACTTTTATCGTCAAAGCAAGTGTATTTACGACAAGCCAATGTATTCAGCACACATAGGTCTTACAATCTCCCCCTTGATGAATGCATTGGCAACACCATTTAAAATACGAACATTGGCTTATTCATATAAAAGTTTTGAAGACAATTTCTTCCCCTTTGTAAATCAAAAGTAAAATGAGAAGAAAATACAAAAATCCAAAAATTATCCCATATTATCTCTCCCCCTTTATTATCTCTCCTTATGCACATGTTCTTTTTCTCTTCATATTTATCTCTCCCCCTTTGACAATGTATTCAGCAAGTCATGAGCATATAAACAAATTATCTCTCCAACTTCAGTTGTTATGAGCATATTATAACATATACATATAAACAAAGCTCGTCCAAGTCATACTATCAAGTACCTTACATTATCACATCAACGAGATACATAAAGTAGTGTAAGCCATGCTAGAGATCAAATGTAATTTTCAATTTAAGCAAGTAATGATCTCACAAACTTAACTATTTCAAAACCTGAAAGCATGACACTAGTTGCTGCATTTTATTATTTTTCAAAGCATAAATTTAGATCATATGATATTTGCAAGAGATTATATGCGCATCTGTCTTATTCTAACCAACCAAGCCAAGCCTATGTCATTTGACAATCAGAAGCTTAAGGACATGGTTTTAGTCATACACAACTTCTTCCAAGTTCATATCTAAGTGCAATGATAAGCCATGTCAAAAGAAGAAGTGTGATGCATGCATATTCTCTTGATCTTTTCTCAATTTATATTGTTCATAAAAACTCAACATGTGAGTTGATTACTTGATTAATTCTTAATGATTAAAAGCACTTGTGAACATGTAACAAGTTCAAAACAGCAAGAAAGTTCGACCATGATCAGTTTTAGTGTAAGTAATTATTCCAATTACTAGACATCGCGAAAACTACAAAATGTATAACACGAGTAATGTAGTAAGAACTTTCAGCATGTAAAAGGAATCTCAAAGTCATATATGTATGAAATACTATGCTCATATTATTTTAATTTCATATTCACACATAGACTTCCCAAGTTTCAAAACTCCCCCTCAATTTAAGCCATGAGGATGCATAACCCCTATTTCACTACGAATGTAACAAAAACAAGTGAAATCCAAAGGTTTTGTAAAAATGTCATCCAATTGTTGTTCGGTATCTACATGGTGAAGCACAATGTTTCCTTTTTCAACATTATCTCGGAGAAAGTGATACCTAATGTCAATGTGCTTAGTTCTAGAATATTGTACGGGGTTTTTATCAATGCAAATGGCACTAGTGTTATCACAGAACAGTGTAACACTATCTAGATCAACCCCATAGTCCTTAAGTGTTTGAACAATCCAAAAAATTTGTGAGCAAGCACTAGCAGCAGCTACATATTCAGATTCGGCTGTGGATTGTGCAACTGAATTTTGTTTTCTAGAGGACCAAGCAACAAGAGAATTTCCAAGAAAATGACAAGTACCGGAAGTACTTTTCCTATCAATCCTACAACCCCCAAAATCAGCATCCGAAAAAACTTTCAAAGTAACGGTTGAGGAAGAAGGAAGAAAAATTCCAAATTCTTGAGTTCCATGTAAGTACCTGAGAACCCTTTTGACGGCTTGACGATGCAAAGCACGTGGGGATCCTTGAAACCGTGCACAAAGACATACGCTGAATTGTATGTCCGGTCTTGATGCCGTGTGGTACAAAAGTGATCTGATCATGCTTCTATATTCTATTTGATTTATGGGTTCACAATCTTCATCAAGTCCAAGTGTTGTTGTTGTTCCCATTAGTGTCCGAAGAGGCTTGCTTTTATCCATGTTGAAGCGCCTCAGGAGGTCTTTTGTATACTTCGTTTGATGCACAAAGGTACCCTCCTTTGTTTGCTTGATTTGCAGCCCCAAAAAGTAAGTGAGTTCACCCATCATACTCATTTCAAATTCGGAACTCATCATTACTGAAAACTTGGACACAAGATCATGAGAAGCACAACCAAAGATAATATCATCCACATACACTTGAACGAATAATGAGTCATTGCCATGCTTAAGCACAAAAAGAGTTTTATCAAACTTGCCCATGGTAAACCCCTTTTGAAGTAAGAATGTTTTTAACCTATCATACCATGCTCTAGGGTGCTTGCTTGAGACCGTAAAAGGCATTGGAAAGTTTGCAAACATGATTAGGAAAATCTGAATTTTCAAAACCCGGTGGTTGTTTCACATAAACCTCCTCATATATGTAGACATTAAGAAAAGCACTTTTAACATCCATTTGATATAGCTTAAAACCTTTAGATGCAGCAAAAGCTAACAAAATTCTTATGGCTTCTAATCTAGCAACAGGAGCAAAAGTTTCATTAAAATCTAGACCTTCAACTTGAGTGAAACCTTGAGCAACCAACCTAGCTTTATTCCTAACCACAACCCCATCCTCACTTTGTTCATTTTTAAATACCCAATTAGTTCCAATTAAAGTGTGACCTTGAGGTGGAGGTACAAATTTCCAAACATTATTTCTTTCAAAATTTTCTAACTCTTCTTGCATGGCAATAACCTAAGATTCATTAGCGAGTGCTTGTGATATATCTTTGGGTTCAAAAGAAGCAACAAAAGCAGAATGAGCATAGGAGTTTGGATCGCAAAACCTGGATCGTCTGACTCATTCGTGCAAGCTTCCAATCATCTGTTGTGGGGGATGATCTTTGTAAAACTGTAGGGGAACAAATGTCTCACAAGCTTCTTCTTCTTCATGTTCATCACAAATCGATGAGCTTGTGACTTGAGGACGATTTGAATCAGCATTGATGGATGTCGGTGCTGGTTGAGAATTAACATCCGGAGCTGAACCAAAGTCTTTAGCTGCTGAATTTTCGGGCAGCAGCTCCAATTCTTCATCATCTTCAAAGAAAATGCTCCCCCCCCCCCCCCTGCGGATATGGATCTGGACCTGCAATGTTTGAGCTAGTACCTGGGATAGCTTCATCAAAATACACTTCACAAGTCTCCACAATTTTGTTAGTGTCAAGTAAAAGCACACGGTAGCCTCTAGTATGAGATGGATAACCAAGAAACATGTCATCAATGGATCTAGGTTCAAATTTATCAAGATTACCATGTTTCTTAACAAAGCATTTGCATCCAAAGACCCGAGAGTGTGTAACACTAGGCCTATGTCCAAACCGGATCTCATACGGTGTTTTACCTAGCTTAGCACGCAAGAAAACACGATTTGAGACATAACAAGCGGTTGCTAACGCATCAGCCCAAAATTTCCTAGGAGTTTGATATTCATCAAGTATAGTCCTAGCCATCTCAACAAAGGTTTTGTTCTTTCTTTCTACAACACCATTTTGTTGAGGTACATATGGTGAATAAAATTGATGATCTATTCTATTTTCAGCACAAAAGTGATCAAAAGATTGATTTTTAAATTCAGTTCCATTATCACTTCTAATTGCTTTTAAAGATCCTGGGTGATCAATTGATAATCTAAGAAATAAAGTTCTAAAGTCACTAAAATCTTCATTATTAGATGCCATAAAGTAAACCCAAGAGTATCTAGAATAATCATCAACAATCACAAGAACATACCATTTACCTCCGAAGGATTGAACACGTGAAGGTCCTACGGTGTCAAGGTGCAAAAGTTGACACGGTTTAATTGTCATGATCATTGTGAGAGGAGTATGAGAACCTGCAACCATCTTAGCATGTCTACAAGAAGATCACACAATTTCTTTGTCCCCTTTAAGCTTAGTCAGCCCACGTATGCGATCAAGAGCACTAACACGCGTTAGGTGATCAAAGCCTACGTGACCAATTCTACAATGCCAATAATATAGGTCCTTTGAATCATTAGCAACTAGACATCTATGCTTAGAGGAAAACATATCAAAATCAGCTTTAAAAACTCTTCCAAACTGAGACATGTTAAAAATAAACTCACTATTTGAACTTACAACTTTGCAGCAGTTTTTATTGAAAATAATTTCCATATTTTCATCTAGCAATTGTGAAATAGAAAGCAAGTTGTATTTCAAATTTTTGACAAGTGCCACAACCTTCAAAGTGTATTGATCATTTACTCTAACCGAACCCTTAGCAATTATAGGAGTTGAAGAATTATCAACAAAAGTAACATTCTCTACACATGACACAAAAGAGAGGGAGGAGAGCCAATCTTTGTTACCGGTCATGTGGCGTGAGCAACCTGAATCCACAATCCAAATGTTCTCCATCCTCAAACGTGTAACCTACATAGAAGCACAATATATCGATGACTTAATACTAGGGTTAGTCAAAAGGCAGTTAGGAATCCGGTACTGAGTCACGCAACGTGCAGCAGGAAAAACACGCGAAAGTTGAGACAAAACAGTAGGTTTATGAGTCAAAGTTTGATATTTTTTATTCTTAACTACTGACCTATAAGGTGTTACTTGCGTAGCACAAAAATCAGTAGCTCCAGAGGCAAAAACAGAAGGTCCGGAGGTAAACTTTGAATGTTTTTGACTCAAAACGGCAGGTTGTACATTCGGTTCAATATGTGCAGCAAATTTTGCATGAAAGTTATGAGATCTAGAAACCATTCTTTCCCTTTTTTGTTGTTTAGCTAGTCTATAACAAAAATCTATGACATGACCATCTCTACCACAGTAGGTACAATGAAATTTAACTTGTGGTCATGTCTAGATGAGCAAACAACATTTTTATTTGAAACCGAATGAGACAATACTCCCACAGATTTGAAAACTACTTTTTGTTTAGGAACTGTTTGAATCAAACCACTTCCTAATGACTTTACACTTTTAGGTGGATGTGCCTTAGCATGAGCATGAGAATCAAAACCTAAACCAGTTTTATCATTGCAGGACTTGGATGAATTCAGTAGCAAGTTTAGGTTCTTATTCCCATTACAAAACCGATCAAATGTCTTATGCATGCTATCAAGTTTATTGGACAGATCAAGGCAATTTTCACATGAAGTTTTTCCTTTTAATTTGCAATTGGAACAATATTTAACTTCATGACAACGTAAAGCATTGTTCAATATAGAGATTTCATTCATAGCATCTTGCAGTTTCTTATCAAGATCATCAAAACTAGAACAATGCAAATCAATTGTAGAACAAGAAGCATCTTTTAAGTTTCCAATATTAAGTGCAGCAAGCTTTTTGTTCTTTTCAATTTCATGTTCAAGTTTATCAAGTGTGGAGGTATGTGCACTTCTTATGGAGGACAATTCTTCATATATTAAGTCACATGAGGAACAAGAATCATCACTAGGAATCAAGGAATTCAAACGATTAATTTCAGATTCTAGTGACTCAATTTTAACAGCATTGTCCCTATGCTTTTTGTCCTTTTTCTTAACAATAATAGTGGCACGAGAAATAGCATCACACATTTCTTCGCAAGTAGGACATACCTATTCATTGTTGTTGTTGTGTTCTGTGTCCTCCGTACTTGATCTTGACTTGCCCGCCATGAAGCACAAGTTTGTCAAATCATATTCATCTTCATCACTTCCAATGTCCACGTCGCTTGAGCCAAGTTCCTGGAGTGCTGAGCTAAAACTGTTCACCAGTTGGCGACCTGTAAAGCCCTTCTTTTTCTTCTTATCCTTTGCTGAGGAGTGCTTTATCCTTGATTGTTTTTCTTCCCGGGAGGTAGGACTTGAAAGGTTAGGACAATCTGTACGAAAGTGTCCTGTCTTACCACATTCGAAGCATCGTTGAGGTCCAGAGCTTCCTCTCCTTCTAGTTCTCACATTTTACAATGCTTTTGAGAACCTCGTAGAGAGAAGTGCTAGCTCCTCCTCTGGAAACTCCTTAATCTGTTCAAGTGTTAGAGGGGACAACAAAGCAAGTGTACCACAAGATGAAGATTGGTCGGAGCTAGGCATATCACGTTGAGAAACAAAAGCAATAGACTTGTTAGGGTTCTTACGTGATATTATGTCAATTTCATGAGTTTTTAGCTTGGAATATAGCACATCTAAAGTAAGTGTACTCATGACAGTAGATTCAAGAATAGATGTGACTTTCATCTCCCAAATTGACATATCTAATGCACTTAGCAATTGCCTAGCATTTTCAGCATCTAAAAAATCTACATTCACGCTACGCAAGTTACTGAGAATTTTATTAAAGCAAGCAAAGAGGTCATCAATGGACTCACCGGGTTGCATATCGAAGCACATGTATTCTTTCTTGAACATGTCCTGTCTTACCTCTTTGATCGTGTTGGATCCTTCGTGGTAATCACAAAGTGCTTTCCACACATCGTATGCAGATCGGATGTGTGCAACACGGTCGATGTCACTTTGTGTTAATCCTTGTATGATCAAGTTCCGAGCCTTGTTGTTGTTTCGACATCTCCTAGATTTGTAGTTGTAACTTGATCGTTTGATGACACTTTGTAAGGCTTGTATACCTTCTCCCATATTGCAAAGCCTTGTGACTGGATGAAAGCCCCCATGCGTGCCTTCCAAACCTGAAAGTCAATACCAGCGAACACACAAGGTTTGGCAGAGTACTTCTCCATGATGATTAGTCAAAAACACGCGCAAATCACAAAGATTAGAGCACCGTGGCTCTGATACCAATTGTAGGATCGAAGAGCACGTGAAAAGCTACCAGAGGGGGGGGGGGGTGAATTGTAGATTTAAAAATCTTACGCAGCGGAAACAATTAAACCCCAACCCCTTCGGAAGAAAAACGATCTGTTAAAGATATCGTGTGTGAGACTAATCTAAACGTGTTTCACCATGTAAAAAGTGATATATATCAGATAGAATCAAGTCACAAAGACAACACAACAAGAATCACTCAAATCCGTCGAGAAAAACTCAAGTTATGATCGAAAGATCAAACAAAGGTCAATCTGCCCTACCCGAGAAAAAACAGTTCTGGAATGCTGCAAAGAAACTCGTGTATATCATAGAAAACAAATCCAATGACCGTGAAATTTTTACAGATGACAGATAATAAAGTTGTGAAGACAACCCAAAAAGAATCACGTCAATTGGATCTGTAAAACTCGAGTTATGGTAAAACCACCGACGAAAGGTAGTGCTGTCCAGAAACTCGACGAGTAAAACTTGTCTGGAACAAGTCGGACGAACAAGGCACAAAAGTTCCTTCAAACTACGAATTTTATTCAATAGAACACAAGAGGAACAGCCCCAAAGTTGTGCACCATGAGCTCTGGGCTCCCTTGCTTATATAACCAGCTCGAAAGCCAACTCAACTCAGATCAGGAACCTAATCCTACTCTGTTCACGAATCGTAACTTTCCATAACTGCTTAGGATTCTTCTATACGCAGATAGAAGCAATCTTAAGACTTCCAAACACCTTAGTAACGTATTCCACATTCCTAAACAACTCAAATTCGTGACCCACACGAAATCCTATCATAACTAACTCAAATCTTTCAATAATTGAGTCAAACCTGACTCAGCCGTAGCCTAAGTCCATAACCTAGTCGGTTGAACCTTTCCGACCAACTCTTTACGTCCACATCTCTTCATCACGTCTCGGAACCATGTAGCAACGTCCATGCACTTCTTGCACACGTGCAAACATCTTCCAATGACATCCACGGTACCTTCACATGCATTGTTCTTGATTCAATCATGCCGCGCAACCTTCTGATCAGCTCAACCACAAATCCTCCTGAATTTGGTTGTTGGAACCTCATCTCCTCTCTGAGACTAGTCCAATGGATCCCATCACCAGCCATTTCTTGAACTCAAGCAACACCTGCACATGAATAACCAACCAATCCATACGAGCCCAAGTCCTCGACTTGACTCAAGTTAGTTCCGAACACAAGACCTTACGTGAGAACCTCACATAAGCATGTTGCAAAACCACAGTAACACGATATCATCCATATCAACCAAAAACTCATCAAATACTTATCAAACGAATACTAAGCAATCTTTCCAAAGATGTAAAGCAAGTATGAAACATTGCAAATGAAAAATAGAAGCATTGCGGTCAAGTTCCGGACCTTGCCAGAGCAACCCGGACCTTGAGCCGGAGCTAACAAAAGCTAGTCGGAACTAGTAAACCCAAAAGCCGGAGCTAGAAAAATCAACTCAGAACTTAGCAAAAACACGCCGGAGCTAAAGACAAAACAAGCCGAACCTACCGTCGGACCTTGCTGTGGCTCGGTGCTAGAGTCAGACCTTGATAAAAAGATGTTTTGGTGATATTCAAAACTTTTATCGTCAAAGGAAGTGTATTTACTACAAGCCAATGTATTCAGCACACATAGGTCTTACACTTTTGGGTACCAAAGACCAAGGTTGGGTTTATGAACTAAATATCTCAAGATCCTTTTTACGGCTGTCAAGTGACACTCCTTAGGATTGGCTTGAAACCTTGCACACAAACATACACTCAACATAATGTCTGGCCTAGATGCACATAACTAGAGTAGCGATCCAATCATGGAGTGATATACCTTTTGGTCGATGCTAGGTCCATCTTCATTGAGATCCAAGTGGCCATTTGTGGCCATGGGAGTCTTTATAGGCTTCGCCTTGTCCATACCAAACTTCTTGAGTATGTCTTAAGTGTACTTGGTTTGGCTTATGAACGTCCCTTCCTTTTGTTGCCGCACTTGGAATCCCAAGAAGTACTTTAGCTCTCCCATCATTGACATTTCAAACCAATCTGTCTGTACCCTAGAAACTGTACACCCCTTGAGGTTACAAAGATCTCAATGGAAAGTCATCTACTTGATTTGAAGACCTTCGGAGGCCCACATCTCAGATATAACCGGACCCGCTTCTCCAGCATGGTTAATCCCAGGGTCACCACGTGTACTATCAAACCGGAGCTACCAGCCACAAGGGGGAAGCTCCGGGCCATGTACCGAGAGGGCACCTCTGGACTTAACCCCAGACCGAGAGAAGCTCCGGACCTGACATGTGTCGGGTAGCTCCGGAGCTGCCTGCTTCCCACAGTATGCTCCGGAGCTACCATGTGTCCAACCGTTGGAGCTTCAGCCTCCGACCTCCGGAAGACCCTGCAACGGCTCCGGATCTTCAAAGGGGAATCAAGGACTTCAAGACTCGATTAAGTGTCATTAATACCATATTAATGACACACGATCGAATGACCTTAATTACCAGTAACGGTGCTGTCAAAGCCCATTACCCGGTCGTTAAGGACAATTAAATGTGTTGAATAAGTGTCAATACTAGTAACCGCCGGGGCCACATGTCGGGCCAGGCTAACTTGTAACGGCCTGCCCTTGTACTATAAAAGGACAGGCTGATGACACGTTCAGGGAGATCATTTACTGACATGTTCCATAGACGCTCAATACAAGCTCATACAGCTAATACAACACCAACACACCCGTGGAGTAGGGTATTACGCTCAGGCGGCCCGAACCACGTAAACTTCCGTGTCTCCTGTGCCATTTACGATTCACCTTCTTGAATCTCGGCGCGCCCACACCGAACATCAAACTCCTCCAACACTTTAGTAGTGTCAGCAGATCTGCCGGTTCCAAACCACCGACAGTTGGCGCGCCAGGTAGGGGGGCCTGAGATTTTGAGAATGGTAAACTCAGCTGCTGGATCATCCAACAATTAACCTGCTGCTCCGGTTGTTGGGGGCAATCCTCCCAATATGCAGCCACCAGTAGGGGCTTCAGCACCAGTAGGAGTCATACTCCCACCACCACCGCATCCACCAGCAAATCAAGTTGGGAAACACGATGGTGCGCCAGCGTCAATCACTGCATTGGCAAATCATGACAACCCGGAACACGCGCTCCTTGCAGCGCGGGCTCTTCTCCAACGCCCACCACCTCCGGATGCATCCTGGGATGCACTGGAACAGTGGAGGGCCGATGTGGAACATTTGGTTGCAGCAGCAGCCGAATGCCTCAGCAACCAGGGTCCTCCTTCTGGACGAGCCCCGTCGCAGTGGCGGACTTTGTCTGGTAGACTTGGTCCACAAGTTTCCACAGCAGGAGACGTGCTGCATCACAACAAGTGACGTCATTGCCCTCCGGGGCACGACGCACTCACACGGTATCCAGGCTCTCAACTCACGACCTCCGGGCGGAGCTTGAACGCCGATACCGCCAACAAGACGGCCGAGTCCATATTGAGTGGGCTCGTGAAAGACGGGAAGCTCAAGACCTTTCTACTCCTGAAGGAGTAGGAGGAGGCTGTTCAGCTCCGGCCATACATCTACGTATGGTCGGGTGGCCACAGAAGTTCCAGCCTCACCTGCCGGAAAAATTCGATGGGACAGTCAATCCTGCCGAATTACTTCAGATCTACTCTACTGCCATCTTGGCAGCTAGAGGAAATGAGGGGTGATGGCCAATTATTTTCCAGTGGCCTTAACTAGGACCGCCAGGTCCTGGTTTATGAGCCTTCGACCCAACACTATCAACAGTTGGGAGGAGCTGTGCCGGCAGTTCACCGCCAACTTCGGGAGTTCATACACCCGACCAGGCACTGAACTGGACCTTTTTGCAGTCTTGCAAAAAGGGGGAGAATCCCTGCAGTCATTCATCCAGAGGTTCTCTCAGGTACGGAATACTATTCCTTCTATCTCTAGCTCCTCTGTCATTGTGGCATTCAGGCAGGGTGTACGGGACAAGAAGATGCTGGAGAAACTAGCGATCAAGGAGATCACCAGCGTCACGGAACTCTTCAGCTTGGCTGACAAATGTGCCAGAGCTGCGGAGGGCCGTGAGATGCACTCCAAACCAACCCCGGAGGGTCACAAGAAATCCTCCAAAGAAGAAGCCGCTACCTCCAGGAACGGCAAGAAGAAGAAAAAGACCAACGGCAAGAAGAAGCCGTCGGCTGGTACATCCAATGTTGCAGCTACTGCAGCTCCGGGTGGCCGGGGGCAACGCCCCGAAAAGCGACCTCGACCGTCTTCTGAAGACGGTGGCAAGCCCAAGGTGTGGTGCCCAATTCACAAAATGGGCAGCCACAGTTTGGAAGCTTGCCGGGAGGTCCAAAACCTTGCCGAGCGCTACAGCAAGCGCCGGGAAGAATCTCCTTTCCGACAGAGGGAAGGAAAGCAAAAAGTCGACGAAGCTCCAGCTGAAGAGGAGTTAGGTTTTCAGGATCCCAAAAAGGTCCTGAAGGCCGTTTAGACCTCTGTCGACGATGATTCTGACGTCTCTAACAACGAGTGTCGGAAGACCATGAACACCATTTTTGGTGGATCATGGGACATCACCTCCCGCCCCGTCATCAAGACTATGTGTCGGGATATGGCTGCTGTAGCTCCTACAGTCAGGCCGGAGCCTCATCGGAAGTGGATGGACACAGCCATCACTTTTGATGCTTTGGACTGCCCTCGGAGCAAGGTTGGAGCAGGTCAGTTACCTTTGATGGTATCTCCTACCATCAACAACATCAAGCTCCACCACGTCATGGTAGATGGAGGTTCGGGGCTTAACCTTATAAGCTTCGAAGCTTTTACTAAGCTTCAACTCCGACCTTCGGATCTCCACCCCTCTCGTCCTTTCTCCGGAGTAGGTCCGCGGGCCATTACCCCACTCGGAGCTATTACTCTCCCCGTTACTTTTGGTACACGGGAGAAGTACCGCACCGAGAAGTTGGTCTTCGATGTTGCTCAGATCAACTTACCCTTCAATGCCATCTTGGGTAGGCCTGCCCTGTACAAATTCATGGCCGCTGCTCATTATGGTTATCTGGTGTTGAAGATGCCAACGCCAGTAGGCGTTCTCCGGATCTGCGGAGATCGTACTGCCGGAGTAACTGCTCTGGAAGAACTCTATGCACCCACCACGGTGCAAGAGGAGGACTCCAGACAGGAGCAAGCTCCAAAACCCCCGAGCATTCGTCAACGAGGCTCGACTTCTGCACCTCGTGTGCAGCCAAGCGGCGACACCAACATTCCCGTCAAAGTCGTCCAAATTGGTTCCGATGTCGCTCAGACCACCCGTATATCGGGGGGACTGACCAACAAATAGGAACTCACGCTCATAACTTTCCTCCGGGATAATGTCGACGTGTTTGCCTGGCAACCGTCACAAATGCCTGGGATCCCCAGGGAAGTGATTGAGCACAATCTGAAGATCTACCTCGACGCCCGGCCTGTGCATCAGAAGCCTCAGAAGCAATCCGTAGAGCGACAGAACTTCATCCGACAAGAAGTGAAGAAGTTACTCAAAGTTGGATTCATCCGTGAAGTCTTCCATCCAAAATGGCTGGCAAACCCAGTCCTTGTGCCCAAGGCCGGTGGGAAGTTTCGGATGTGCATCGACTACACCACACTAAATAAGGCATGTCCAAAAGATCCATTCCCACTACCTAGAATAGATCAGATAGTGGATTCCACCTCTGGGTTTGAGTTACTATGTTTCCTAGACGCATATTCCGGATATCATCAAATCAGGATGTCTAGGGAAGATGAAGAGCATACCTCATTCATCACAGTAGATGGATTGTACTGTTATATAGCCATGCCCTTTGGTCTCAAGAATGCAGCTTTAACTTTTGTACGAGCTATGTACAAAACTTTTGAAGAACTCATTAGAGACATAGTGAAAGTGTACGTCGATGACATTGTGGTCAAGGTCAGGGACAAGGAGTCACTCCTTGACACATTGCAGGCTGTCTTCGACAAGCTGCGGGCCACCCGCACAAAGCTAAATCCAGACAAGTGTGTCTTCGGGGTTAGCTCCGGAAAACTTCTCGGTTTCCTGGTAAGTCACCAGGGCATAGAAGCTAATCCGGCGAAGATTAAGGCCATTGAAGACATGCGGCCACCAACCCGCATCAAAGACGTCCAAAAATTAACTGGATGTCTAGCAGCCTCAGCCGGTTCATTTCAAGACTAGCGGAACAGGCACTCCCCTTCTTCAAGTTATTGAGGAAGTCCGGACCATTCCAATGGTCCGAAGAAGCAAAGAAGGCATTGCAGGAGCTAAAACAGTTCCTCACCACCCTACCAATTCTGGTAGCTCCGAACCCTGGTGAGCCTTTGTTGCTTTACATTTCAGCAACTGACGAAGTCGTCAGTATGGTTCTGGTTGCGGAGAGACCAGAGCTACCTCATACTCAGGAATCTAGACCCCTTCGGGAGGGTCCGGAGGTACCTGAAAGTGAGCTTGGGTCCCAGCTCCCAGACTCGAATCCACAAGAAGTCACTTCAGGAGACCCAGACCCCTCTGGGAGGGTCCAGGTAACTTATGAAGAAGCCCCGGGTCCCTCCAGCCAGGACCCGGAGGTCCTTGAAGAAAATCTGGATTCCTCCGGGAGGATCCGCGTCGGTGAAGAGAAAGCTCCAGACCCCTCCGGGAGGGTCCGGACCATTCAGCGCCCGGTGTACTTCATTAGTGAAGTACTACATGATGCCAAGACTCGATACCTAGAGGTGCATAAGTTGCTCTATGCAGTTCTTATTGCCTCCAGGAAACTTCGCCATTACTTCCAAGCTCACAAAGTCTCAGTGGTGACCTCTTACCCACTTCGAGCAATCTTGCATAATCCCAACTCAACTGGGAATATTGCAAAGTGTGCAGCAGAATTGGCTGAATTTGATCTTGAATTCATTTCAAGGCAAGCAGTCAAGAGTCAAGCATTGGCGGATTTTGTGGCGGAATGGACTCCCTCTCCATCAAACCCTGGGGGCCCCAATGAGCAGAAGACGGAGCATCAAGCTCCAACCTTCACTGAGCCTCACTGGACCCTCTACTTCGATGGCTCCATGCAGAAGCAGGGAGCCGGAGCTGGCATCCTTCTCCTTGAATCAACCGGGGAGAAGGTGAAATATATGGTACACCTTGACTTCAAGGCGACCAACAACATGGCAGAGTACGAAGCGCTTATCTACGGACTAAAGGTGGCACTATCATATGGTGTCAAGCAACTGCTGGTCAAGGGAGATTCGCAGCTCATCATTAAGCAAGTGAGTGGTGAATGTTCCTGCAATAATCTCCAGCTAGCTGCTTACCTCCTTGAATTCCAGAGGCTTCAAAAGGACTTTGAAGTCCTAGATCTTCACCATGTTCAGCGTGCCCATAACGCTGAAGCTGACGAACTCTCGACGAAAGCGTCAACCGGAGCTCCGGCTCCTGATGGAACTTTTGTCCGGAGGTTGTTAAAACCAACAGCTCAGCCTGCCAAACTGAGCGAAGGGGGCGAGATCAGCATCCCGAAGCTGATGGTCCCGATGGCCCTGTTACCATGGTCCCCCAGAACTAGTCACGGCAACAGGTGTTTCTCGAGTCGAGGCCCTCCTTGATCGGGAAGAACCCCCGGACCTGGAGGCCTCCACCGGCCCAGGTAATGGAGTCGCATGACCGGAGCTAACACTCCGGGAGGATCCCACTGTGGGAACAGTCGCTCCCCGGGAGGACCCCACTGCGGGAACAGTCGCCGCAGTTGTAGAAGACCTTCCCCTCCGGGGAGAAGGAGCCGACGCAGAAGTAGCGGGCCTAACGGACCTTCCGTCGGCATACTGCAGCTTCCTCTTTCGGCTCTCGGGTTCATCCGCCAGTTCCTTGCCCTTGCCGACGACCTTGACCCTAGGCTTTGGGGCAGGGTCAGAGCCATCTTCGGGCATTCCGGGGATCACCAACCTGGTGGTTGATCTTCTCTCGATGACACCAAGGTCGTCAAGCACGGGCATCTTCCGCTGGAGCTCTCTGCTGAACTCCACTTCCACGTTCAGAGGGAGAAAGGCTGATGGTGGAGTCAAGTCATCACCATCGACGTCGATGCCGTGCTGGAACTTCTTGAGGTGGAACTCCAAGGTTTTCCCCACCATGTTGGACTTCAACCCGGTCTCAACCCGGTCGTCGTCCATCACGCTGTTGAGGGCCCATGCGAGTTTCTCCCTCTTCTTCAGCGGCGCCCACCTGTTGACCAAGAAGTTGCAAAATACCACCTCAGGAGTCAATCCTCCCTCCACGCATTGGTGGATCCTGGTCAAAGCAGTGTTGAAAGCTTCCGCCAGCACCGGAGCTTCACTCCAGATCATCGTGTCGATGCTGGGAAGACCTTCGGGCAGCTCCAGCCTCTCGTGCTCCTCCACCCTGACGACTATCCAGTACTTCTTCCAGTCATCCCACTTCCCAGAGGGAAAGGACCGGAGGTACTTGAATGGGCACTTCTTGCGCTTCAGGAAGTAGTAGAAGCCAAGGTACTCATTGCTCCGGCCGGTGGTGTGGACGGTGAAGAAGGTCCGGAAGAGTTCAATGCAAGGGGGAATGCCCACCCACATCTCACAGAAGTGGACGAAAATGGACACAAGGAGAATGGAGTGGGGTCCGAGATGATACAACTGCAGACCATAAAAGTCTAGCAGCATCAAGGAAAAAGGAAGAAAAAGGTGGGATCAACCCCACCATGGCGTACGAGGAGAAGTACACCATTTCGCCGGAGTGCTCCTTCTCAAACGTGAGCTCTCCACCGGCGCGGACCGAGCGGTTGAATAAGTCCGAGGACCATCCCATGAGGGCCCAGACCTTCTTCAGATCGCCGTCGGTCTTCAAGCGGCTTTCGCGGAGATCCAACTCCATCGCGGCACAGCAAGGCAAGAGAGGAAAAGTGAAGCACAAGATGGGAGTTTGAGCGCAAGAACAGATGAGAGGCGTAAAGAACTCTCGATGGTGCGCACTTCCCTTCTTAAGTAAGCCCTCGCAACGCTTGGATGGAAACCGCAAGGAAGTCGAGGATACAATTCAAAAATTCCACCCAACCGATGACAAGGGGGCCCAGGACCACCACGACGATCAAGTCGAGGTTCTTACCCAGGCGAATGGTTGTCATCATGAGGCGGGAATCCCAAAGGCAGCGGCCTGACAAGGCGCGCGGAACCGATACGGTTTTCGTATCGGGAACCGGTGACCTTAAATTGCGTGAGATCCGCACGCCAAAGATCTCATCTGCCGCACGCGGGATGCGCCACGCGGCGGGGATTTAACTCCAAATACTCTCCAACGGCACCTCTAAAGACCTTTGAAGACTCAGTTCAAAAGTCGCGAGGATGGACCCACCTCCGGCGGAATGACTTCACCCCAGTGGTCTTCCCCGGAGGTAGGTCCAGGGGGCCACTGTCGGTACCCTAGAAACCGTACTCCCCTTGAGGTTACAAAGATCTCAAAGGAAAGTCATCTACTTTATTTGAAGACCTTCGGAGGCCCACATGTCAGATATATCCGGACCCGCTTCTCCGGCATGGTTAATCCCAGGGTCGCCACATGTACTATCAAACCGGAGCTACCACCCACAAGGGGGAAGCTCCAGGCCATGTATCGAGAGGGCACCTCCGGACCTAACCCTAGACCGAAAGAAGCTCCGGACCTGACACGTGTCGGGTAGCTCCGGAGCTGCCTGCTTCCCATAGTATGCTCCGGAGCTACCACGTGTCCAACCGTTGGAGCTTCAGCCTCCGACCTCCGGAAGACCCCGCAACGGCACCGGATCTTCAAATGGGAATCAAGGACTTCAAGACTCGATTAAGTGTCATTAATACCATATTAATGACACACGATCAAATGACCTTAATTACCAGTAACGGTGCTGTTAAAGCCCATTACCCGGTCGTTAAGGACAATTAAATGTGTTGAATAAGTGTCAATACTAGTAACTGCCGGGGCCGCATGTCAGGACATGCTAACTTGTAACGACCTGCCCTTGTACTATAAAAGGACAGGCCGACGACACGTTCAGGGAGATCATTTACTGACACGTTCCATAGACGCTCAGTACAAGCTCATACAGCTAATACAACACCAACACACCCGAGGAGTAGGGTATTACGCTCAGGCGGCCCGAACCACGTAAACTTCCGTGTCTCCTGTGCCATTTACGATTCACCTTCTTGAATCTCCGCGCGCCCACATAGAACATCAAACTCCTCCAACACTTTAGTAGTGTCGGGAGATCTGCCGGTTCCAAACCACCGACACTATCTATCATGATTTTACTAAATTCCTCACAAAAAAATTGATTAGTTGACCTAAAGATTATATCATCAACATAAATTTGGCAAATAAAAAGATCATTGTCAAAATTCATTGTAAATTGTGTATTATCTACATTGCCAATCTCAAAGCCATTTTCAATTAAGAAATCTCTAATATACTCATATCAAGCTCTAGGAGCTTGTTTGAGGCCGTAGAGAGCCTTACGCAATTTAAATACGTGGTCGGGAAACTCTTTGTCTTCAAACCCGGGGGGTTGCTCCACATACACCTCCTCCTTGATTGGTCCGTTGAGGAAGGCGCTTTTCACATCCATTTGATAGTGCTTGAAATCATGGTGAGTAGCATATGCAAGTAATATTCTAATAGACTCAAGTCTAGCTTCGGGAGCAAAGGTCTTATCGAAATCCAAACCTTCGACTTGTGAATACCCTTTGGCCACAAGTTGTGCCTTGTTCCTTGTCACCACCCCGTGTTCATCTTGTTTGTTACAGAAGACCCACTTGGTGCCGACAATGTTCGCAATGGGTCTTGCCACGAGTTCCCACACCTCGTTCCACTTGAAGTTGTTCAATTCCTCTTGCATTGCCACCACCCAGTTCGGATCTTTCAATGCATCCTCAACCCTGCGCGGTTCCAAAATGAATAGTGCTCACAAAAGTTAGTTATGCGAGATCTTGTGGTTACTCCCTTTTAGATGTCACCGACGATATTGTCGATTGGGTGATCCCTTTGGATGCATTGGTGTACTCTTGGGGGTGGCACTTGAGGCGTTGTATCTTCATGATCATCTTCTTCTCCCCCTAAATGGTTGTCCTCATTGATTTGTTGATTACCTTCGTATTCTTCTGGTTGATCTTGCGTGGAAGCTCCCCCTTGATTGTTGACCTCCTCTTGTGGTTCATCTTCCTCATACACGTGTAGAGGTGACTCTTGTGGTTGAACTTCACCTAAGGCCATTATTTTCAATGCTGGACAAGGCGCTTCTTCTTTACCTAGAACACATGGATCAACTTGCTCCTTTTGGGAGACATTAGTTTCATCGAACACTACGTCACGTGCTACTTCAACAAGTCCTATGGTATTGTCGAAAACTCGATAGGCGTAAGTGTTCGAATCATAACCAAGCAAGAAACCTTCATCGAACTTCGAAGCGAACTTTGAAGTCCTGGGCTTCTTGTTTAAAATATAACATGGAGAACCAAAAACTCAAAAATATGAAATATTAGGCTTGTTACCAGTGAGTGGCTCATAGGATGTCTTCTTGAGTAGTCGATGAAGATAAAGTCGATTTACGGCGTGGCAAGCGGTGTTAATCCCTTCTACCAAAAATCGATCGGAGGTCTTGTACTCGTCGAGCATTGTTCTTACCATCTCTATGAGAGTTCAGTTCTTTCTTTTGGCAACTCTGTTTTGTTGTGGGAGTACAGAGCTGAAAAGTCATGCTTTATGCCTTCTTCATCAAGGTACTCCTCCACTTGTGTGTTCTTGAACTCTGTGTCGTTGTCGCTTCGAATGTTCTTGATTATCAATGAGATTTCGTTTTAAGCTTGCTTGAAGAACTTATTGAGTATTCCTTGTGTTTCTGACTTATCATGCAAAAAGAAAACCCAAGTGAAGCGAGAAAAATCATCAACAACTACTAAAACATATTTGTTACCGCCGATGCTTATGTAGGCAATTGGACCAAATAAGTCCATGTGAAGTAGCTCGAGCGATCTTGTTGTAGTCATGACGTTCTTGCTGGGGTGAGGTGCTCCAACTTGCTTCCCAGCTTGGCACGCACTACAAGGCATGTCTTTCTCAAACGCAACATCCTTTAAACCTCGTATGTTATCGCCCTTGAGTAGTTTTTGAAGGTTCCGCATACCAACATGTGCTAGCCGTCTATACCACAACAAAGCCATGTTGGTTTTTGCAATCAAGCATGTGTCAAGTTCAGCTTTATCCTTGTTGAAGTCAACGAGATAGAGCTTTCCCTTTAACATACCCTTGAATGCAATGGAACCATCACTCCTCCTAGAAACGGTAACACCCTCGTTAGTGAACAAGCAATTATAACCCTTTTCACATAATTGAGATATGGACAACAGGTTATAATCCAAGGAATCAACATATAATACATGAGAAAGTGTGTGCTTAGATGATATGGCAATTTTACCAGTACGGAGCACCTTTTCTTGACTATTATCTCCAAAATAGATGCCCTCATTTGGATCCTCATTCTCTTCATATTCAACAAACATTCTTCTTTCTCCGATCATATGGTTTGTGCAGTCACTGTCTAACACCCATTTAGATCCACAGGAGGAATAGGCCTGCAAAAACAATTTATGCCATGGTTTTAGGTACCCAGGCTTGCTTGGGTCCTCGGAGGTTAGTCACAAGAGATTTGGTCACCCACATGAGACTTGGTGTTCCCATGGTGTGGCCCAACATAATGAGCATAAACCTTTCCATAATTATTTCTCATTAAGACATACGAGGCATCGAAAGTATTGAAAAGTATCTTTTGTTGTTTATACGCAGGACTAGTCTGGGAGACTGGACTTGTCCGGATCCTAACCGGACTAGTCCGGCGGTCATGCATTTTGTACTTATTAATTTTTTATTTTACAATTTGGAAGGCTCCTCCCTTGACAAAGACATTGCTATCCCTGTTATTCTTATGGCTTCTAGCTTGTTGCTTTTCACCATGACAGTAACCAATGCCATATTGGACATTTGGAGGTCTTGTGACCAAGTATGCACTACGTGCATATTTGATCTTCTCCTTGTCAAATATGCCACTTTGGGCAGGATGCTTATCCTTTGTAGAGGTTGGCTTGTCTTTCAAACTGGTGTCAACTTTCTTACATGTACAATGTGAAGCAACTTCAGTTTTAATGGGTTGAGAAGATGAACTTGAGGAGGATGAAGGGTCATCTTGCTTGAGTGAATCAACTTGCACTTCAAGGATCTTGTTAACCTTGATTAGGTTAGCAAGTTCTTCCTTGATTGCAGCATTTGAATCGTTTAACTCCAAGCAAGCTTCCTTGCTTGAAGCTAACTAACCCTCTAGTGACTTGCTTCGCTTCTTTTCAAGTACTAGAAGTTTTTCAAGTTTTACATGTTCCTCCTTTTGGGAGATAATCATGTCATCTTAACGATGTATCAACCTCTCCTTCTCAACAAGTTGATCAAGTAAAAATTTCATTTTTGTGGCAGTTTTCCTATCTAGTCCAATAAGCATATCCTCATTATCACTATTGATTTCATCATCGCTAGAATAGGAATGCACGGAAGGGGGTTTGGTGTTTACCTTGCGTTTACCTTCCTTTGCCATGAGGCAAGTGCCATTTCCCTTCCATGCGTCGAGTGTAGGGAAGAGACTAGACTTATTGGATGTCTTTTCGATGGCTATGCTAGCCATCTCTTCTTCTTCAGATGATGAGGACTCATAATTTGAGTCCTACTCTTTCCCTATGTGCGCTTGTTCGGCTCGTTTCTTCTTCTTGAAGAATTTCCTGGGTTGAGGCTTGGCTTCTTTAGTCTTCTTCTTGTTCTTTTCATATGGGCAATCAACTATAAAGTGGCTATACTCACCACAATTATAGCATGCCTGCCTCAACTTTGCTTTTGTTCTCTCCTTGTACTTTCCTTCGCTTGATTTAGTGCCTTCTCTCTTCTTCATTATTCTCTTGAATTTCTTCATGAACAATATCATGTCTTGTTCATCTAATTCACTGCTCTTATCATCACCGTCTTCTTCTAGCTGAGTTTCTCAAGCTTCTTTAGATAGGGGCTTGAGGGGGGACTTCAAGGCAACCCCTTTCTTCTTTGCTGAGGTGAGGTCGGCAATTTCTTTGACATGCTTTGCTTGTTTTTCCATCATCTCGAAATCGATGATTTTTCCAAGTAATTCATCCGGAGTCATTTTCTTGTATCCGGGGCTTTCGCTGATCATTGAGCATAGGGTGGCATTGCGAGGCACGAAAGCTCTAAGGATGAGCTTCACCACCTCATGGACATTCAACTTCTTGCTTCTGTATGATCGAACCTTGTTGACGAGTGTCTTTAATCGATTGTACATATCTGGAGGTGACTCGTCTTCTTCGATTGCAAATCTTCCTAATTAGCATTCGATCATTTTGATGTTTGCTTCATGCACATGTCGGTCACCTTCATGTGCAGTTTGCAGTGTGTCCCACTCCTTAGCAATCTCGAGTCCATCCACCTTGGTGAACTCGTCCCGACTGAGCGAAGAGGTGATTACTGCCGCGGCTTGAGCATTTCAGTGAATTGTCTGCTCTCGGCTTGGTGTGAGTTCTTCGTCGTCATCCGAGATATCTATTCCTATGCACACAATATGCCATAGACTTGGATTGAGAGAGATTAGATGCATTTTCATATTTTGCCTCCACATTGAGTAATCACTTCCGTCAAAATGTGGGGCTTTTCCAAGTGGGATAGACAAATAATGATTATTATTGGAATTGAGACGATCATAGTTAAAAGGATATCGGGAGTAGTCGGTGTGACTACTCCCCTTCTTCTTTTATTCAATCTTCACTTTCCCTTGGGAAAGTGTCTTCTTTCTTAGGAGCGCATTTAGTTCTAGTGTCTCCTCATCGTCGTCCTCGAAGTCTTGAATGGCTTCGAGGAGCTTCTCCACCTTTAGGTTCTTGTCATCATCAACCTTTTCTTAGTTGTTGCTCTTGTGGATGTCCTTCATGTCCGACATGATCTTCTTCGAGCGATTATTCTCTTTCTTAAAGAACCTGCTCTGATATCAATTGAATGTGGCCTAGAGGGGGGGGGGGTGAATAGGCCTTTTTGAAATTTGTCGAAACCTACAACACTCAATCACCGGATCAAAACTTGAGATATCGGACTAGTCCGGTAAAGTGCGGACTAGTCCAGTGTGTACGGACTAGGTTGATCAAGTTTGATTTATTAAGTTTGATTCTAGGGTGTTGCAGCAGAAATATACTTGTAATTTATGTGTTGCAAGATTATGTACTAGGGTATATCACAAGTCAATCTTAAATTTGATATTTCAATGTAAAGTGAGCAAGATTAATTGAAACCCTAGATTGATATGATGTAGAGAACAATGAACACAAAGCAAAAACACAAGAGATTTATCTCGTGGTTCGGTTCCCACAGAGGCAACCTACATCCACGTTGAGGAGTCCACAAAGGGACCGGGTCTTCTCCAAACATACCCTCGTCGGATCACCACCAAGGCCAATCCTCTTCCAGTTATCACAAGGGGGTGAATAACCGAGTTCAAAGGGGCCTTCTCACACGTTGAGGGCTCCCTTAGATTACAACACGAAATACAACCATGAAAACACTCAAAAGATTACAATGAAATCACAGGAGTGTGTTAGAGAATCAAACCAAGATCTCAATGAGTGTTGAACGTGTCTCTCCAATGATCTAGAGTGTATCCTCAAAGGATTAATATTTGTTGCACTTAATTTCATGGAGAGATGTGTTTTTGAGGCCCTTGGGAGGTGTGACGGCGCTAGGGTTCGAGAGAGTTTAAAGTTGGGCTGTGCACCTCTATTTGTATGGGGTTTATAAAAGTGGTTGTTAGGGTTTAGAAAGATCGGACTAGTCCATGGTGGATACCGGACTAAGTTCGGTGTGCTATGTGTAGCAAACCCTAAGTGTCCCAAAATATCGGACTAGTCCAGCTAGGAGCGGACTTGTCTGATTTCCCTTCTGGAAATCTTCGGACTAGTCCGATGGACATTGGACTTGTCCGCACAGTGAAACCCTAAGTGGTTATGGGGACAAGTCCGCACTTGGAGGACTTGTCCGATTTAGGTCAGAGAGTTTTTCGGACTAGTCCGTGCTAATATCGGACTTGTACGATTTAGATCAGAATGAATATCGGACTGGTCCGGTGGTGATCAGACTTGTCCGATTTTGTGTGACATGTGATGTGTTTTAAGGACTAGTCCGCACTGGGGAGGACTAGTCCGATTTTAGTCAGAGAGATATCGGACTAGTCCGATAGATATCGGACTTGTCCGATCTTGTGCAGAAGGGATATCAGACTAGTCTAGTGACATTCGGACTAGTCCGGTCCTGAATAAATTTGTGAAATGTGTGTGTTTATTTGTGATTGAGCTCTTGGGGTGCGTTTCCCTAACACAGTCCGTACAAAATGATCTACTATTCTTCTTCCTTGAGCTCATTTCTACTTTGCTGCTCATTCTCCCTTCTTTTTGGCACTTTGCTTATTTTGCTATTAAAACATGTGCTCATCTCAACAAAGAGGTTAGGATCTCATTTGCTTGTCATAAATCATCCAAAACCCACAAGGGATTCCTACATGCACTTTCAAAACCGCTGGATGAAGGATTGCAGTGATTCCCCCGATGTCTGCTTTACAGCAAATAGATCCAATTCAGTGCTAGGCTAGGTGTAAGAACTCCCGAAGTTGGCAGTGATGCTGGCATAGCTCCGCCCAACTATTACTTGAGTCGGGCGGAGGACTCATGAACCAGGACCTTGCAGTCCAAGTTAAAGCCACTGGGAAGTAATTGGCCATCACAGCCTCATCACCCCCAGCTGCCAATGTGGCAGTAGAGTAGATTCGAAGGAATTCGGCTGCGTTTACAGTTCCGTTGAATTTTTCTACCAAGTGAGGCCGGAACTTCTGTGGCCATCTGACCATGCGGAAATGCATGGCCAAGGCAGAACGACCTCCTCCTACTCCCTGAGGAGCTAGGTTGTCTCGAGCCTCTCGCCTTTCACGAGCACGTTCGATGTGGACACGGCCGTCCTGCTGCCAGTAACGGCGATCCAATTCCGACCGCAAGTCATGAGTCGAAATCCTAGTAATGGTGTTGGTGCGTCGTGCCCTGGTAGGCAACGAATTCACCTGCTGGGATGCAACACGTCTTCTTTGTTGCGAGGCTTGTGGACCAAGTCAGCCGGACAAGGTCCATCGTTATGATGGTGCTCGACCTGAAGGGGAGGACCTTGATTGCTGATGCCTGCAGCCGCAGCTGCAACCAGATGGTCAACATCAGCCCTCCACTGCTCCATAGCACCCTGGGGTGCACCTGGAGGCGGTGGGTGTTGTAGGAGAGCTCGTGAAGCAATCAGTGTGTGCTAAGGGTTGTTGTTTGTTGAAAGTGCATCTAGGAATCCCTTGTGGGGTTTGGATGATTTATGACAAGCAAATGAGATCCTAACCACTTTGTTGAGATGAGCACAAGTTTTAATGTGAAAATAAGCAAAGTGCCAAAAAGAAGGGAGAATGAGGAGCAATGTGGAGAAGAGCTCAAGGAACAAGAGTAGTACATCATTGTGTGTGGAGTGTGTTAAGGAAACACACCCCAAGAGCTCAATCACATATAAACACACACATTGCACAGACTAGTCCGACTGTCACCGGACTAGTCCGATATCCTTTCTGCACAAGATCGGACAAGTCCGATATCCATCAGACTAGTCTGATATCTCTCTTACTAGAATCAGACTAGTCTGATATCTCTCTTACTAGAATCAGACTAGTCCTCCCTAGTGCGGACTAGTCCTCAAAACACTACAGAAGTCACACAGAATCGGACAAGTCCGATCACACACCGGACTAGTCTGATATCTTTCTGATGTCAATCGGACAAGTCCGATATTAGCACGGACTAGTCCGAAAAACTCTCTGACCTAAATCGGACAAGTCCTCCAAGTGCGGACTTGTCCTCAAAGCCACATAGGTTTTCACTGTCCGGACAAGTCTGATGACTATCGGACTAGTCCAAAGATTTCCAGAAGCAAAATCGGACAAGTTCGCTCCTAGCCGGACTAGTCCGATATTTCGGGTCACTTAGGGTTTGCTACACACAGCACACCGGACTATTACGGTGTCCACCACGGACTAGTCCGATCTTTCTAAACCCTAACGGTCACTTTTAGAAACCCCATATAAATAGAGGTGCACGCCCAACTTTAACCACTCTCGAACCCTAGCGCCATCACAACTCACAAGATACACTCCAGATCATTGGAGAGACACGTTCAACACTCATTGAGCTCTTGGTTTCATTCCCTAACACACTCCTATGACTTTCATTGTAATATTATGAGTGTGTTCTTGGTGGAGTTGTTCATTGTAATCTAGGGGAGCCCTCAACGTGTGAGAAGGCCCCTTGAATTCGATTATTCACCCCTTTGTGATAAGTGGAAGAGGATTGGCCTTCGTGGCGATCCGATGAGGGTAGGGTTGGAGAAGACCCGGTCCTTTTGTGGACTCCTCAACGTGGATGTAGGTTGCCTCTATGGGAGCCGAACCACGTGATAAATCACTTGTGTCTTGCTTTGTGTTCATTGTTCTTATTCATCACAACAATCTAGGGTTTGAATCAATATTGCTTACTCTATATTGAATCATTAAGTATAAGATTGAACTGTGATATATCCTAGTACATCATCTTGCATCACTTAAATTAACTGTATATTTCTGCTGCATACATCGTAGAATCAAATTAATCGATCAAACTTAATCAACCCCGTCGGTACACACCGGACTAGTCCGCACTTTACCGGACTAGTCCGATATATCAAGTTTTGATCTGGTGATTAAGTGTTGCAGGTTCTGACAAATTTCAAAAAGGCCTATTCACCCCCCCCTCTAGGCCACATTCAATTGGTATCAGAGCAGGTTCTTCAAGAAAGAGACTAATCACTCGAAGAAGATCATGTCGGACATGAAGGACATCCACAAGTGGAACAACCAAGAAAAGGTTGATGATGACAAGAAACAAAAGGTGGAGAAGCTCCTCGAAGCCATTCAAGACTCCAGGACGACGATGAGGAGACGCTAGAACTAAAGGCGCTCCTAAGAAAGAAGATACTTTCCAAAGGGAAAGTGAAGATTGAAGAAAATAAGAAGGGCAGTAGTCACACCGACTACTCCTGATATCCTTTCAACTATGATCGTCCTAATTCCAACAATAAACATTATTTGTCTATCTCACTTGGAAAAGCCCCACACTTCGATGGAAGTGATTACTCAATGTGGAGGCAAAATATGAAAATGCATCTAATTTTCCTCAATCCAAGTTTATGGAATATTGTGTGCACAGGGATATATATCCGGACGTTGACGAAGAGCTCACCCCAAGCCAAGAGCAGGCAATTCACCGAAATTCCCAAGCCGAGGCAGTCAATACCTCTTTGCTCAGTCGGGACGAGTTCACCAAGGTGGATGGACTCGAGATTGCGAAGGAGATATGGGACACCTTGCAAACTGCTCATGAAGGTGATCGACATGTGCGTGAAGCAAATATCGAAATGATCGAAGGCGAATTAGGAAGATTCGCAATCGAAGAAGACGAGTCACCCCAAGATATGTACAACAGATTAAAGACACTTGTTAACAAGGTTCGATCATACGGAATCAAGAAGTGGAATGACCACGAGGTGGTGAAGCTCATCCTTAGAGCCTTCATGCCTCGCAACGTCACCTTATGCTCCATGATTAGAGAAAGACCCGAATACAAGAGAATGACTCCGGATGAGCTAATCAATTTCGAGATGATGGAAAAACAAGCAAAGCATATCAAAGAAATTGCGGACCTCACCTCGGCAAGGAAGAAAGGGGTGGCCTTGAAGTCGACCCTCAAGCCCTTATCTAAAGAATCATGAGAAGCTCAATTAGAGAAAGACAGTGATGACGAGAGTAGTGATTTGGATGAAGATGACATGATACTGTTCATGAAGAAATTCAAGAAGATGATGAAGAAAAGACAAGGCACCAAATCAAGTGAAGGAAAATACAAGGAAAAAACAAAGCCAGAGTTGAGGCGGGCATGCTATAATTGTGGTGAGTATAGCCACTTTATAGTTGATTGCCCATATGAACACAACAAGAAAAAGACTAAAGAAGCCAAGCCTCAACCAATGAAGTTCTTCAAGAAGAAGAAACAAGCCGAACAAGCGCACATATGGAAAGAGTGGGACTCAAATGATGAGTCCTCATCATCCGAAGAAGAAGAGACGGCTAGCATAGCCATCGAGAAGTCAACCAAGAAGTCTACTCTCTTCCCTACACTCGGCGCATGGAAGGAAAATGGCACTTGCCTCATGGTAAAGGAAGGTAAACACCAAACCCCCTTCCGTGCATTCCTATTGTAGCAATGATGAAATCAATAGTGATAATGAGGATATGTTTATTGGATTAGATAGGAAAACTGCCACAAAAATGAAATTTTTATTTGATCAACTTGTTGAGAAGGAGAGGTTGATACATCGTCAAGAGGACATCATTATCTCTCAAAAAGGAACATGTCAAACTTGACAAACTTCTAGAGCTCGAAAAGGAGCGAAGCAAGTCACTAGTGGTTGAGTTTGCTTCAAGCAAGGAAACTTGCTTGGAGTTAAACGACTCAGATACTGCAATCAAGGAAGAACTACTAACCTAATCAAGGTTAACAAGATCCTTGAAGTGCAAGTTGAGTCACTCAAGCAAGGTGACCCTTCATCCTCTTCATGTTCACCTTCTCAACCCATTAAAACCAAAATTGCTTCTACTTGTACATGTAATAAAGTTGATACCAGTTTGAAAGACAGGCCAACCTCTACAAAGGATAAGCATCCTGCCCAAAGTGACATATTTGACAAGGAGAAGATCAAATATGCACGTAGTGCATACTTGGTCACAAGACCTCCAAATGTCAAATATGGCATTAGTTACTCTTATGGTAAAAAGCAACAAGCTAGAAGCCATAAGAATAACAGGGATAGCAATGTATTTGTAAAAGGAGGATTCATCCAAACTGGAAAATCAAAAATTAATAAGTACAACACGCATGACCGTCGGACTAGTCCGGTCAGGGTCCGAACAAGTTTGGTCTCCCAGACTAGCTTTGTATACATGCAACAACAATTACTATTTATAACTTTTGATGCATCGTATGTCCTAATGAGAAATAATGTTGGCAAAGTTTATGCCCATTATGTTGGGCCACACCATGCGAACACCAAGTGATATGCCCACGCCGACCACACCATCAAGTATACCGACTACATCAAGCAAGATGGAACAATCATCAAGTCAAGCTGCACCAGCTCATGTTTTCGATGGACCAACTACTCGTAGCCGAGCTAAACAGCTACAACAAGAGGTTCACCAAGGAGGATGACAAGGACACGCCAAGACTGAACCATAGAGGAGAACTACGTCGAACCAGTTCGGCCTGGCAGAACTGTCATGAAGAAACAGTCATATCTATTGATTCATAGAAGATGTGAAGGTCCATGAGTACTTGTTGGAAAGGTGTTGAAGTCAACTTTGTAATTCCACTAAGGGCCGAGTGCTTTAGAGCTCCCAGCTTAGCAGCCGAGTGCTTTTGGTGCAGACTGTTCAGAAGATCAACAGTCAGCCTGATATCCATGTTTCCGTGAGAAACTATATCACTCTACAATATTTTGTGAAGCATGCTACATATTGTGTGAAAGGTTATCAAATTATCTTTCCAACGCATCTGGTCCCATGTCTTTTGGATGTCCCTAGGTGGAGTTATGATTAAAACACTGAAGACCACTCAAAAGGCCAGAAGACATGCGGGAAATTGATGACCATTGCATGAATGATCAAGCAGTTGACCTTCCACCTTCCCCCGTGGCTTTTTCAGTTCACATCTATTTTTAGACTAGTTGTTGGTATAAATACTTCTCTTTTGCAAGCCAAGAGGGACATTTTGATGAATTAAGATTATTCTTGTGATATTTGCAGCCAGCTGCTTGAGTGTCTTACTCAACCCTTGTTCTTCCTTGTTCTACTTGAACTTGTGGAGAGATCTCTCTGAGATCCACTAATTCGTGCTCTGCAGGTTCCAGTACGGCTGCCCCGTCTTGTGTGGATTAGCTCCGGTTGTGGTTCTGCGGTTGTTCGGAGATCGAGTCGAAGTCTTCGCGGTTTCAGTGTCTCTCTCCCCGTCGCTTGGTCGCATCCAACCTTGGTCAGGTATAAAGCTAGTTATCTGTGCTGTTTCTACAGCAAGTTATCTTGTTCGTGAACCTCCTGTTGTGAAGATCGGGCCACCCTTCGCCGAACCAAATTCGGTGTATATCATGTGGTAATCAGAGCTATCGTTGTCATGGAAGGTTCATTTTTTTATCACCCACCCTCCCACCCTTTTTTAATCTGTTACAATTTTCACCATCCACATATTCATCCCTGTGTTTATCTTTTACATATATTTGTTTGTCCTATAGTCCAAATCCTAAAAAAAATACCTATAGCCCTTCTGACGGTACTGTTATCTTGTGTTTGTGTTCTTCTAGTTGCTCGTCACCATCGTTTACCTATATCTTTTGTAATCAGCACCTCTGTTAGTGTTATAAAAAAAGAAGAAAGAAAGAATACAGTAAAAAAACAGAGAGCACAAGTGAAAAGATTCTGAAGAATTTTGTGTTACGGTTGGGTGTTGAAATTTTCAGTTTTCGTATCCATGTTGGTGGTAATCTTGATAGCAGCAAAAAAAAATTTATCTTTTGAGCACATCTTTTTTCACTTGATTGGCAGTACCGTAGCCCTCCTTGTTCAGTCACCTATAGCTCCACCAAAAACCTGAACCGGGACTTTCGATTTGTACTCCTTATGACCTCTTTACCACCTCTGTTGAAGCTGTCACACTAGCACCATCACAGTTCTTGAGATCAGGCAAGAACTTGGGTATGTAAAAGATGTGATCGAGTGTGTCCACACACACACACACACACACATATATATTTCTTTTTCTTTTTCTTGCTGCTCCTAACATGGCAGACTCAGATTCAAGTGTTCATGGTGGACACCATGGTGATAGGGAACCCCCTGTCTCACGGGATGAGATGCGTCGCATGGCTGATTCACTCATGGAGGCCATGGGCAGGCTCCTCGATGAGCGTCTTCCCGCGGCTGGAGGATGTCGAGCATTTCGTGATCAAGAGGATCGTCATCGAGAGGAGTCCGGCGATGAGAATTCTGGTTTCAGCCATGGATTCAATCGCTTCGGACATGACCCTGACAGATCTGGTGGTGGTCACCATGCTGATTTTAATAATTACCATGGTGGGCGTCGCGCACATAGGCGCAATGCTGATGGTCGCCGCGTGCATTTTGAAGACGAAGAGTTTGAAGATCAAGACCATGAAGAAGGATCTCATGATGATGAAAATCCTCTCGGTCAAGAAGGCAGATTTGATCGGCGTCATCATCGCCGGCCTGCTGATTTTGAAGAAAAGGAATACCATCATGGTCGACGTCCTCATGACAACCCAGATAACATCGCTCATGTCAAATTGAGTACTCCAAAGTTTACTGGAAAGGAGAATCCTGATGATTTCTTGAATGGGCTGAGCAATGTGATCAAATATTCCGAGTACATAATCTTTTGGCTCAGCGCCGTGTGAATCTTGCTTCGGTGGAATTCTCTGGATACGCTCTCACTTGGTGGAACCAAGTGCAGGAGAATCAACGTGATTTGGGACATGGATATATCAATACATGGGAGGAGATGAAGCAAGTGATGAGAAGGCGATTCGTGCCATCTAGCTATCAGCATGATCTCAGGAACCGGTTGCAAATGTTAAAGCAAGGGAAGAGATCAGTTGATGAGTATTTCAAGGAGATGGAGCTGCTGCTGGTGCGGGCGGGAATAAGAGAAGATGCAGAGTCAACAATGGCAAGATTTCTAGGAGGTCTTAATGATGAAATTTCTGGTTTTGTGGAGATGTTTCCATATAGTACATTGCAGGATCTTGTTGATCAAGCTATGCGAATAGCGAAAAAGATTCAGCAAGAGTCACGTGGAAAATCTTATGGCAGTTATTCTATTGCTGCCCCATGGCACAAACAGCAGTCAAGTACTTCCTATGGTGGTGGACGATCTCAAGCGGCTGCAGCCAAGTCTTCTCAATCATTTGTTCCATCGAAGATGGCAGCCTCCACCGCGTCATCACCAACAACTCAGCAGTGACCCGCTGCAAGTTCAGCAGCCCACAACAATGTCTCGGGAGCTACATCTCCTTCTCGAAGCAGAGAAATTGTATGCCATAAATGCCACGGTCGTGGGCAAATTGCTGCCCAATGCCCAAGCAAGAGAACCATGTTGTTGAATGAGAAAGGTGAATGGGAATCCGAGAGTGATGCGGAAGATGCTGGACAGATATGTGATGAAGAAATAGAGGAGGAAGGGAATGAGATCCAGCCTGAAGAAGGAGAACATAATTGCTTTATTTCTCTACGAGTGCTTAGTGTAACAACAGAAAAGGAAGACAACGGGCAGCGACATAATTTGTTCCATACCCATGGACTAATCAATGATAAGGTGTGTCGCATCATCGTTGATAATGGCACCTGCAACAATATTGCTAGCCAAGAATTGGTGGACAAACTGGGACTGAAACCACGGTGTCATCCAAGTCCATACAAGATGCAGTGGCTTAATGATTGTGGTGCGCTACGTGTCAGCCATACTGTGACTGTACCATTCTCTGTTGGTAAATACAATGATCATGTGGAGTGCGACGTGGTGCCTATGCAAGCCTGCCAGCTTCTGCTCGGTCGACCATGGCTATATGATCGTGATGTCCAGATTTTTGGAAGGACCAACAAGCTGTCTTTTGTGTACAAAGGAGAGCGGATTTCCTTGCTTCCTTTGACACCGGAAGAAATTTTGAAGGATGATATCAGGAAGAAACAGCGCGAGAGCGAGCACCACTTGCGAGTGAGCCACAAAAAATAGTAAGGAAGAGTGTCCACAGCCAAATCAAACCCCACAGCTGCAAGGAACCCAGAAACCGGAAAAAGAGGGTTTAGTAATGGTGGCTAGGAAGGGGGATATCAAAGCATTGAGTGAACCCGATGTCATGTTCTTTGTACTTATGTACAAGGACACTTTTCTTTCTACTAATGCCTTACCCTCTACCCTACCAAGTACTCTTTTGAATGTCTTGCAGGAATATGAAGTTGTCTTTCCGGACGAAGTACCATCAAGATTGCCACCTAAGAGAGGGATCAAGCATCAAATTGACTTGGTTCCTGGTGCGTCACTTCCGAACAGGGCTGCATACCGCACCAACCCAGAGGAGACAAAAGAAATTCAGCGACAAGTGTAGGAATTGATGAAAAAAGAGTATGTACAGGAAAGTCTTTCCCCTTGTGTTGTCCCTGTTCTTTTAGTGCCTAAGAAAGATGGGTCTTGGAGACTATGTGTGGATTGCCGCGCAATTAACAACATCACAGTAAGATATAGGCATCCCATTCCTCGCTTAGATGATATGCTTGATGAACTTAGTGGTGCTAATTTTTTTCACTAAAATTGATTTAAGAAGTGGCTATCATCAGATTCGTATGAAAGAAGGAGATGAGTGGAAAACAGCCTTTAAAACAAAATTTGGATTGTATGAATTGTTAGTGATGCCCTTCGGTTTAACCAATGCACCTAGTACATTTATGCGATTAATGAATCATGTGCTTAGAAATTTCATTGTTAAATTTGTTGTGGTTTATTTTGATGACGTCCTAATCTACAGCAAGACTCTTGAACAACATGTTGCACATATCCAGAGCGTACTTGTTGTCCTGCGTAAACAAAAATTGTACGCTAACCTTGAGAAGTGCACCTTCTGCACCGGCAATGTAGTTTTCCTTGATTTTGTTGTTTCAGGACAAGGCGTGGAGGTGGATGTTGAGAAAGTCAAGGCTGTACATGAATGGAGGCCCCCACAGAACGTGAGCCAAGTGAGAAGCTTCCTTGGACTTGATGGTTTCTACCGGCGCTTCGTGAAAGATTTCAGGACGATCGCTGCTCCAATCAATGAGCTGACCAAGAAAGATGTACCTTTCAAATGGGGAGAAGCACAACAAAAGGCTTTTGAAGAATTAAAGAGGAAGGTCACAATATCCCCAATCCTTGCACTTCCAGATTTCAACAAGACATTTGAAATTGAATGCGGTGCAAGTGGAGTTGGGATTGGAGGCGTGCTGATGCAAGAAAAGAGACCAATTGCATTCTTCAGTAAAAAGCTAAGTGGTCCGACTTTGAATTATTCAGTTTATGATAAAGAATTATATGCTCTCGTTTGGAGTTTAGAAACTTGGCAACACTACCTTTATCCTAAAGAATTTGTAATACATTTACACCATGAATCATTGAAACATATTAAGGGACAACTAAAACTGAATAAATGACATGCTAAGTGGAGTGAATTTATTGAGTCCTTTCCTTATATTGTCAAATATAAGAAAGGTCAAGACAATATTGTAGCTAGTGCTTTATCTCGACGTCATGCTTTGCTCACACAACTTGATGCTAAAATTCTCTGATTGGAAAGTATAAATGACTTATATGCCACTGATTCGTACTTTGCTGAACCATATGCCAAGTGCCATAATGGAAAAGGATGGGAAAAGTATCATGTGCATGATGGATTTTTATTTCGCACTAACAAACTTTGTATTCCAGATTGCTCTGTTCGACTTTTGCTCGTGCAGGAAGCTCATGCAGGTGGACTTATGGGCCATTTTGGAGCCAAGAAGACGGAGCAAGTGCTGGCTGACCATTTCATTTGGCCAAAAATGCGATGAGATGTAGAGAGACATGTTCTTAGCTGCGAAAACTGCCACAAAGCTAAGTCTCGTCTGAACCCTCATGGTTTATATACTCCCCTTCCTATTCCTAATGCACCTTGGGAGGATATTTCAATGGATTTTGTTCTTGGGTTACCATGGACCAAAGGGGGAAGGGATTCAATTTTTGTCGTGGTTGATCATTTCAGCAAAATGGCACATTTTATTCCTTGCCACAAGAGCGACGATGCTTCCCGTATTGCTGAATTATTTTTTAGGGAAATCGTGCGACTACATGGAATGCCACGTACCATTGTGTCGGATCGTGACACAAAGTTCTTGAGCAACTTTTGGAATACATTGTGGGGCAAACATGGGACAAAACTGTTGTTCTCCACAACATGTCATCCGGAAACGGACGGCCAAAATGAAGTTGTGAATCGAACACTATCAATGTTGCTCTGAGCTGTCCTTAAGAAGAACCTGAAACTATGGGAAGAAAGCTTGCCACATGTTGAGTTTGCATACAATAGGGCAGTACACTCAACCACTAGATTTTGTCCATTTGAAATTGTATATGGATTCACACCAACTGCTCCTATAGGTCTTTTGTCTTTACCCATGTAGGAACGTGTGAACTTCGATGCAAGCAAGCGAGCTGAATTTGTCAAGAACATTCATGATAGGGCTCGGGCCAATATTGAAAAGATGACCAAGAAGTATGAGAAGCATGCTAACAAGGGTCGCAGGAAGGTGTTGTTCGAACCAAGGGACTTGGCTTGGGTGCACCTTCGAAAGGATCATTTTCCAGAGCTGCGCAAGAACAAGTTGCAACCCCAAGCTGACGGACCATTCAAAGTTCTGCGCAAGATCAACGACAACGCTCATGAAATTGATCTGCCAATTACTTATAGTGTAAGTACCAGTTTCAATGTGTCCGACTTCTCTCCATTCTTTGGATTGGAAGAGTCGAGGATGACTATTTTTCAAGGGGGGAGGATGATATGCCCACGCCGAACACACCATCAAGTATACCGACTACATCATGAAAAAATGGAACAATCATCAAGTCAAGCTGCACCAGCTCATGTTTTCGATGGACCAATTACTCGTAGCCAAGCTAAACAGCTACAACAAGAGGTTCACCAAGGAGGATGACAAGGACACACCAAGACTGAACCAGAGAGGAGAACTACGTCGAACCAGTTCGGCCTGGCAGAACTGCCATGAAGAAACAGTCATATCTATTGATTCATAGAAGTTGTGAAGGTTCATGAGTACTTGTTGGAAAGGTGTTGAAGTAAACTTTGTAATGCCACTAAGTGCCGAGTTCTTTAGAGCTCCCAGCTTTGCAGCCGAGTGCTTTTGGTGCAGACTGTTCAGAAGATCAACAGTCAGCCTGATATCCAAGTTTCCGTGAGAAACTGTATCACTCTACAATATTTCGTGAAGCATGCTACACATTGTGTGAAAGATTATCAAATTATCTTTCCAACGCATCTGGTCCCATGTCTTTTGGATGTCCCTAGGTGGAGTTATGATTAAGACACTGAAGACCACTGAAAAGCCCAGAAGACATGCGGGAAATTGATGACCATTGCATGAATGTTCAAGCCAGTTGGCCTTCCACCTTCCCACGTGGCTTTTTCAGTTCACATCTATTTTTAGACTAGTTGTTGGTATAAATACACCTCTTTTGTAAGCCAAGAGGGACTTTTTGATGAATTAAGATTATTCCAATGATATTTGCAGCCGAGCTACTTGAGTGTGTTACTCAACCCCTGTTCTTCCTTGTTCTACTTGAACTTGTGGAGAGATCTCTCGGAGATCCACTAATTCTAGCTCTGCGGGTTTCAGTAAGGCTGCCCCGTCTTGTGTGGATTAGCTCCGGTTGTGGTTCTGCGGTCATTCGGAGATCGAGTCGAAGTCTTCGCGGTTTCGGTGTATCTCTCCCCATCGCTTGGTTGCATCCAACCTTGGTCAGGTATAAAGCTAGTTATCCGTGCTGTTTCTACAGCAAGTTATCTTTTTTGTGAACCACCTATCGTGAAGATCGGGCCACCCTTCACCGAACAAAATTCGGTGTATGTCACCAAGTCTCATGTGTGGGTGCCCAAAACTCTTGTAACTAACCTCCAAGGACCCAAGCAAGCTTGGGTACCTAAAACAAAGGCATAAATTGTTTTTGCAGGCCTATTCCTCCGGTGGATCTAAATGGGTGTTAGACAGTGGCTGCACCAACCATATGACCGGAGAAAGAAGAATGTTCATTTAATATGAAGAGAATGAGGATCCAAATGAGGGCATCTATTTTGGAGATAATATTCAAGGGAAGGTGATCGGTACCGGTAAAATTGCCACATCATCTAAACACACACTTTCTCATGTACTACATGTTGATTCCTTAGATTATAACCTGCTGTCTATATCTCAATTATGTGACAAAGGTTATAATTGCTTGTACACTAACGAGGGTGTGACTGTTTCTAGGAGGAGTGATGGTTCCATTGCATTCAAGGGTATGTTAAAGGGAAAGCTCTATCTTGTTGACTTCAACAAGGATAAAGCTGAACTTGACACATGCTTGATTGCAAAAACCAACATGGGTTGGTTGTGGCATAGACGGCTAGCGCATGTTGGCATGAGGAACCTTCAAAAACTCCTCAAGAGCGATCACATCCGAGGTTTAAAGGATGTTGTGTTTGAGAAAGACAGGCCTTCTAGCGCGTGCCAAACCGGGAAGCAAGTTGGAGCACCTCACCCCGCCAATAACGTCATGACTACAACAAGACCGCTCGAGCTACTTCAGATGGACTTATTTGGTCCAATTGCCTACATAAGCATCAGTGGTAACAAATATGGTTTAGTAGTTGTTGATGATTTTTCTCGCTTCACTCTGGTTTTCTTTTTGCATGACAAGTCAGAAACACAAGGAATACTCAAGAAGTTCTTCAAGCGAGCTCAAAATGAATTCTCATCAACAATCAGGAACATTTGAAGTGACAACAGCACGGAGTTCAAGAACACAAAAGTGGAGGAGTACCTTGATGAAGAAGGCATAAAGCACGAGTTTCAGCTCCGTACTCCCCTCAACAAAACAGAGTTGCCAAAAGAAAGAATCGAACTATTATAGAGATGGCGAGAACAATGCTCGATGAGTACAAGACCTCGGATCGATTTTGGGTGGAAGCGGTCAACACCGCTTGCCATGCCATAAATCGACTTTACCTTCATCGACTACTCAAGAAGACATCCTATGAGCTACTTATCGGTAGCAAGCATAATATTTCATATTTTCGAGTTTTCGATTCTCCATGTTATATCTTGAACAAGAAGCCTAGGACTTCAAAGTTCGCTTCGAAGTCCGATGAAGGTTTCTTTCTTGGTTATAATTCGAACACTTACGCCTATCGTGTTTTCAAAAAGACCTCTATGCTTGTTGAAGTAGCACGTGACATAGTGTTCGATGAAACTAATGGACCCCAAAAGGAGCAAGTTGATCCATGTGTGCCAAATAAAAAAGAAGCTCCCTGCCAAGCATTGAGAAGAATGGCGTTAGGAGAAGTTCGACCACAAGAGCCACCTCTACATATCCATGAGGAAAACGAACCACAAGAGGAGACCAATGATCAAGGGGGAGCTTCCATACAAGATCAACCTAAGGAATACGAAGATGATCAACAAATCAATGAGGACAATCATTTAGGGGGAGAAGAAGATGATCATGAAGATACAACACCTCAAGTGTCACACCCAAGAGTACACCAATGCGTCCAAAGGGATCACCTAATCGACAATATCATCGGTGACATCCAAAAGGGAGTAACCTCTAGATCTCGCATGGCTATCTTTTGTGAGCACTATTCCTTTGTATCCTTTTTGGAACTGCGCAGGGTTGAGAATGCATTGATGGATCCGGAATGGGTGGTGGCAATGCAAGAAGAATTGAACAACTTCAAGCGGAACGAGGTGTGGGAACTTGTGGCAAGACCCAATGCGAACATAGTCGGCACCAATTGTGTCTTCCGCAACAAACAGGACGAACATCACCAATTCAAGGGCGTCTTTTGTTTACGAAAGGAAATGAGATGTGCTTTACAGAAAACTCGTCCCCTTTTATTATCACATCACCAATTCAAGGGCGTACTTAGCGACCTTCTCACTTTTGCTTTGTTCACTTGATATCATATAGAGATGAACACATTTACTGAATGAATGAGCACATTCACTTGATAACTAAATAGATTATTATTCCAATGTCGAGCACCTTCACTGATCAAATTAGTCCGATTTCATCCAACAAATAGGTCTGTGCGGAAAGATGGAGCGGTTTGTTTCGCGCGCATTGATGGGACGACGGGACGCTTCAAAACCGCTCGCCTCAGGAAAACGATAGGTCACACGCCAGTTGCACGTCTCTGCACCACCGGCCACAATCTAGTACTTCGCACCACGCGCCGCAAGTTAAGTTCTTTGAACCACCCGCCACTCGCCTCAGGAAAACGAAAGGATGCAAAAGGGAGACGAGCTTCTCTGCCGCTCGTCTCCCTTTGTCAACAATTGGAGACGCGCTTTTTCTAGCTTGTATCCCTTTTGACCTAGCTATTTAAGCACTTCGGCGCTCCTTTCGAACAATTAGCTAAATTTTTGGCAAATTTTTTATCTCTCGCGCTCTTTCACTGTCTCGCCCTAAAGACCATTTCAGTACAAATCACGATCCAACTCCAGTGCGACTGCCGCCTGCCATCCACTATTCGCCATTGCTGTTGTCATCATCGCTGTCCTCACCGTCATCACTGTCCTAACTGTACCATCATTACCATCGCTACTCCCTCCTATTATACACTACTTATATTCCAATTGATATCTAGTTCATGGCTGGGAAATTAGTTATCGACTTGGCATGTGGCCGACTCAATGAGGAGCGCTTGGCGTGGCGCAAGAACCACCCCCCATGTATGTACATATGGCACAACAGTCGCAAGGTTGTATGTAGCTCTGCAATGGACTGATGAACATAATGACGCACTATGTAGTCTTGCGTTTGCGCCACTGGTTATGTTCCGTCTTGTTTTTTTTTTTTTTGGTGTTTGCGATTTCATGGCTAGCCATCTGCGTCACTTGTTGTCCAATTTCTCTGCACAATCCATTATAACCATCGTCCCTTTATTAATGATTTTCCTTTGTAGATTGATTGGGAAGGTGGTTACTACCCACTTACAATCTCATTCTTGGAGGACTATCACATGGTGCCTCCAAGATGCGCATTTCCACCTAGTTTCTTCCACCCGAATGTCCATCACTCAGAAGCACTTTGCCTTGGGGCTCTTGATCAAGAGATTGTAAGATAGACTTATCTTGCTCAAGTAATTAGTAATTATCGTCAAACTTATTTCAAGTGGTTTCTTATGTTGCTTAAATTGATATTTCGTAGGGGTTGTGTCCTAGTATTACTGTCAAAATTTTACTACTTTAAGTGTAGGAGCAAGCTCGGCGTTACATTTAGATCGATCGATGGGAGCTTCATGGGAATACAAGTCTGAAATGTATAGTTTAGAGGGCATGCAATGTGTATAAATTATGAATTAAAAATGTATATGTTTATATATATATATATATATATATATATATCCGATTTGAAATGTATATCATTGAGTTGTAAATGTTTATCTCTGAATTGCAATGTGATTGCGGTTCCGTATGTTTGTCTCATAATTCCATTAATATTGATTGCAATTAAAGATCGTCTCCCATGTGTACTAATCGGAGACGAGCACATAATAGTGTGTCACGATGACTCGACTCAACCCGTCTTGGATTTTTCACAGAAAGGAGACGAGCCTTCTTGAAGCTTATTTCCCATATATACTTATCGCTGACGTGCCCGCTGCTCGTCTCCGATTACTCTATAATGTGAGACGCGACTATGGAGACACACTTTTTGCTCGTCTCAATTCTTTGTGCGGGCTTGTCTTGAATGAGCCTTTCTCACGTAGTCGGTACAGGGCATCTTCCTAGAATTTACCACTCAACAAAGAAGATAGCTTACAGGGCAGACACCCCGATATACTGAAATCATTTGGGTAATAGGGAAACCGTGACACATATAACACAAGTGATGTGCACATATAACACAAGTAGACATGATTAACAGCTTCTATCATATTCAAGTTTTCTGTGCACTAACTTTGTTTGGGCAGTTACGACTAACATGTCCAATATCTCTGCATGTTTTACATTTTTGTAGCCCATGTTCTTTAATTTTCCTTGTCTTACCATTATTTGCATGTCTGAATATCCTCTTGCACCCTCCTTTTGAAATAACATCATTAGGTGGGAGTATTTGCACTTTGTTTGGGATTGTACAACCAATAAATTTGCCTTGTTCTTCTTGTCTGGTGCGAGGACGACGTTGAAACAACAAGGACAATGATTTTAAATTTTGCAACAAAAGGTCCATGTCTTGTTCTTATGTTTTGACCATTTGACAAATATCTTCAAATTTACTATGCGCACTTGACATATTCCTTTTGATAGATTCATCCATGGACCTTGTTACCATTTCCACTAATAAATGTGTAAAATTTAGAAACAAAAACTTTAGTCGTGAAAACATTAATTGAACAAATATAATATGTATATCCATCTTTTTGTGTTGTTGTGCATTAGCAGTTTAGTTTTTCTTGCTTCCCTGAAACATATGTATGATACGATGACATGGTATTCCAGTGGACTCAAAAAGCATGTATGAGCACTTGTAAACTTTATCTCTATTGAAACAATCACCTCCCTAACTCTGTTATGGTTATCAGTCATGATAAAAAATTTTCTACCCTCCAATTCAGTTTTGGTCTGGACATCACAATGCTAACACCTCTTTTTAATTTTTTCCAAACACATCATGTATAGAAATAATGCCACCATGTTCTTCTATTTCCATGAAGTAATTAAAATAGGCTTCGTATGCATAGTGGTGTTATCATTTGTGAGTTCTTACCGTTGTTGGCATTTCAATGCCGTGTAAAAGCGGAGCCCAAAATCAACAAGCGCAAGCTTACTACCTATAAAACTATTAAAAAATGACTTTGCACTCTTTGACCTTGATGTTGTGTGAAGAATACCTTCATGCCAAATGTGACTAAAATATGTTGGTAAAGATGACTCACATATTTCATATCTTTTTTGCAACTATTCATTGTCCTTCAATTTATATTCCCTTAACATAGGTTGTCATTTGTATTCAAATTCTTCTGTTGTTTCTGAGTGTGACATCCGGTTCCGAAAAAAGAACCAAGTGAATGCATATGTGTGCCCAGGATGTTCAACACACATACACGAGTGCAATCACAAAAGAGTATACAAAAAATTACCACAAAAAAGATTAATTAACCAAATTTTATTACACAAACCATATCATCCTCGAATACAGGTTCTAATAAATATTAATGATAGGTTCAATTAATGCAGCGGAAATAAACTAATTAAACAACTAAGCAAACTAAGCAAAGGAGTATAGAGCAGCTCCGTGCATCACCACAGGCAAAGATGACGGTAGACACGGCCTAGAACTCCACATTTTCACCATTAAACTCCCAATCCTAACTTGCAACTGTTGGGGAGGATTGCAAGAGTGAGTACATGTCGTATTCAGCAAGTGTGAAAGTATGACATGTGGATGATTCAAATAATGATATAATAATGGCTAAGTGCTGAAAAGTACAATAAAACATTTGAAAAGCAATATATTACATGTATATGAAATAAAGCCATCATAAGCCATGTAGTTATCATAATTCCAGTCCATATTCCATATCCATCATCATATACCAACATCGATATTCAATACAAGAATTCAATTCATAACCATAATACCAACCATAACAATTCCAAATCCCAATTTTCCTCTGATCATGTGAGGGTCCAGGTTGCTCATAACCGGGAGCACGGCTACCATGATAGTTTTAGACACTGCAGAGGTTGTACCGCTTGACCCACGTGTTTGTGATTTCATCACCTTTCGATGACTATAGAATCTCAATTATGTTGTCTCACACTTCTGTAGGTGTGTGGCCAAGAGATCACAAAATAGCCTTTACAAAGGGATTACAAGTCTATTTAGACTCCACTGAGGTTTCACCGGTGGCGATGTCTCCAACTGAGCACATCTTCAACCAAGGGCCCCCTCTTGAGCCGTTTGGATCCCATGGTAGTCCCACCAATCATCAACAAACCCAATCCGACTACCCCTTCCTCGAGCATCCTGAATGGTCCAAATAGCACCGGCAAAGCCCTAATTAATTAGCTACGCCGCACCCATACTTGTCCTCGTGGTGGCACTATAAATCCTGGATGGTCGCTCCACGAACCGGTCCTTAGATCTAAAGCAATTAAATCACCATACATCCATCCTATCCGCATACCAGACTTTCTTAGATCACCCATTACCATATCATATTTAACCAGTTCATGTCAACCACAATCCCATTAATGCATAATTAAATTAAGTAATGTAGTTGTTCTTCCATCACAATTAATTATGCGGAGCAAAAAGGTAAAAAAATCCCATCCCGACTCTCTACCATATATTCCAGGTGACAAGGGTGGTTAAACAAAGCTAGAAAATTTCCTATTATTGGATTCCCATCAAATTGACACAAGCATGCAGTTTTGCAAACAAAACATTTATTTTAAAACAGGATCAATATGCTTCAAGGACACTTGCCTTGCTCTTGGGATTGATTCGTGTAAAAGCCTTCAAACTCATGGTGTTGGAGATCCTCCGCGGCACTCTCTAGCGCAAATCCATCTAATCCGCACAATAAAAATACAAGAAAAGAAACATAATCAAAGAGTGCACAAATATTACTCAATATGACATGACATGCATGATTAATGCAAATGTAAGGTACAACTTGTTAATAGATTGCTTTTAAATGATCACTATCTAGTTCTAATAGCTTTTAACAAGTTTATACATGTTTGGATGTGGTTAGATCTAATTTTAGAACTAATTCAAAAAAAATTAACCAGGAAAATCGGACTAGTCCGCTAGGGACCAGACAAGTCCGCACTTTATGAGATCAGTAGATTAGGGTTTTCTAGATCGACGTGAATTTGTAGATTAGAGGTCGAATTCTCGTAAAGAAAGGGAAATAGAAGGTATACCAGGTATTTAGAACTCCAATGAATCAAGGATCTTGGAGGTAACAAATGGATCATGATGATCTAGGGTTGGGGATGAACTTGGAGATGAATTGGTGATGAAGAGCGAAGCTTGATGGAGATCTTAATCCTCTTTCGTTTACTCTTCTTCTTCTTCTTCCTCGGGATCTCCTCCTCCCTCCTTGATGGTGGCTCTCCACGAACTAGGGTTTGGGAGTGGTGGAAAAGTGGCAAATAGATGTCAAGCCGAGGGGTGGGGTTGTTTATATAGAGGTGGAGGCTAGGGTTAGATGGATTTTGAGTTTGAGAGGAGTAGAGGCGGGTTTAGAGTCCCTCGTGGTATCTAAAAGAGTTAGACACGACATCCCTAGGCCCACTTAACATGAAACCCAAGAAACAAGTCGTAAAACAAAGGATTAATTCGGAGTCGCGAAATATCGGACAAGGCCGAAAAGGGCCGGACTAGTCCAAAGTTAGTCAGAAAGAAATCAGACAACTCTTGCAAAAAATCAGACAACTTCAACTTTAGTGAGAGAGGAAAATGGACATGTCCGTTGGAACACCGGACTAGTCAGGACAAGTCCGCTGGAACACCGGACTAGTCCAGACAAGGCCACGGACTTAGAAAATTTTCAAAGATTCTTGGAACACTGGACTAATCCGCATAAGACCGGACAAGTCCGAAAGTGTCCAGAGGCAAAATCGGACTAGTCTGCAGCAAAAACGTACAAGTCCGATCGAGGTCAGAGAGAAATTGGACTAGTCCCCACAAAAAACGGTCTAGTCCGCACTTTCCAGAATTTTAAGTGTGGTTTTGTTCCAAATCAATTTTAAACTCATTCCTCTTTATGTGGATTAATGTTAAACATGTATATGAATGTATGTAGGGCATGATGCGTGAAAATGAGGGTGTTACGAACCTACCCCCCATGAAATGAATCTCGCCCTCGAGATTCGACGCGGATGAGAAGAGATAGGGAAATTCCTTCATGAGATAATTCTCCAACTCCCATGTTGCTTCTTTTTCTGTGTGGTGCTTCAATTGAACTTTACACCCTCTAATAACCATGTTCCTTATGACCCTCTCCTTGGTTTCCAAGATTTTGACCGGTTGTTCGGCATAAGTCAAATCTACCCCTCTTTCCAATCCTTTTGTTGGTACTTGTTCTTCCCGTACTCTCAAGCACTTCTTGAGCTGGGAAACATGAAAGACATCATGGACATCTGAAAGATGAGCTGGCGTCTCCAACTTATACGCTACTTCTCCTCTTTTGTCCAAAATCCTAAATGGTCCAATGTAGCGAGGTGCTGGCTTGCCTCTTATGTTAAACCTCCTATGACCTCTTATTGGTGACACCTTAAGGTAAACGTAGTCTCCCATTCCAAAGGCTAATTTCCTTCTCCTAATGTCCGCATAGCCTTTTTGTCTTGATTGGGCAGCCCTCAAGTTTTCACGAATTATTTGGACTTGCTTTTTGGCTTCTTGCAACACGTCTGGACCAAATACTCTAGTTTCTACTGCCTCATTCCAAAATAAAGGTGTCCTACACTCCCTTCCATAAAGCGCTTCATATGGTGACATTTTCAACCTTGCTTGGTAACTCTTGTTGTATGAAAATTCTGCATATGGCAAGCTCTTGTCCAAACATTTCCCATGTATTAAAGCACAAGCTCATAACATGTCCTCTAAAATCTGATTGGTCCTCTGAGTTTGTCCATCCGTTTGAGGGTGATATGCTGAACTAAAATATAACCTTGTTCCCAACGCTTCATGCAATTTTTGCCAAAACCTGGAAGTGAATTGTGAACCTCTATTCGAGATTATCTTCTTCGCAACTCCATGCAAACATACTATTCTTCCCATATACAGTTCTGCCATTTTCTCTCCACTATAGGTGGTCTTGACGGGAATAAAGTGGGCTGACTTAGTTAACCGATCAAATTCTTCCCATATACAGTTCTGCCAATTTCTCTCCACTATAGGTGGTCTTGAGGGGAATAAAGTAGGCTGACTTAGTTAACCGATCAACAATTACCCAAATTGAGTCGTAACCGGACTGAGCATGTGGTAAACCAAGTATGAAGTACATACCAATCTCTTCCCACTTCCATTCCGTGATCTTCAATGGTTGCAATAATCTAGCTGGCCTTTGATGTTCCGCCTTGACCCGTTGACACACATCACACAATGCTAGATATTCAGCTATGTCCTTTTTCATGCTATCCCACCAACAACACATCTTCAAGTCTTTGTACATCTTTGTACAACCAGGATGAATTGAGTATGGTGAGTCATGTGCCTCTTGTAATATTGTCTCCCGAATACGCTTCACATTCGCACGACAATCCTCTTACCAAGCCATAGAGTGCCATGTTCATCCTCATCAAATCTGGATTCTCTCCCCTCTTGGGTCCTTTCCTTGATTTCTTGAATTTCCTCATCCTTAGTTTGTGCCTCTCAAATTTCTTGCTCCAAGGTCGGATTTAACTCCATCATCCTCATCTCATTTATGAATCTGAGATTCAACCGTTCAAACTCCTTGCATAACTTGGATGGCAACTCTCGAACTGTGAGTTGAAGACATACTCCTTTCCTACTCAATGCGTCGGCCACAACATTAGCCTTCCCTGGATGATAATTGATTCCCAAATCATAATCCTTGAGGAGCTCGAACCATCTTCGTTGCCTCAAATTCAGATCCATTTGTGTGAAAATATACTTCAAACTCTTATGGTCCGTATAAATTTAACACCTATGTCCAAGGATATAGTGTCTCCAAATTTTCAATGTGTGTATCACGGCTGCAAGTTTCAAATCATGTGTTGGATTATTCTGTTCATGTTTCTTCAATTACCTCAATGCATATGCAACCCCTTGACCTTCTTCCGTAAGCACGCATCCATGTCCTTGTCTCGATGCGTCACAATAAATATCGAAACTCTTGCTTACATCCGGCAATATCAAAATTGGGGTTGTAGTTAATCTCTTCATCAATTCCTCGAAACTTTCTTGACAAGCTTAAGTCCATTGGAATGCCTTTCCCTTCATTAACAATTCCGTCATTGGCTTGGCTATCTTGAAAATGTCCTTGATGAATCGATGGTAATACCCAGCCATCCCAAGAAAACTCCTTATTTCCATTGAATTTTGCGGGGAATCCATTTTAACACGTCCCTCACTTTTCCTAGATCAACCGAAACTCCTCCTCCTGAAATGATGTGCCCTAAAAACGACACCTCTCTCAACCAAAACTGACACTTGTGGAACTTGGCATACAATTGATGCTCCCTTAATTTCTGCAGCGTAATCCACAAGTGTTCCTCATGTTCCTTCTCATCCTTCAAGAAGATCATAATGTCATCAATAAACACCACAATGAACCTATCCAAGTACTCCATGAAGACCATATTCATGAGGTACAGAAAGTACGCAGGTGCATTGGTCAATCCAAATGACATCACGGTGTACTCATAAGATCCATACCGCGTTCTAAAAGCTGTTTTGGGTATGTCCGATGGTCTAATCTTCATTTGAAAGTATCCCGACTTCAAATCAGTCTTAGAGAAGAAACAAGCACCCTTCATCTGATGAAACAAGTCTTCTATGCGTGGCAAGGTGTACTTGTTCTTGATTGTTACCTCATTGAGGGCTCGGTAATCTACATACATCCTTTGGGATCCATCCTTCTTGTCCACAAATAGAACGGGCGCTCCCCTAGATGAAGAGCTGGGCCGAATGAAACTCTTCTCTTGTTGCTCTTGAATTTGCTTCTTGAGCTCCGCTAATTCAATAGGAGGCATCCTATATGGCCTCTCAGCTATACGTGCATTTCCAGGTATTAGATCAACAATAAACTCAATGTCTCGATCAGGTGGCATACCTGGCAACTCACCCGGGAACACGTCTGAAAATTCACACACCACTGGAATTTCCTCAATTGTAGTACCATCCATGTGATTCAGCTACAATTGCTTCGGTGCGGTTTGAGATGCTTCAAATTCTATAGTGATCCCTTCCTCTTTGTCAACTTTACCGTTTTCGTGGCACACTCAATAACTCCATTGTGCTTCCTCAACCAGTCCATACCAGGTATAATGTCCAATCCTTGAGAGTACAAAACAATGAGGTTGGCGGAGAAGTCTACCCCCCTTATTCAAGGCTTACATTTGTATATACTATATTTGTCCTCATCTCTCCTCCAGGAGACTTAACCAACAAGGTAAACTTCATATGAGAGATAGGCAAACTATACCTGGCAACATACTTCGATGCGATAAATGAATGCGATGCTCTAGAATCAAATAACATAGTCGCGGGGTTGGAGCTCGCGAGAAACATACCAATGACCACGTCATCCGCTTCTTGAGCATCCTCTGTAGAGACATGGTTCACGTTGCCACGAGCAAAATTCTGCTGTCCACGGCTTCCTTGCGGCTATCCTCCATTAGGTATTGGGTTTTGCCTCGGCGCATTGCTTCCTTGACCAAGGCCTGACTTAGGACATTGATGTGCAAAGTGTTCAACTTCTCCACAAGTATAGCACTTCTTTACTCCACCGGGATTATTGGGGCGAGCTTGGTTCTGAACATTTGCACCAGGAAAATTTCCACGAGGTGCATATGGCATCGGAGGCCTAGGTGCTTGCATAATAGTGCGCTGCTGCACGAACTGAGTTGGGCGTGGTCCAAATCCAGGACGTTGTATAGGAGTAGAGGAGCTGTAGTAAGGCGCATTAGGAGGCGCAGAGTGAGAGCGCACATTACTTCCTTGTTGTTGTCCTTGATATGGCGCCTTCCTCTTGTTGTCTTGCTCCATCTCACGGACCTTATTCTCAACCACAATTGCTTTGTCCACAAGCTTCTAGATGTTGGCATAGTCACAATTGAGCAATTGCACTTGAATTTCATTGTTGAGGCCTCTCATGAACAAGTATTGTTTCCGGCTGTCCCGTCTCACATCCTCAGGCGCATACCTTGAGAGTTGAGTGAATTTATTGAGATATTCACCCACACTCGATCTTCCTTGCCTCAAATTCTAAAATTTTTGCCTGTTCAAGATCATAACACCCTCAGGCACATAATGGGAACAGAAACTCTCCTTGAATTCGGCCCAAGTGATCCTCTCCTGATTCTCATGAGCATTGCAATAAGAATCCCACCAATCCACAACTGCTCCAACTAGTTGATGAGAAGCAAATAAGACCTTCTCCCGGTCACTGCATTGGACAACAGCAAGCTTCTTCTCCTCTGACTTGAGCCAATCATCCGCATCCATAGGGCCAGCGGCTTGAGCAATGGTCCGTGGCCTAGTCCTCATAAACTCTCCAAACCGGTTATGAGGAGGTGGGGGTTGCGATGGAGGCATGTGGGGCTGATTGTTGATGTTACCAGCCTGCAGCTGTCTCATAGTCTGTATCATGCTCTGCATCTGGTTTAGCATAGCCAAAAGCTGCTCAATTTTGATAGCTCCATGAGCAAGTCCTTGTCCATTGTAGTTCTGAGGTACTCCATGGTTCTCCTCCTCATCATTAGCATCCCTCTAGTTGCGAGTCCTCACCATCTGGAGAAAAGCAATAGGTAAGAATTAGAAAACGTCCCCAACTATATGCATCAGGGGATATGAAACTAGACAACTAACTAGCCTACGTGAACATGGCAATGCTAAAGCATCCCAAAATCCTCTATTAAGCACACAAGCAAAAAATATATATGGCAAGCAGCACACCAAGCAAGAACACATCGATTCATGAGTGTTTCTATGTGCTCTAAAGTGTCCATTCTATCTAGGCTGCGTCCTACGGTCAACCTGCGGCTCTGATACCAAATTGTGACACCCGGTTACGAAAAATGAACCAAGTGAACGCATATGTGTGCCCAGGATGTTCAACACAAATACACGAGTGCAATTACAAAAGAGTATACAGAAAATTACCACATAACAAGATTAATTAACCAAATTTTATTATACAAACCATATTATTCTCGAATATAGGTTATAATAAATATTAATGACAAGTTCAACTAATGCAATGGAAATAAACTAATTAAGCAACTAAGCAAACTAAGCAAAGGGGTATATCGCAGCTCCATGCAACACCACAGGCAAAGTTGACGGTAGACACGACCTAGAACTCCGCATTATCACCATTAAACTCCCAATCCCGACCTCCAACTGTTGGGGAGGATTGCAAGAGTGAGTACATGTCGTACTTAGCAAGTGTGGAAAGTATTACATGTGGCTGATTCAAATGACGATATAATAATGGCTAAGTGCTGAAAAGTACAATAAACCATTTGAAAAGCAACATATTACATGTATATGAAATAAACCCATCATAAGCCATGTAGTTATCATAATAGCAGTCCATATTCCATATCGATCATCATATACTAATATCCATATTCAATACCAGAATTCAATTCATAACCATCCATAACCATAATACCAACCATAACCATCCCAAATCCCAATTTTCCTCTAATCATGTGAGGGTCCAGATTGCTCATAACCGGGAACACGGCTATCATGATAGTTTTAGACACACTCTGTCGAGGTTCTACCGCTTTACCCACGTGTTTGTAATTTCATCACCTTTCGATGACTATAGAATCTCAATTATGTCGTCTCACACTTCCGTAGGTGTGTGGCCAAGCGATCACAAAATAGCCTTTACAAAAGGATTACTAGCCTATTTAGACCCCACTGAGGTTTCACCGGTGGTGATGTCTCCAGCTTAGCATGTCTTGAACCATGGTCCCCCTCTTGAGCCGTTCGGATCCCATGGTAGTCCCACCAATCATCAACAAACCCAATCTGACTACCCCTTCCTCGAGCATACTGAATGGTCCAAATAGCACCGGCAAAGCCGTAATTAATCAGCTATGCCGCACCCATACTTGGCCTCATGGTTGCACTGTAAATCCTCGATGGTCGTTCTATGAACCGGTCCTTAGATCTAAAGCAAGTAAACCACCATACATCCAATCCATCCACATACAAGGCTTGCTTAGATCACCCAATACCATATCATATTTAACCAGTTCATGTCAACCACAATCTCATTAATGCATAATTAGATTAAGTAGTTTAGTTGTTCTTCCGTCCCAATTAATTAAGTGAGGCAAAAAGGTAAAAAATCCCATCTCGACTCTCTACCATATATTCCAGGTGACAAGGGTGGTTAAACAAAGCTAGTAAAATTCCTATCATAGGATTCCCATCAAATTGACACAAGCATGCAGTTTTGCAAACAAAACATTTATTTTAAAACGGGATCAATATGCTTCAAGGACACTTGCCTTGCTCTTGGGATTGATTCGTGTCAAAGCCTTCAAACTCTTGGTGCTGGAAATCCTCCGCGGCACTCTCTAGCACAAATCCCTCTAATCCGCACAATTAAAATAAAAGACAAGAAACACAATCAATGAGCGCACAAATATTACTCAATATGACATGACATGCATGAATGCAAATTCAATGTAGAACATGTTAATAGATTGCTTTTAAATGATCACTATCTAGTTCTAATAGATTTTAACAAGATTATACAGGTTTGGATGTGATTAGATCTAATTTTCCAATTAATTCAATAGAAATTAACCAGGAAAATTGGACTAGTCCGCTAGGCACTAGACAAGTATGCACTTTACGAGATCAGCAGATTAGGGTTTTCTAGATCGACATGAATATGGAGATTAGAGGTTGAATTCTAGTAAAGAAAAGTAAATAGAAGGTATACGAGGTGTTTAGAACTCCAGTGAATCAAGGATCTTGGAGGTAACACTTGGATCTTGATGATCTAGGGTTGGGGATGAACTTGGAGATGAATTAGTGATGAAGAACGAAACTTGATGGAGATCTTGATCCTCTTTCGTTTCCTCCTCTTCTTCTTCATTCTTGGGATCTCCTCCTCCCTCCTTGATGGTGGATCTTCACGAAATAGGGTTTGGGTTGGTGGAAAAGTGGCAAATAGATGTCAAGCCAAGGGGTGGGGTTGTTTATATAGAGGTGGAGGCTAGGGTTAGATGGATTTCGAGTTTGAGAGGAGTAAAGGCCGGTTTAGAGTCCTTCATGGGCTCTAAAAGATTCAGGCACGACATCCCTAGGCCCACTTAACATGAAACCCAATAAACGAGTCGTAAAACAAAGGATTAATTCGGAGCCACGAAATATCGTACAAGTTCAAAAAGGGCCAAACTAGTCTGAAGTTAGTCAGAAAGAAATCGGACAAGTCTGGCCAAAAATCGGACAAGTCTGACTTTAGTCAGAGAGGAAAACAGACAAGTCTGCTGGAACACCGGACTAGTCCATACAAGTCCAGGGACCTAGCAAATTTTCAAGGATTCTTGGAACACCGGACTAGTCCGCATAAGACCGGACAAGTCCGAAACTACCCAGAGGCAAAATCGGACTAGTCTGCAGCAAAAAAGGACAAGTCCGATCGAGGTCAGAAAGAAATCAGACTAGTCCGCACCAAAATCGGACTAGTCCGCACTTTACAAAATTTTAAGTGCGGTTTTGTTCCAAATCAATTTTAAACTCATTCCTCTTTATGTGGATTAATGTTTAACATGTATATGAATGTATGTAGGGCATGATGCATGAAAATGAGGATGTTACACTGAGCCCCATACACATTAGTTAACCTTTTCCTAGAACATGTCATCCTGTAATTGATTAGGGCCAATATTCTTGAGAAATTTTTTCATGATATGCCATATACACAACCTATGTGCGATGTGTGACAAAACAGTATCAATTGCAGCCCTCGTACTAGCATCCTCATCAGTTACAATATGATCCGGAGCTTTCCCTCCCATAGCCTTTAAAAATGTCTCAAATAGCCAAATGTAGCTTTCAATCTTTTCATCAAAGATAAAACCAGCACCAAAGAATATATAACTCATATGATGATTAACTCCAGTGAATGGTGCAAACTTCATATCATATCGATTTGTAATGTAAGTAGAATCACAAGACAGACACTACGTAAGAAATGCAAATAGGGGACAAAGATTACAGACGAGCGCAAAGGCGATCATCATTGATATGGGTAAACGAGATGAGCCCGCCCCAATGAGGATGCTGGTTCATGAAAGAACATCGCGGCTAAGCATAAAATGAGACAAGATATTATAAGGTGCGTCTCATTTAATGAAATATCCGAGATGAGACCGATTCCCTGACAAACGGGAGACAAGCGACAAACATAGCATGTCTCCTATTTGTGAAAGAAATGAGACGAACTTTACAGAAAGCACGTATCCTTTGGCTTCAGTTACAGACAAACATGAACACATCATCAAATGAATGTAGAGCACATTCACTTGATAACTAAATATTCATTCCAGTGTAGAGTACCATCACTGTAGCACTCTAAATCCAAAAACTAATCAAATCCTTCCTTATGAATTGTCATTTCCGGGGAACACAATAAACACACCATTTATTCATTCACGGTTGAACACCCAAGATAATATTCATTCATACAAATGAACACAGATAACACATCCATTAATTAACAATATATTACAAAACACAAGAAAAAAAGTAGAAGACACAAGAAAAGAAAAACAACATCAACTAAAAAAACAAAAGAAAACCTAAATCCTACTCCACCTCCTCCTCATGCTTCTCCTCCTCCAGCGATGACTCCGGCGCCAATGCAATAGGAGCCCTGGCCGGCTACTCCGGCTGCTCTGCTGGTTGCTCCGACTGGTCTAGCGGTGCAACCTTGCGACCATGGTTCCTCGCCATCGCTGCCACCAAGTTACTGTGGCCCTCGGCACTGAGCACCTCGACCATCATCTTGAACAACCTCTTGAATAGCTTGTCAAACAGCCTCTCAAGCACCTGGGCCATCCTCTTGAGCAACTCATTGTTAAGCCTCTCGGGGGAGCCGCAACACTGTTTCGTGCAAGGTGGCTCCCTCGGCAGGCTTGGCGGCAGAACGTTGGCCATGGTGGGTTGTTTGTGCGGAGAAGACGAACGAAGAAGAGGAGAGACTGATACAAAAGGAGATATGCACTTGTGGAGAACTGATGGAGCGCCTTATATATGGTCTTTGCGGAGTACACAATGCAAAATGCAGACGAGGTTAATAACGAAGTGTGTCTCCTATTTTCAATGTCTCCCTCTCCTCTGCCAAAAGGGAGACGAGCTTAACGGCAAAGCGCATCACCTATTATCCACGTCTCCTTTTTCTTCGTGGTTTTCTCCATTTTGCTTCGGTTCACTGTTGATATCACACGAACAACACATTATTGAACTTAGAGCACATTCACTTGATAACTAAATCATTCATTTGTCCAAAACATAATCAGATTCTTCCTTATGATTCCTGAGGAACACGGTGAACACACCACACATTCATTCATTCACACAGTTGAACACACAAGATAATATTCATTCACAGAAATGAACACAGATAAATTTCATTTGTTAAGACAAAATATTACAAAACACAAGAAAAGGTACAAGAAGACACAAGAAAAGAAAAACAACAAATGAAAACAACAAAGAAAAACTAAATCCTTCTCCTCCTCCCTCTCCTTCTCCTCCTCCTCTGATGTGACTCCGACACCAGTACAACAGGAGACTGGGCCGGCTACTCCGGTTGCACCGGCAGCTCAACCCCACGACTGAGATTCCTCTCCGTCAACGCCACCAGGTTATTGCAGCCCTCGGCACCGAGCACCTGGGCCATCATCTCGAACAAAATGTTGAGACGATCGACCACTCTAGTGAGGGCATAGAGGTAGTGGCTGGTGGTACCCAATCGAACTCTAGAAGGGTACCAAAACCCGGGGAACTCATGGTGCGAGACATAGTGTTGTACGCCTCGTGTGCCATAACGAGGTGCGGCTCATTGTTGAGACTCTCAGGGGAGTCGCAGCACTATTTCTTGTAGGGTGGCTCCCTCGGCGGGCTTGGCAACGGAACATTGGTCATGGTGATCATGGCACATCAGCACGAAGAAGACGATGAAGAATAAACATATGCAAAAATGAGAGACGCGTTTGTGTATAACTGATGTGTGATGGCTCGTCTTATATAAGGTATGTGTGGAGTCGATGATGGAGCAGTTGGTTTTGCTCGCACTGATGGGAAAATGGGATGCATCAAACCACCTCGGAGAAACGAAAGGTCGAGCATGCTGGTTGCACGCGTCTCTGCATCTTGCTGCCAAAATTAAGTTCTTTGCAATCCTCATGTCGCACGTGACTCTTTTTCAACAATGGAAGACGTGCTTTCATATCTCGCTCATATCACTTTTATCTCCCGCGTCTCTTCAACACCGTCCATTAAGTTCTCCGCACCTCCTCCTCCTCGGGCCACAATACTCGTTCACTGATCGACCAACTCCACTGCGACCGCCCCCTCTGTTCAACCAACTCTAGTGTGACCACCGCCTCTATTCGCCATCGCCGTCGCCATCATCGCCCGTCCTCATCGTCGTCACTGTTCATGGCAAAAGTGAGATGAGCACATGAGAGACGAACATTAAACAGGCACATCTCCGATTTTTGACCACCGACAAAAGGGATACTGGCGAATGAGATACGCTGTTTATTATGGATTGTCGCCAATTTTGACCTCCGGCAAAACGTAGACGGCAAAATGACAGATGGGCATTATACAGGCTCAACTTCGATTTTTCACCTATTTTTTGCTCTCGTGCGCTCTCAAGAAAAAATTTTCACGCAAATCTTACTCGCGCTCTCCCGACCTAAGGGAGACGCTCAAATGAGAGACGAGTGCTGTAGAGGCTCATCTCCAAGTTTTGCTATTTTTATCTCTTGTGCGCTCTATCCAAACACTTGGTAAAAATTTCTAGCTCTCGCGCGCTCTCTCGACCAAGAAACATTAGCTCCTGAGCACACGGCCACCGTCCCTCTTCCTCAACTCGCTCTTCGTCATTGTTGCACTGCTACCGTCGACACCGACCTTCATCATCAGAGAGTTGAGCATATCAGAGCACGCCAGCTCGTCCCCTGTCCCCAGAGCATGCCGTCGCCTCGACCCCGACCTCGGTAATCGGTATGAGCATGTCGTCGCCTTCCTAGAAGTGGATATGATCTCCCTAGTTGGTGTCCTGGAACAAATTCATCTTTCTTGTTTATGTCCAATGTAGAAGTAATGTATTTGTTTTGACTATCAATGTATATTATGAATTCTGATTCACAGACCCTTAAAATTGTAGGAACTGTGGTTGACACTACCATTTTTCATCCCAGTGAGTTTGATTTCTACCTCTGCACCCATGCTGGAATCAAGGTACCTAGGCAATAATTGGTGTTGCTCTGACGAATTTTTTATATCAGGCTATTAATGCATTAGCAGAATGTAAATTGTTTGTTTTTTCAGGGGACAAGCACATCAGCTCACTACCGTATCCTTTATGACGAGAACAATTTCTTTGTTGATGCTTTGTAGATGCTCACGAACTGCGTGTGCTACAAGTAAGCTCGGTTTTCCATTCAATAATAGTTCCTGTATTTATTATAGATCTATATCAATTTGATCCTAAGCCTTCAAATATTTGCTCCCTTATGTGACTGTTTAAGCGAGTGTGACTGCAATTTGATAATGTTTTATATGGTTTCAATGATTTTATTGAATTGAGGAGCATTAAAGTCTATGAAGGCTCATCGTTAATGAATTCATTGATCGGGAGAAATTTCATTACAGTATACAGGATTAGATGATGACAATTATGATGTGTGTAATTAGTTATTTTGTAATCAGAATGAATAGGGGGCTTTGTTTTTGTAATTAGTATACTTGATAACACGATAGACACTTTGTTAATATTTGATTGGCCAACATAATTTAAGGAATGATCTTTTTGGCTGTACATATGTTCATGTATGTGTATGTTGCTGACAGTGGCAATGCGGCTACCAACTCCTGGCGAGCTCTAAGATGCAGCTAACAACCAGGATAATCTACGGTGGGGGCACCTAATAGGAGACCATGCATGTAAAAAATCCGCGATGGTTTGTAAAAAAGATCATCTCGAATTACCTAAATAAAAGAGACCAACTTCCTTAAAGCCTATCTCAGATCAGTCAACAAATCTGCGACGCGCTACCATAAAGCTCGCTTAGGATCAGTCAATAAATATGTGACGCGCTATGTTAGAGCTTGTCCCTCATGTATGCTGATGGTCGACGCGCTAGTGTCTCGTCTCCGGTGACTACGTAAAGCACGTCTGGTATGACTCAAAGAAAGCAGACACACTATATTTGAGCTTTTCTCGCACTTACGCTGATCAGCAATGCTCCTCCTGCACGTCTCTGATGACTATGTAATGCGAGATGCGACGATGGAGACACACTGCTTGTTCATCTCCATTCTTCGTTCATGCTCGTTTTGGTTGAGCCTTTCTCACGTAGTGAGAACATCATCAAAATGAAGATATTTCTTGCTGCTAGTTGCATCAGCCCAAAAAATAGGCACATGCCAATCATCATTCACTTCATATTCAAAGAAAGAATCTTCATCCAATTACTTAAGCCTTCAAAATTGATCAATAAACATCTGACCATCTGCATCTGTATTTTCTTCCAGAAATTAGTATAATATTTTTGCAAAAAAATTTGTGCAATCCACATACTCAAAATCTCGTGCACCAACACGTAGCCGTCTATATGCTTGTGATGTCCCAATGCTTGCTTTGTGGCGATTGGAAAGTGTTGTTTTGGCCTTTTCACTAACATGGCGCTTTGATCTAAGTAGATGAAGTTTGCTCGGTGTAACAAGGTCATGTATATGATCCATAGAGTGTTTCAATTTATACTTTCCTTCACTAGTGTGCTTCAAATAAATATATGCTTGACATCCACATCTAGTCTCTTTGTCACTGCAGAAAACACGATCATTTGCGACAGCTAAAGATATTTGCGATAGCCCGCACTCGGCCGTCACAAAAGCCTTCACATTTGACAAATCCTTGGGAGTACTAGGTTTCTCTTATTTATATCCTTCTCTTGCACATAAGTACCATTTCCATTGAAAAACTCCCTTGTCATCCAGTCTTTGTTGTCCAATACGAACTGAAAAACTGATGCCATATGCATAATCCTTATAGAATTTTTCTGCCAATTCAACATCATCAAATGTCATGCCTACCTGCAAATATTTATATTGTCAATAAATAATCAGATGTACAAATTCTAACTATAGAAAACTTTAATATATTAAACACTTACTTTGAGTACGTTTTTTTTTCTTTGTTGGTATACTAAACCTATAATTAATATTGGCATATTCGGCATCATTCCTTGTACAGGGGAGTAATCAAAAGCTATAAGATATGAACACCTTCCAATACATATTACATTAAAACAAGTATGAACTAAAATATAGAAGTACGAATGAGTTCTTAACTGTTATTAATCATGCACTCAGAATCATAAACGGCTCTTGCAGAATTTATATAGTCAGCGTTCGATTCATGTGACTGCACGACAACAAGAGACAAAATATTTTGGTCTTCTTCCATCATAAGCTAATCAAGCATCAGTTTGGATAGGAATAAGTTGTAAACTACATGGATTAACTTCACCGTCACATAAGTTAACTTTAATAGTGACTATAGGAGATTTCAAAACAAGAATAAAACTACCTTTTCCTCAATCAAAGATTAATGACTAGCAACCGTGTTCAAAGGAATTGATCTCACACAATCCCAGCATGGACGTGCAGGTTGTGACTTCCTTTCACTGGGCTGCAGAACGTGCTGTTGCATGGATTAGAGCATCATTAGCGATCGGTCTGGCATGGGGATGTTGGCAGGGCGACATCTGCACGAGGGCGATCTATAGACATCTGATAACGGTGATCCGGCAACGTCATGTGAGGGAGACGTCCACGATGTCGTGCGAGGGCACCAGAGGCCGAGTTGGCGGCGTGCGAGGGCGACGTCCGAGACATCGTGAGAGGGCACGTGCGGCCGATCTACGACAAGTGTGGTCCGGCGATGGAGACGTTGAAGGAAGCCGAGGGCGTCGGGTGATCGATTTCTGGTCACGATCGGGTAGGGAACTGTACACGGCTCGGCTCGGGGTTGTATTTGCATATTTCCTGCCTAGGTGGGAGAAGTTAAGTGCAAAATTTGCAGCCAGAGTAGGATCACAATCTAGGGGCCAAAAATCACTGATTTCAGGATTGCAGAAATAACCTGATTGCACAATTGTCGGAGCCAGCTATTATAGTACCATACCATTCACTTTTTTCTTCTAGCGAACCTTAAATGCAACTGCTCCATCACCCAGGGGCGGACCGGTGAGATTAAGGCCCCACATAAAATATTAATATGGTCCATCACTATAAAAAAATTAAGATTGCAAATCTATAATAATATATATACTATAATAAAATCCCACATAGCAATAAGATATATCAAGAAACATGCATATTGTTAAACTTTGTCTCTTGGATGTAGGGTCGGGACGGTAAAATCCGAGGTCATGTACAAAATAGGCTAAATAGGACTGTAAATTTTTAATTATATAAATATTTTAATAATATTTTACATATCAATAAGATATTTAAAGAAAAAACACTTATTATTGAACTTTTTCTCTTGGATACATCATTCTTTTAATGTTATATGAAATAAAATCTTCAATATGCACATGTATCCAATACAAGTCAGAAAAGATTCCTTGGCGATCGCATGTGGCTACGCCCTGTAATTCTGCGGCCCCGTGTGGCTTCAACCCGATTGGCCCATTTTAAACATGTGGGCTCAGCCCTTTATTGAAATGTTTCCAATTGGAATTTTATTCCAGAAATTGCTCCAACTTGGAAAATCCATATCTCCCAGGATACTTGTCCGAAAATTCACAAATAAATTTTGTTAGAACCAGGATGGTCTGTACTTTCATTTAGTGCACTTGGATCTGTATGCAAATCCATAAATTGTCCTCAATAGTTCCATGAAACAAAATGTCTTTGGAGTTAATTATTGGTGCTCCCTTCATTCAAAATTCTCAAATTTCTCCACGTCATTCCAAATAACTCCCTTGAGTTCCAATAAAAGATTCAGGTCCATTGGAGTTCAATTGAATAGCCAAATTGTGTTTCCAATCTCTATGTACCTGAAAATTCCAAAATGTCCAGAAACATTTCAGAAATTTGTCCAAACTTCTAAATTCAATATCTCACAGTAGAATGCTTAGAAAATTGTGAAACCAATTTTGTTGAGTCTCTCTTGACCTCCTCTAAACAGAAAATCAACTTTTAGCCATGTTAAAGTCCCAGGTTACACATGAAAATTATGGGAATGGTTTTTATACATTGAATTTTATACAAGATGGACTTCCATGAACTTAGCCCGAATTTGGCCACAACCACACACATAGTGCCTAGTGTCCCCTGTTCAATTTCAGCTGTGCAATAATACCAATATTGATTCACTTGCATTATTCTTTGCATATAGAATAGTTGCCGAGCTCGAGGATACCTCGGAGCCACTAGAAGTCATCAACCCGGAGACTAACTTTAATACCTTCTCGCAGCCAGGCAAGCCCCGGTTTGCATTTAACAGCATTTTAAATTTTATTTCTATCACACTTTATGGGTTAGGATGTATGTGCATTGAGTCTAGGATTTTCTTGGAGTTTTCCACATGCATGACCAGAGAACCCATGAGAGAAGGGTAGATGGTTAAGTCCTCGTGGTATCCATGCTATGCTTAATCTTATAGTTGCTTCGGTAGAAGTCGAGTAGTTGGAATGTACTCGCGAGTTCAGGAATTGGGTTCACACGGGATTGGTCGAGTGAGAGATTCAACATTTGGTTAAATATGAGACCGGGCATGGGTTAGGAGCAGCAGGACATAGGGGCCTATGAGCTGTAGTTGTGCCTATGTCGGTCAAGGACTGATCCATGTGCGGCCCTGTTGAGCAAGTTTGAATATACCGAAGGCATACATGATATATGGGACCTAGTAAACCGATGTAACTTGTCCACCTTTGTGTCGAGGCATACCCCACCGCCTTATAGGTGTGGGTTGAGAGCAGTAAGGTGTAAACCTGCCAGCGGGTACGTCGTACTCCGTGTGGGTGCCTCCAGCTCGTAGCGGTGGGACTGGATCGACGTATAGGTAGCGGGTGAAAGGTTGCTGCATACAACATGAGTGGAGTGTGCCGTTGCAGCTCCGAGTGTTGGTGTATGTGTCGTGCTATTCGGGTATCCTTGCAGGTGTATATCGATCCGAGTCGCCATCCCTCGCAGTTATCGAGTACCGCTTGTTCACAGGATTATGACGTAGTTAATTATTTGGAGCTGAATATTATTGAATCACGCTTTATGGAATAATTATGTATTGATGCTTGTATGTTTAGATCAGATTGTTCACTAAATTTCAGAGTCATGAAGCTTTAATTTGCTGCTAAGAGCTGAAAGTAAGGACTAACATGTAGGTGACTCTTTTATTACAAACTGCCGTCCTATATTACATTTATCCTACATATAGAGTTCCAGGCTTAGTGGAGACGGTGAAGTCTTGTTGAGCCTTCGTGTTCACGGTTGATATTTTAAGTTTTTGCTTCAGGTGATGATGTTTATGATGAAGGGTTCGCCGGTGAGGCGTTGCCCCCGTCGGGGTGCACGGTCGAGTGGGAACCCTGCATGCCTCCGTGATGTTTTCTGTGTGCTGCCAGTATGATTCCATTCTAGGATTCAACGGAATGACTTTTGCATAGTTTAGACTTGAGTGTCGAGAGCTATGAACTTATCTTCCGCTGTAGTCTATTTAAATATATTTTATTTGTAAAAGAAAAAGTCTGTATAATACTACGTTGTTTTATGTAATACGATGTACCTTTTTCTGTGTGCTGTTGGGTGCCGCTTCACACGGCAACACCAAATTGCGATTCCTGGAATGTATGGACCCCGGTCCTCATAGCCTGATATCAGAGTCACATTGGGAATAGCACACTTAAAAAGGATCGTATTACGAGAAAATTTGGTTTACGGTGAGGAATCGATAGTAGCCCACATAAGCACTATTATTAGCATAGGTACTTAAGGTGGCTAAGCAAACTTATGTGTTATTATATTCTATAACAACACTCCAATGTCAGGTAAGTGGTAAGGTACGCCACCACAAGCGGATCAATTGCGGTAAGCTCACCATGCAAGAGTAGCATGTGATTGTTTCCGTGGCTTGGCACAGGAAAGTCAATATGAATCTCTGAAACTTTCCATATTTCAGAGAACATAAGACACGCGGTACCCCAGCGTGCTTCAAAATTAGTGGAAGCCCCCGTTGGGTGGGACATAAACCGATGCACCTCCTACTGGTGCAACACTATACAAAGACGTGGGACCCCGTCGGGTGGTAGAAAACCCGGTGATGTACCACAAGACGTGTCTTAGCTCGGGGCGGCCCGTATGGAACGATACGGGACGAATGTTTTTACTTTCATATATATTATTGTGATTTGTTCGGTCGTGCGGGCTGTGTCGTATGAAACCATAAGATTGATCAGAAGTTTGTGTGTAGCTACAGGTACACTGACCATGTGATCATATTGCACTTAGAAATTATTTGCAAGTGAACGTCATTAAGGCCACCGTTGAGACGTATGCCGTAATACCGGCTTAGAATTATTACTTTGTGAGGCACGTAGTACCAACATATACTCCATTGATGCATTAACCACTTTTCTGTAAAATAGAACTGAGAAGATGTAAAACTACTTATATTAACTATCGAGCTCTGAGTTTGATTTAAGTTTCCAAATTTGGAGTAGGCTTTGAAGTCACCAATTCAAAAACAGAGTGTTCTGTTTTCTGCCAGAAAAGACCTGATTTTGAGAAACCCTATCTCCCAGTATTAAACTCCAATAAAGGTGTAACATATATGGATGGAAATTTTAGGAAGTACTTTAAAACTGTTATGTCCAGCTACAGAACTGAATTCCCCTCTAACTTGTTCAAAATTTCAAAGTTCCAAAATCTGCCAAACTGGATAGAAACTGGAACCCTCTCTGGACTCCATACTGTTTTGACCATATCTCCCTTTCAATAATTTAAACCGGGCTGTGCAAGACAATTTTGTAATCCTTGTAATTTTTACTACAATTTTGTAATATGTGGCTGTTGTAAATTGTGAAGTTTTGTATTTGGAAATTGTGGCCCAAAATCAGCATAAACAAAGGAGATGCTGTCAAAATTTTTAGAAAAACTGTCAGGTTTACAATGCCATATCTTCTCCACCATAAAATATTTGGTGGCAAACAAATACTTTTTAGAAAGGCCTTGAACTGTACTTCAACTTTGTAGTTCACCTCAACATCTGACTCTGCAATTTACTAGGCTAAATTTGAGTTTGAGTACAAACTGGTCAGGTTTCCACAGAAACTTCATCAGTTTGGCATAATTTGGTCTTGTTATGAATCTTTTCGTCGATTTCACTTCGAGAAGTGTCGTAACGGACCAGTTGTCGATACTCAACCATTTACCAGTGGAACTGAGAGTTTGACCCACTCGAACCTCTTTTCTTTGATGATCATGTTTGTGTTATATTGAAGATAAAAATGTTTATTCCACTGATAACGCGCATAACGTGTCGTCGAGATGAACGATAGCTGAAATGAACTTCGATCCATGAAGTTCATTATTTTGGAACTCTCTATTGAAACAATTGTCCAGGGATGATGTATTTTGTATAAAGTCTATACTTTATCAGTATATGTTACTGTTATGCAAGTTTGGTTATTAATACGCACAACATTGTTGTTATCCTTAAGTGATCTTACAATATCACATCTCATGTTGGATTCATGGGTCTGACTGCAGAATGGTGTGCACCCATAACACACTCGAGATTGGTGGCACGAGCCAGGGAGGTGATGACTCCCAGCAGGAGAGAACTCATGATCAACGACAACTGACACCGCCACCTCCTCCTTTGCTTACGTTGGCGGAGTGGCAATGGTGGGTTCGTGCGACGAGCAGACCGAGCTGCTGCGGACCCTCGTGCAGAATACATCCCATAAGCGGGGGTGTCCAGACGGAGGCAATCATCAGCCTCAACACACCACCTACTCGTACTTCTTAGCAACTCATCGACCAGTCTTCACAGAGGCGATGAACCTGTTGAGGCAGACAACTGGCTCCACACTATTGAAGCAAAGTTCGGGTTGCTCCAATGAACCGAAAAGCAGAACGCGCTCTTCGCGGCACAGCAGCTTCACGGCTCCGCCGGCGCATGGTGGGATAATTATGTTGCCTCTCTGACGGCTGGTCACGCCGTGACATGAACTGAATTCTAGGAGGCGTTCCGCACCTATCACATACCTCCCGGGATTATGAAATGCAAGCTTCAAGAATTTCATGAACTCAAGCAAGGCGGTAGGAGTACTCACGAGTACTCCAAGGCCTTTAATCACTTGGCACAATATGCGCTGGATCATGTGAGCACGGAGGAGAGGAAACGGGACTGTTTCTTTTGAGGTTTGAATGCAAAGATGAAGGACAAGCTCGCTTTGTTCAATCGTGGCACGTTCAATGATTTTGTCAATGTCGCGTTGTACAAGAGGATGCAACACGCGAGTTGGTAACAGAGAGGAAGAGGAGTGCTCCACAGGGCAGCAGTGGTGGAGCTCAACAAAAGTACCGTATAGTGTACCGATCACCGTCCGGTCAAAGGTGGCATCCACCGCACGACCGCCAATGTTCCATGGCCGCCCATTCAACGCACCAAGCTTCCGACCACTGTTGCCACAGCAGCCACATCAGCAGCAACAGAGGATGATACCTCGTGCACCACCACAGCAGCAGCGTGCACTGGGTTTCCGTTCTACGGCCTATGGTGGTCCGACACAATACACGTGCTACAACTGTGGACGTGTCGGACATCTCTCCTACAACTGTCCGGACAAGCAAGGCAGCGGATAAGCATCATATCATGGTGCTAATCAACCCCGCAACCAGCCCAACATACTAAATACCAAACCAAGCAACGTCCACCACATCGCCATTAAGCATGTACCAGAAGGTGAACCGTACTCGCAGGTACGTTTCCTCTCATCGATCACCCCATTATCATACTTTTTGATTCTGGAGCCACCCACAATTTCATTAGTAATTCATATGTTGCCAAGCACCAACTACGAATATTTCCTACTAAATATCCATACATGATTTGTTCCCCAGACAGGAAAATTTCAGCTCATAATATGATTCCTAAAGCACCACTGTGCATTGGTGGAAAAATATATCCAACCACTCTCATTATCTTAGATGGCCAAAAGATCGATCTCATATTAGGTATGTCGTGGTTACATCACCACGGTGATGTTTTGTACATCGTTCCTCGAACCGTTCATTTAGGTTCTCCACTACCCAGTCCACATACTCTCTTTCTTGATCGACCCCTTCAAGAAATCACAGCAGCGTACCACTCTGAATCTCTTTAATTGGAAGACATTCTGGTGGTCCGTGAATACCCCGATAAGTTTCCCGATGATCTACCGGGCATGCCGCTCGAACGTGACGTCGAGTTCAAGATTAAACTTGCGACGGGAGTCACACCGATCTCTCGACGACCTTATCGAATGGAGCCCAATGAGCTAGCTGAGTTAAAAGAACATCTCAAGGACCTACTGGACAAAAAATTTATTTTCCCAAGCTCATCACCTTGGGGCTGCTCTGCGCTGTTCGTTAAGAAGAAGGATGAAACATTGAGATTATGTGTTCACTATCGTCCGCTAAATGCCGTGGCTATCAAGAAAAAGTACCCACTACCTCACATCGACATTCTCTTCGATCAATCAGTGGGTGCTAAGGTATTTTTCTAAGATGGATCTTCGGTCCGGATATCATCAAATCAATATTCGGACAGAAGATATACCAAGGACGGCATTCTCGACACGATATGGACTATATGGATATCCCGTCATGTCATTTGGTCCCACTAACGCTCCAGCCCACTTTATGTACCTTATGAACTCGGTGTTCATGCAGGAGTTGGACAAGTTCGTCGTGGTCTTCATCGATGACATTTTGGTTTATTCCAAATCGAAGGAAGAACACGCTGAACACTTGCATATCGTACTCCAACAATTGCGAGACCATAAACTCTATGCAAAATTCAGCAAGTGTGAATTTTTGATCACTCAAGTGCCGTCTTGGGACACATTATTTCAGCTGAGTGCATTGCTATGGACCCAAGTAAAATTGTACAAGTAATGAAATGGCAATCTCCAAAGTCCGTACATGGAGTACGAAGCTTCATTGGTTTAGTGGGGTATTATCGAAGGTTCATCCCTAGCTTCTCGAAAATGGCTAAACCAATAACAGAGCTGTTGAAGAAAGGTACCAAATATAATTAGAGTGAAGCATGTGAGACGACATTTCAAACATTGGTGAAGCATCTCACAACAGCCCTGGTTTTAGCTCAACCAGATACGATGAAACCGTTCGATGTTTATTGCGATGCATCTGGCATCGGTCTTCGTTGCGTTCTTATGAAAGAAGGACATGTGGTCGCATATGGATCACGGCAACTCCACAATCTTGAATAGCATTATACGACTGATGACTTGAAGCTCACTGCCGTGGTGCTTGCTCTAAAAATATGGAGGCATTATTTGCTTGGAAATTTGGTTCACCTCTACGCCGACCACAAAAGTTTGAAGTATATCTTCACTAAGAAGGAACTGAACACGAGGCAACGAAGGTGGCTTGAGTTAATCAAGGATTATGAGATTGAGATTCACTATCATCCCGGAAAAGCTAATGTGGTTGCCGATGCGCTTAGCTGCAAATCTCATGTCAATAACTTGACCATCACACATATGGAAGAGGAAGAACCGAGTTTATGCTTGGTTCCTTATGGAGGTTTATACAATATTGCTCTCATTCCGAAGATCAGAGATGATCTTATTGAAGCTAAAAAGAAGGACAAGGGTATGTCTCCCATACTCAAGAGGATGGACAACGGTGAGATGAAGTGCTTTAGAAAAGATGAGCAGGGTGGTCTATGGTTCAAGAATCGGATTGTAGTGCCCCGTGACATTGAACTTCGAAAGAAAATTTTGGATGAAGCTCATCTGTCCAAATATTCTATTCATCCGGGCAGTAATAAAATGTATCAAGACTTGAAAACTAAGTTTTTGTGGACACGGATGAAGTGTGAGATTTATAAGTACGTATCCGAGTGTGATTCATGTCGGCGAGTGAAGGCCGGCCATATGAAGAAAGCAAGACAGCTGCAACCACTGAATATTCCGACAAGGAAATGGGAGGATGTGAGTATGGATTTCATCGTTGGATTGCCACTCACAATCCGGAAGCAAGATTCAATTTGGGTGATAGTCGACCGAATAACTAAATCAGCACATTTCATTCTGGTAAATGTCGGATTTAATGCCAAAAAATATGTGGAGTTGTACATATCAAAAATCGTGTACCTACACGGCATTCCTCGCATGATTATTTCAGATGGAGGCTCGCTGTTCGTTGCTCTTTTCTGGGAGCAGCTGCATGCCTCATTGGGTACTAAACTGATTAGACGCTTCGCCTATCACCTGCAGACCGATGGACAAACTGAGCGGGTGAATCAAGTACTTGAAGACATGTTGCGAGCATGTGCCACCCACCACGGTAAAAGTTGGGACGATCATTTGCCGTTGGCGGAATTCTCGTACAACAATGGTTATCAAGCGAGTATCAAGATGGCACCATATGAAGCCCTCTATGGCCGAAAATCTCGCACCCCCGCTAAATTGGTGCGAGTCCAGCAAAAGAGTGATCTATTGGATTGTTCTAGTCAATGAAGCCGAGGAACAAGTTTGGATCATTCAAGCTAACTTGAGAGTGGCTCAATCTCGACAGAAGAATTATGCGGACAAGCGGCGTTGCCCGCTGCACTTCGATGTTGGGGATCATGTGTACCTCTGCGTTTCTCAAATGAAAGGAATTTACTGGTTCGGAGTAAAAGGAAAGCTAGCTCCTCGGTTTATTGGCCCGTTTGCTATCACGGAGAAGTGCGGACCTGTGGCTTATAGATTGGAATTGCCAGCATCTCTCCCTGGCATACACGACATTTTCCACATATCTCAGCTCCGGAAATGTCTCATGTTCACAGCTGCAGTCCACACGGATGAAATCGGCGAGTTGCAACCGGATCTCACATACTCCGAACATCCGATTCAAATTATCTACGAGAAGTCTCGAACAACGCGGAACCGCATGCTGTGGTTCTATAAAGTGTTATGGAGCAACCATACTATTGAAGAAGCGACTTGGGAATCCGAAGAATATCTCCGCTCCAACTATCCGGATTTCTTATCGTCTCATATACGGTAATTTCTCTCCTACTTTCGTCTCTTCATTGTAATCTCGGGACAAGATTCTTTTAAGAATGTAAGATCCATAATTTAAATAATTCAAAGTTCAGTTAGGACAAAAAAAATTTGAATGACAAAGCAATGAAAAGGAAATGAGAAAAACAAATAAATACAAACTCCGAATGAGGGAACTCAAAAAAAATTAGCTACTGTTCAAATGAATTTAACAAGAAGATTTGAGTTGACCAATGGATTCCAAATATTTCAAATAGTCTCCCTGCAAACTTTCATAATTTTTGAAGCAAGTTTGCTATTTAATTCAATAGCTACATTGAATTCAACTCAAATTCAAATTCAAGTTTGAATTTATATGAAACTTTGTCAAATAACCTATGGGAATTCAAAATCAAATTCTATATGACTAATCCAGCCATCCCAAAAATATCTAGCAAATTTTGGAATGAATTAGGTGGTAGAATTGATGGGGCAAGGATGAGGATGAGGTGGGAGCCACTTGTTATCCAAAGAAAAGTGCTGTTTTTGCTCTCCAAGTGACACCACATAGCATGCAACTGCCAGGCAGCTGCTTGCCTGTTTGTAGTCGACTCCAGCTGCCCCCAGCACACCCTAACCTCCTCCTTATCCCTCTCCACGGCCCTGAGTCGATCCCTTCTCATTCCCTGATGTTCCAGCGCCATTTCTGCCCCTCTCCCGACTTCTTCTCTGTCCAGCCGAATTGGAGCCAAGGTACTCAGGTTTGATCACTTTTCTTTGCCGCTCCTCACTCCCCAACCTCTTGTGCAGCCTTGTGATCCATTTCTTGTGCAGCTAGGCCATTCCCGAAGCTGTTATCTTCGAAACTGAGGCCGCCGGGAATTTCCCCTGTTTGCCGCGCCTCTGCCCCACCGTCGACCCGG